>CAUDMG010000854.1:2622500-3027500 GCA_958450375.1 Homarus gammarus
TTCCTCTTTCTTCCTTCTCTCTCTCTCCTCTTCTTTCTTCCTTCTTCCCCTCAACACCAATCTTTATCCTACCGCTAATATGATCACTGCCCCCCCCCCCCCTCCCTCACGCCCTGGATAACACATGATATATTTTCACGTTCCGAGGTTAAGACTCCTGGGAACTTTGTCTGTCTGTCTGTCTGTGGGGGGTTAATTCATCCTGTCTTGGGTGAGTCATCGTACTCAAGGGGTTAAGATATCGTACTCTGTGGACTAAAAGAAGAATAAATAAATAAATAACATTACACCGTACTCATAGGTGGTTAGGTCATCACATAGAATGGACTCAATAAAACAAATACATGGGAAGTTACAAATTTATTACAGCTGTAACCTGTTTTATATATAACTGTATTTTCTACAGCAGTTGGGGGAGGAAGTTCATTAAGAGCAACAGTACTACAAAAATCGATTCTACATAACTCTTTTTTTTTTTTTTAGTTCCCAGTCAGTAGAGACAAATTAAGAACACTCACTATTTATGTAAAGGGGATTCAGTAGCCTCGTTACACAAGAATAAATACGTCAAGTACATGTAGCTATATATATTCATCCAGACAGTCAACCAGAGTCAACCATGATCACCTGCAGTCAACCGTAATTAGCTGTAGTTAACCATAGTCAGTCATGGTTAACTGTAGTCAACTATTTTCAACTGTAGTCAACCATAGTTAATCATAGTTAACCGTAGTTTTCTGTAGTCAACCAAAGTCATCCAGATTCAACCAAAGTTAACCATAGTCAACTATAGGCAACTATGATCACCTGTAGTGCGTCTCAGTCAACCATGATCACCCATAGTCACATAGTTAACCGCTAGATAACCCATAGTCAACCGTATTGATATATAGTCAACCATTTAGCCAACTTTAGTCAACTACAGGTAACCATCGAGTCAACTAACTATAGTCAATCGTAGTTAAATATAGTCAATCCTTTAGCCAACTTCATTCAACTACAGGCAATCATCTCGTCAACCATAGTTAAATATAGTCAACCAATTAGCCAACTTTAGTCAACCATTTAGTCAACTACAAGCAACCATCCAGTCAACTAACCATAGACAACCACATACTAAAAAAAAAAAAAAAAAAAAATTACCCCTGAAAAGTCCAACACATCAATGTTAATATCTCTCTCGACAACTATTATGCTCTCAGGCCTGCCGAGGTGGGCGTGAACTCTCCCCAAGCTGGCACGATGAATTATGCTTTCAACCAACCAAGGCGTAGATGACAGTAATAATTCTCGATTATTTTGGGAATTATGCCTCAACCTTTAAACTACTACAGGAAGGAGAGAGAGCGCCAGATGCTAAGAGACGAGTTTTAAAGTGAAGGTTACATGAGTAATCTTATTTGTAGCTCAGGTCAAGGGCGTGGCGTCTGGTACTTGGCGCGAGGGCTGAGGGAAGGGAGGAGGGGACATGGACAGACAGACAGACAGACAAAAAGACCGGGACAGTAAGTGTGTTTTTGAAGGAGTGTATCTGTGATTCCTGTAAGTCAGTGTGTTTGTAAGTGAGTAATTTAGAGAGTAAATGTGTGAGTAAGGGAGAGAGGAATGGTGAGTGAGGGGGAGAAAGAGGGAGAGGAGGAGGAGTGTCTATCCGGGGAGAAGTATTGGTTAGTGCCAGCTGCCCAGCAGAGAACCTCGGTCCAATACTGAACCTCCCGGGACAGACAGACCACAGCTCCTGGAGGGGGCCCTCACGCTGGGGGCCTGACAACCACCCCTTGGTACTCCTCCGCCTGGGGACCTACGCTACTACCCTCTATAATTAATGACTAGGTAATGCTTGCACGAAGGTGAGCGGGGCATAACTGGGTTTGGCATAGGGGGAAATGACCATGACTGTGAACAACTCTTTTGCGGTAAAACATATTTCAGTTTTTAATAATAATCTTCTGAATCTTTGGTGTGTTTTGGTTATAATTCTTTGGCTTTAGTTTAGTTTTATTTCCTCTCAGTCTTTGGAACACATCAAATGGTGATTTTTTTTTTTGCACTGTGTATGATTGTAATTGGATTTTGTTTACGAGTGATTGTTATATTTTTTTCCAAATGTATTGTTTCACTGAAAATACATCCAGTAATCCGAAGTAGAACAAGTTGGATCTGTGGGAGCCCCGACTGTGAGCATCAACTTGCCAAACTTAGTCCTAAAACTTGAGTTCCTGGGAAATTATACTCCTAAATTATTTCCTAAGTTTAAATTGGGAATGACGAGTTTGAACTTCGATACCCCTTAAAGGAAGTCAGTGTGAAGGACACGTATCGTAGCAGAGTGAATGACGGAGAAAATATGTTGGAGTCGTCGTATGATATAAAATTAGAAAATGGGCATCATGTCTGGCCACCCTTCCAGCCATGGCCCGTCCAGGTTGGCCAACAAGACCCACAACACCGGGCATGTCGCTCACACCGCACCAGAAACACTTGTCTTTACGGTAGCGGTGTTGTGTTACCTTGCCTGGATCCCTGTTGAAAGTAGGCGGTGGTCTACTACAAGAGTGTGCCCTCGAGTTGTTGTCTTCAGTGTAGACCAACTTGTACTTCGCCGGGAGCGTCCCTGAAGGTAGAAATCTGGTAGAAAGTGTCCATCAAGTTATAAGTCCGTTGATTGTTAGAACCTGTGAAGTAGGACCTTGGACTCCGGGGGTGACATCCGGTGTGTGGACGGCCAGACAGAACACTGATTAGTCGGCCTCGACCCGTGTGTGTGGGATCCTAGGGGCGTGGGGGTTCTCCGGCAGGCAGTGTGGGGGGACTCTTACGGGCGTGGCGTGTGTGGCTGTAATACCTGCCATCTTCATGACCAGGAAAGAGATGGATGGGCGAGGCGAGACGACGATGGACGTGGAAAAAGCGACAGGAGGAGGAGGAGGGAGGAGGGATGGAGAAACTGGTGGGTAGACAGAAGAAAAGGAGATGAGGTCTTGTGGGGGAATGGTGAAGGAGTCGGCGAAGAAGGTTACATGATGACACACTTTCCCTTCTCCGCCCATGGGTTGTTCTTCTTGTCTGGGGCGTGGATCAGAGGGTCCGTCTTCTCGTTCTCCTCGATGAACTCACGCATCCTGAGGGAGAGAGAGAGAAAGAGGGAGAATTAGCTGAGTGTGTGATGACGGCACTTAAAGGCGAGAGAGAGAGGTGATGCTCACAACACCAGTAGGGTCGTGGGGTGCTGGTGGTCATTAAGTTCTGTGATGTGGTAATGGTTCTGTCGACGATGAAGAGATGGAAAACACACACACACACACACACACACATCAACCACTTAGATGCATGGGTGAATTAAAAACCACTGTGAGTGCCCAAGACGGCAATCTTGGTGAATGAAGACTGTTCCCTCTGTGTTGACATACAAACAACACAGAGATGGGAGTGAGGAGGTTGTGTCGTGACGGAAGAGGTGAACAAAGGGGAGGTTGTGACGTGACCCTGTATTCGGCGCCCCTTAGTTGATCCCTGAAGAAGGTGGCACTTGTTACAGTCAATATTACAGTGGTGGTGACGACGATCTTACCTTGCCTTGCTTTTTTTAGACGTGTGTGTGTGTGTGTGTGTGTGTGTGTTATGATTTTTTTAACCAGCGTGTTCTGCCAGCTTTCTTATTCTTCTCTTCTTCCCGGTATCATCACCTCTCCTGCTTTCCATTCTCCTTCCTTTCTTGTCTCCTTCCCCTCTCCTTCCCTTCCTGCCGTCTTGTTTCCTCCTACCATCCCCTTTCCTTCCCTTTCCCCTCCCCTCTCCTCCTCCCACTATCTTCCTCCTCCCACCTACTCTTCCTTCCTTTCCCCTTACTCCCGCCCTCCCCCTACCACTCATCCCTCTCCCTCTCCCTTCCTTTCATGAGTTAGCTGCCTGAGAGAATAATCCTCCCATTGAATTTGTGTAGATTTCCTCCCATGTTGGAATTACTATTGAAAATATAAGAGTGTAGCTAGACTGGCCAACGAGGTATATATAACAAAGAAATTTTCTCACTGTCACTATGGCTTAATGTAATGTAGATCATGTAAACTGGAGGGACTGAGAAACGCACAGAGACCAGGTAGCTGTGTTATAGGATTAGCAAGTATGATAAATTGTGTGGCAAGAGGTACTGGTATGGTCAGGTATATATACTACAACAAGAGCCGGGTGATGTGACGTTATTCATACACACACACACACACACAGCATGTAAAACTTTGTGATGTACCATTAAAGCCGATTATTATATACTCTCTCTCTCTCTCTCTATCTGGTTAGGCAAAATTGTTCGTCATTCTCATCAATAAAATTGTTTAGTTTATTAATCTTCTCGCTACTCTCCTTGTCCTTCTCTTCCTCCTCCTCTTCCCATCTCCTCTCTCCTTCTCCTCTCTCTCTTCTCCTTCCCTTCCTTCCGTTCCATCTCCTCCTCTTAGTTCCCTCTCCTCCCCTTCGTTCTCTCTCCTCCCCTCACGCGTGAAGTAGTGCCGCCCGGACCATAAACTCACTCATGTGTTCACAACCAGCCATTTCCCACATTACCAGCCAGCCACCCAGCCAACTAGCAACCAGGCAGTCAGACAGCCAGATAGGCAGCCAGCCAGCCATACAACTAGCCAGCCAGACGACCAGCTAGCCTTTGAAACAACCAGACACCCAGCCAACTAGACAAACAGACAGCTAGCCAGACATCCAGCTAGCCAGACACCCAGCCAACCAGACAAACAGACAGGAGAGCCAGCTAGCCAAATAGTTAATGGCCAGGGTGAGACAGGCATGGAAGGAATTAAACATAACACCCAGCACAGTGTCGCAACAGCCCGGCCTTACTGTTGTTGTTCCTGAGGTGTGGTCAGTGTGAGTGTGGCATCGAGGTGTGCGCGTGCGTGCGTGTAATCTCTACCATATCCTGTTCTCAATAACACAACTAAATCTCCGACACCTGCTTCACATATCAGGACCCAAAAAGAAGAAGAAAAAAGGAATATTAACACTGTGCTGTCTCACCCTCTCTCTGATACGTGACGCCTGGGCCAAGTGACTGACACATTGGTGGGTTCACTCTTTATATATTTTAGGCTCAGGTGTAGGAGGAGGGCAGCTGTCATCTTACGCTTCTTTATACAAAAACAAAAGGAGGGGACTGTGGATCAGGTACATACGGTTCTTGTGTCGTGTAAAGTACCGTGTAAGATAAGTACCGTATAAAGTAAGTACCGTTTAAGATACATACCATGTAAAATAAGTACACTGGAAAATAAATATCGTGGAAAATGAGTACTGCATAAAATAAGTAGCTAACATGTTAAATAAGAATTTCTTGGTTATAACATTATTTCTTTAAAATTGCTGATAGTGGCTCTCTCTCTCTCTCTCTCTCTCTCTCTCTCTCTCTCTCTCTCTCTCTCTCTCTCTCGCCACACACACACACACCGCTGTCACGATAAACCATTATGATTTATAGGTGAATGTGTACCGCCATCCTGTTCGGGGGTATGCGGGCCACAGATTCTTCCATTATGAGAGAGAGAGAGAGAGAGAGAGAGAGAGAGAGAGAGAGAGAGAGAGAGAGTACACATACATACACTAATCCAGTACACCTAACCATACTCACTACACCTCCTCATCTATAGACCCTCTCAGCCACACCACACAACACCCACAAGCTACACACCTCGCCTCATACACTATCCCATCCACTGGTCTCTACTCCAGTAACTACCTAAACTGACTTTGTACTTTAACTCCGTAACTTGTGTGGATGGAGTTAAGGGGGAGGGTAGGGGGAGTAGGTAGAGTTTATGTTCTATATATAATAGGGACAGTTAATTGGCCAGTTATGGTGGTTGGTGTGGTGGTAGGAGAGGGCGTGAAGGTAGTAGTGGTAGGAGAGAGGGTGGTGGTGGTAGTAGTGGTAGGAGAGAGGGTGGTGGTGGTGGTAGTAGTGGTAGGAAAGAGGGTGGTGGTAGTAGTGGTAGGAGAGGGTGGTGGTGGTAGTAGTGGTAGGAGAGAGGGTGGTGGTGGTAGTGGTAGTAATGGCTGATGTTCTTTTTTTTTTAAATATATCTGTTATATCTGTATTTATTTTATGGGATTTTGACTGAAACTCCGATATTTTGTTTGTTGACTCATTGGGGTGGGTGGGTGGGGGGGTCGGTCTGGTGATGTAAGGGGGACGGGGGGGGGGGTCGGTCTGGTGATGTAAGGGGGACGGGGGGGTCGGTCTGGTGATGTAAGGGGGGGGGGTCGGTCTGGTGATGTAAGGGAAGGGGGGGTCGGTCTGGTGATGTAAGGGGGGGGGGGTCGGTCTGGTGATGTAAGGGGGGGGGTCGTTCTGGTGATGACTTCATTGTCAACACTAATATCGGTGCGGGGAAAACACTTCACTGTCACGATCCCAGCTGGTCATTGCAGGTGTAAACTACCACGATAGTACCCTTGAACCCCTTTACTTAAATAACCACTACTACCACCATCACTACCATCACCATTATTATCACCGCTACTACAACTACCACCGTACCACCGTCCTGAACATTATCCTATTCATCCACCCATAACAACATCAACATACCCCCAAAGCCTATCTCCACAACTACCCATCCTTCACCACCCCCACCAGCAGTCAATCATGGGGTGGGGGATGCTCACAATATTCCATTACCGTGGTGGGCCGCCCTGACAGGTCATCAAAGGCGATGTTTTCCAGCCTCCTGTAAGAAAATATTGCGTCCAGGTATTTTGGTTCCCCCAGCAGCCTCGAGGTACAGGGAAGAGGGGGACCTGTGCTCGGGCTCTCCCTCCTTCCCCTCCTCTTGTCACCCTCCCTGCCTCTCTCCTTCCCTCCCTCCCTCTTTCCCTTTCACTCTCTCTCCCTTCCATCTTTGCCTTCCTCCCACCTCTCGCTCTCTCACTCTCCCTCCCTTATACCTCTCACACTCTCTCCTTCCCTCCCACCTCTCTCTCCTCCCTCCCACGGGATGATTCACTCGCTGGTTACCCTGGAGTATCGCTAATATTACCGTTATTTATGAACCGATTTGCGTAACATCATCATCATCATCACCATCATCATCACCATCATCACCACCACCATCATCATCACCATCATCACCACCATCATCATCACCATCAAAATATCAAGATCAACTTCAAAACATCTCGGTGGCTGAGTGGACTAGACTCTATCCCTGGGCTAGTAATCCTGTGAAGTCCTCGGTTCGTTTCACCCCTAATAAGCTGCCTCATTGTCTAATTGCTGTCCGCTTTCAGTAGCATGAATCGAGTGACCTCGTTCGAGTTTCTTTCCCTGTTCCTTGATTTTCTTCCCTTTGCGCACACACACACACACACACACACAAAAGGTAGAGAGGAGTTAATACATACATACATACATACATACATACATACATACACACATCCTTACATACATACTCGTACATACATAGACAGATACCGTAGATGCATTAGACAGATAGGTTGATTGATAGACAGGTGAACAGACAGACAACCCAAACACCACCTGGTTGACGAAGATAGATAGAAGACTAGGGATGTACTGTGTCGTTTATCTTTATGCCATCCTGTCACCACAACGCTTGACTTACACCATAACCTTCTACTTACAACACCATAACCTCATACATACAACACCATAACCTTCTACTTACAACACCATAACCTCATACATACAACACCATAACCTTCTACTTACACCATAACCTCATACATACAACACCATAACACCATAACCTTCTACTTGCAACACCATAACCTCATACATACAACACCATAACCTTCTACTTACAACACCATAACCTCATACTTACAACACCATAACCTTCTACTTACAACACCATAACCTTCTATTTACAACACCATAACACCATAACCTTCTACTTACAACACCATAACCTTCTATTTACAACACCATAACACCATAACCTTCTACTTACAACACCATAACCTCATACTTACAACACCATAACACCATAACATTCTAATTACAACACCATAACCTGTACACGTAGCTCTATCTGTTGCTCTCTGGGTTGTTGATATGAAATATGTAGTGTCTTAATGGTGTGTGTGTGTGTGTGTGTGTGTGTGTGTGTGTGTGTGTGTGTGTGTAGGGGTGACCAAGGTGACACAGGGTGTAGGGGTGTAGGTGTATGTTTATTGGGCACAGGTGTTGTTGTGTGTGGGGGGGGAGGTGAAGGGAGAGAGTTAGAGCAGGTGTGGCCACAAGTGTTCATCCACACACACACAGGTTCGGGGGAGAGATTGAGAGAGAGAGGGAGGACGGAGAGAGAAGGAAGGAGGTTAGGTTGAGAGAGAATGAGAGAAGCACTTAACGCCTTACACAGACAGACTCAATTGTATTTTATTACTCCTAATTGTTGACATCACACCTCCACCACAGGAGCAACACCCACACTGGTGCTCTTGTGTTGAAGGTCTGCCCAACACTACCCTTTAGTTACTACTACTACTACTACTACTACTACTACTGACATTATTATTATTATTATTATTATTATTATTATTATCGTGTTGTTGTTGTCTTACATGAAATCAGGAAGAAATTATTCATATTTTACTTAGTTGCTCCGTACCCTCTTGACTGGTGACTGACAACACACACACACACACACACCATCTCCTGAACCCAAGACCCCAACCTCCTGACCTCCCAAGACACCATCTCCCGACCCCCTAAGACACCATCTCCTGACCCCACAAGACCCCATTTCCTGACCCCCAAGACCCCATCTCTTGACCTCCCAAGTTATAATGGGTCTTAATGTTTGACAGTGAGTAATTTATGGTTTCTATAAATTCCTAACTGGCATCTGTTGCAACGTCTGAGAGTTATTGTGTATTTTATCAACTCTCCTCCTCCCTTCTCCTCTTCCTTCTCCTCCTTCCCTACCCTTCTCCTCCTCTACCGTTTCCTCTTCCTCCTCTTCCTTCTCCTCCTACCCCTTCCTTCTCTTCTTCACCTTCCTACTCCTTATTGTATAATCTTTTCTTCCTCCTTCACCAGTTCTCTTCACCTGTTATTCACTCCATTCTTTCATCATTTCCTCTTATTCCTCCGTTTATTGTCCCTATTTTGATCATCGTTTGTTTTGTCATGTCCTTCTCGTCATCTTCTCTTATTCCTGCAATTCTTGTCCCCCTCTTGTTTTCTCTCGTCTCTACCGACTTCTCCTCTCCTTTCTGGCACTTGACCTACTTCTTCTTTATTTACTATACCTCATCTTCCTCCTTGTCTCTTTTATGACCAACTTTTTATTTCTTTTTCTCTTTTTTTTTGTGTTTTACAGCTTTTATTTCTTCACATTTCTATCCTATCTTCGTCCTCTTCCTCCTTCGCTTCTCTTTTTTCTCTCCCCCCTATTCTCTTTCTCTTCCTTCTCATCTTTTTCCTCCTCCCTTTCTCCACCTTTTCTTTTCCTTCTCATATTTTTCCTCCTCCTCGTCATTCTTCTCATCTTTCTCCTCCTACTCCCCATTCTCTTCCTCCTCCTCCTCCTCCTCCTCCTCGGGGTAAAATATCAATCAGGAGGTGTAGTCGTGACAGCCTCCTACGGGTCTTCCAGCGATGGAGTGAAGCGGCTGAGTGATTATTACTCCCTCTACCTCCACCACTCCTCCACTCCACCACTTGACCTCCACCACCATACCTCCATGCCTCCACCTTCACCACCATACCTCCACCTTCACCACCATTCACCTGGACCACCTGTTATGAAACCACTATAACATCACCTACTAAACATAACAGACCAACAAACACACGAACGACACTGAGAACCTCGACACAAACTATAGAGTAAGGAAGGTGAGGCCACGAGACGAGACTGGCTGATGATGATGATGATGATGATGATGATGATGATGATGATGGGAGAGGAGTCTGGCTCGTGTTGGCCATTAATCAGAAGACAGTGATTGACATGAGATGGGAACCCGGTACATGAGTCGAAGATTATTATTATTATTATTATTAATTATTATTATTATTATCTCTATCTGTCTGTTTATCTGTCTGTTTATCTGTCTGTCTTGTCTGTCTGTCTGTATCTGTCTGTCTATCTGTCTGTCTGTCTTGTCTGTCTGTCTGTCTGTCTGTCTGTATCTGTCTGTCTGGAGACACTTCACAGACAAAACAATGAAGAATGTATATGTTACCCCGACCTCCACCGCACACTAACACCTACTGGTTCAACAAGCAGACACTGCCTTAAGTGGTGTGTGTGTGTGTGTGTGTGTGTGTGTGTGTGTGTGTGTGTGTGTGTGTGTGTGTGTGTGTGTCCAGGCCAGTTTTGTCGAGGGCAACACCCATATTACAGTACACCCACGCTGACAGAGCCCCTTGTGTGTGTGGGAGGAGGGGCTGAGGGTGGTGTCAGGGACCTCTCACCCCCACACTGCCCTCTCATTCACACCCCCTACCTCCACCCCCTCCTCACAACCACCCCCCCCCTCCTCACTGTCGCCCCAATCATTCACTCAAACACACACACACCCTTTGGCTTTCAAATTACAGTGTTCCCAGACCATGTATAGTGAGTTTAGAATCGACGTGATGAATCTTAGAGAAACCGGAAGCTGAATAAAATGCCGAGCGGGGCGGGGCGTGGGGCGGGGTTGGGAGGGGCGGGGTGGGGCTGGGAGGGGCGGGGTGGAGCTGGGAGGGGCGGGGCGAGGACGACTTCCTGGAACACATTGGTGGGTGGCGGCTGTGTTGTAAATCACTGCTGTACACCAAGACATAGAGGAAATACCATAGTAGGGGAAGGAAAAACTTGTGACAGCTGACAGACGGAGTGGGGAGTAGAGGAGGACACAGGGGGCGAGGGGAGGAAACAGGGGTCGGGGGTGTGGGGTTTAAAATTATCTCCCCCACTTCCCCCTCCCCCTCCCTTCCATCTACCCTCTCCCCTGTGCTTCACTTGCCAGACAGATTATTGATATTGAAACCATCATGTACTAAGTCTATAAATTCATATCACCTGCAGATTAGCCCTCTCTCCCCCCCCCTCCACAGTTTATTTCACCTGCTAATTAACTAAACTCCATCACTACAGGGACGCTAATTTTAATCATTCATTTGGCTCGTCAGGCGATTTTATTCAGCTCAGTTGTGTTACCTAGGGAGGTTAGGTTAGGTTAGGTTTGGTTTGGTTAGGCTAGTCCATCTATCTATCTATCTATCTATCTATCTATCGTCATTCAAGGTAAACGTAAGCCACAAAAATAGAAAAAGGAAATGGTAGAAGGGGAATGACGTCAGTCGTGAGTGGAAAGTGACAGGAAAGGGTCGGAAGAACGTGGGAAAACTCTCAACTCTCAACACACACACACACACTTAACACACACACTTACCACACACACACACACACACACACTTACCACACACACACACACACACACACTTACCACACACACTTGGTCACATCCTCAACTTACATAGTGTACTGTGTGACTCGTTAACATTTATACTGAGTCAATGACCAATATTTTGAATAACAAGTACACACACACACACACACACACACAGTCCGTCTATATTATCAACTTACAAAACATACAGAATAAATCATTAATCTCGATATTGGTCAACACTTCATGTCTCGTCGCTGTACATAATAGAAAAAAAAATGTACCAGATCTCCCACAAGACGAACCATAGACCAGATTCTTAAAAGCATCGTAAAGTAATTTTTCCCTTTTAAATAAATATAAGAGAAAATCATTAATTACGATAGAGTTTTGAGGGTAATTCCGATGCTATTTTAGACGTAGTTTATTTCTTACAATTTTAAAGGTGAAGGAGTTTAAATACAGTACGTCTTTACAGCTATCATCACACCCTTACGAGAAAAAAAATACTTAGGTCTTTTTTTTGTGAATCCAATATTTGAACTTTTCCCCCGTACACCGGTGACTTAGTTTGTTATTAAATATTTCTGTGATGAGATTAGTTATCGACCAGTAGTGTGCCAGCCACGACCAGCTCCCAGGTTTGTCAGATTCCACGCGTTTGAGGGAATGGCGTGCGGTGATTGGTTCGTCTTGCTTACTCTGGAGTAAAATTGTGACTCACTGTTAGGTTATGTTATGTTAGATAAGTTACGTTAGGTTAGATTGGTACTTGATATGTGATAGAGAATGATTGGTAATTTCTCAGTGGACGAGAACCAATTAGCGCACCCCATGCCCGAATACGTGTGGGTTTTTGCTTTTAGTGTTTCGATTCGCCATTTCAAGATATTACCTGTTTCTTCCGGTGTGTGGGTGTGTGTGTGTGTGTGTGTGTGATCAATGTGTGATAGCGTCGAGAAGGAGAGAGACAGGGAAGGGGGGAAAGAGGGAAGGGAAGGAGGGAGGGAGAGAGAGAGAGACCTTGAAGGACCATTGATTATTCTCCACTGGGATGGTTTCTGAATACAACATTAGTCTGGAATCAATAATGGTTCCTCAGTGTGTGTGTGTGTGTGTGTGTGTGTGTGTGTGTGTGTGTGTAGAGAAAAACAACCATAGGACACCACAGAGAGTACCACAAGTGTCTCAGGAATATCAAACAAGACCTAAAGATCTTCCTTGAATCGTGACGTAAAGATCTGATTGGCACACCTAACACCATCAGTCAGCCATTCTCCCTCCCTCACCCCCTACACTCCCTCCCTCACCCCTACACTCCCTCCCTCACTCGTCCCTCACATCCTCCCTCTCCTAATAGCTCCTCGACATACCTACTCCAACCCCCCCCCACCCCCCCGAGGACTGCTATTTTCTCCTTTATGGACCCCATTACTAGGAACTAGATTCTTCAGATTTATCACCCAAGGCTCCCCCAGGACAACCAGATCTCCTCATCCCCTGCTTCCTCTTCCAGCCCCTTGAGAGAGTGCCTTTAGCCTCTCCACCGCCAACGCCCCATCACCCCCCCCTCCCCCCCCCCCCCCACCAGACACCAGCTGAGAAGTCGTAGGATTTGATGCTAAGTTGTTTATTGACGTCTGGCAACTATCGTGAAAATCAATACATAATTAAGAGGAATCAGCTGAGAAAGCAGTGTGAGGGTGACAAACTCCTCCAGCCTCGCCCCCTCCTCCTCCAGGTCCGCCCCCGCCTCCTCCAGTCTCGCCCCCTCCTCCTCCAGACCCGCCTCCTCCTCCTCCAGGTCCGCCCCCCTCCTCCAGGTCCGCTCCCCTCCTTCAGGTCCGCCCCCTTCCTCCAGACCCGCCTCCGCCTCCTCCAGACCCGCCCCCCTCCTCCAGGCCCGACCCCCTCTTACAGACCAGCCCTCTCCCCCTCCCTCGCTGGTGGCACCTGGCTGTCGTGAGAGAAGACGATGAAACAGATGATGATGGGGGAGACAGGTTAGTTATATACGACAGATAATAATAATGACAATTATGATGGGGCATGGGTTATAAACGTTAGATAATGATGATGACGACGATGATGATGATGGGCGAGAATATAGTGGTGATAAATGGTGACAGGCGATGATGGGAGGGGGAGTAAGAGAGAGAGAGAGAGAAGATATGGGTGTTGGGGGACTGTGGGAGGAGGGTGCTGGGGGGGAGTTTGGGAGGAGGGTGCTGGGGGCGTGGACGTGAGGTAGAGCGTGATACAGGACTGGTAGTGTGTTTTTCTGTGTTTCTGTCTTCCCAGCCTAACTTAACCTAACCCATCTCAACCTATCCTAACCCCCATCTAGGTTAACCCGACTCCAACCCAACCCAAGGTGAGAGAAGGGGCTACCACTTCACCTCACATCACATGAACATCTCCCCCTTCAACATTCTCAACATTCTAACGTGTTCGCTGTTTATTTGGATAACTGTTGCAATCGCTAGTCTGATGCAATGTTGTCTTACGGTTTTATTGCTCGTAAAGTGGTAGTAGCTGTTGGTCTTAATACAGGCTGAAGTTAACATAGGATATAGGCGTGTGTGGGGTGTTGCTTCGATTCCTGTGGCTGATGTTGGATAGTGGATGTGGCGACGGGGGCTTAGGTCAGCTTTTTGTGGCGGGGGTTTAGTTTGGGTTTGTGTAATTGCGTTTCTAGTAACATGTATTGGCTTCAGAATGTTAATACAGACACGGGGGAGGACACACACACACATACACAGACACACAGACACACACATACACAGACACACACACGCATACACAGACACACACACACACACACACACACACACTGTATATAATATATATTTATATGTGTGTGTGTAAGTGTGTAAAAGGTTATGTATTCAATATAACATCAATCCCCTGCGTTTTTAATCACCTTAATTGCAGTTTAATGTTTTGTTCAACCATTTAATTACCCTAATGAACAACACAGGTCGTTCACCCACGTTCACCGACTGTAATTTTTTGTGAGTTGCCGGAAGTGTGTTATATCGTGTTCAGTTACTTCCCTCTTTACTTAAATGCTCAGTTATCGGGCGTTATGTTATTGTTAATTGATGAAGACAGCCGTAATAAGTTTTAGGAAGGAATTACTGTATTATTATTATTACTTATTATTATTGTTGTTGTTGTTGTGCAGAGAGAGAGAGAGAGAGAGAGAGAGAGAGAGAGAGAGAGAGAGAGAGAGAGAGTCTGTCTGTCTGTCTGTCTGTCTGTCTGTCTCTGCTACACCCCAGGATTTACTGTATCGTCACTAACACTTAACACATCGCTACACACAAACACTAACACCTCTACACAGGAAATTTAACACACCTCTACACAGGAAACTTAACACACCTCTACACAGGAAACTTAACACACCTCTACACAGAACTCCAGCGTGACCAGACCGACACACTACTTGGGAACACTATGTGAAACTGAGTGACTCATTCTGGCTACTGAGGTCAGCTGTGTACAAGGGAGTGTTTCTTAGTACAAGAGATATTGGACAAAGGAAGACACTAAACTAACCTATCCTGAACCATTTCTTACTAACTTAATCTTACTAAACCTAACCCAACCTAACCTAACCAAACTTAACCTAATCTTAATCCGTATTTATCTCACTAAACATTAATTGATTACATTTTCTCCACCACTTAAGACTTTTTTCCCACGTTTTTAGTATCAGGTATCAGGGTGAAATTTTCGTCAACCCTCCTCCTCCTCCTCCTCCCCGTTCTCTACTTCTCCATTCTTCCCTCTCCCTTCTTCCCCTCCTCCTCCTCCTCCTCCCCGTTCTCTACTCCTCCATTCTTCCCTCTCCCTTCTTCCCCTCCTCCTCCTCCTCCCCGTTCTCTACTTCTCTATTCTTCCCTCTCCCTTCTTCCCCTCCTCCTCCTCCTCCCCGTTCTCTACTTCTCTATTCTTCCCTCTCCCTTCTTCCCCTCCTCCTCCTCCTCCCCGTTCTCTACTTCTCCATTCTTCCCTCTCCCTTCTTCCCCTCCTCCTCCTCCCCGTTCTCTACTTCTCTATTCTTCCCTCTCCCTTCTTCCCCTCCTCCTCCTCCTCCTCCCCGTTTTCTACTCCTCCATTCTTCCCTCTCCCTTCTTCCCCTCCTCCTCCTCCTCCTCCCCGTTCTCTACTTCTCCATTCTTCCCTCTCCCTTCTTCCCCTCCTCCTCCTCCTCCTCCCCGTTCTCTACTCCTCCATTCTTCCCTCTCCCTTCTTCCCCTCCCCCTCCTCCTCGTTCTCTACTTCTCCATTCTTCCCTCTCCCTTCTTCCCCTCCTCCTCCTCCTCCTCGTTCTCTACTTCTCCATTCTTCCCTCTCCCTTCTTCCCCTCCTCCTCCTCCTCCCCGTTCTCTACTTCTCTATTCTTCCCTCTCCCTTCTTCCCCTCCTCCTCCTCCTCCCCGTTCTCTACTTCTCTATTCTTCCCTCTCCCTTCTTCCCCTCCTCCTCCTCCTCCCCGTTCTCTACTTCTCTATTCTTCCCTCTCCCTTCTTCCCTTCCTCCCACCCAAGATAATTCCTCTTATTTTTCTCCCAGTCCTGTTATTGCCTTCTCTTCTTACACCCTTTCCTTCATCATTCTTTTTTTTGTTTCTCGTTGTCCCGGAGGAGCGACGGAGGAATGTATGTTTTTCTTTCGTGTGTGCGTCCGTTCGTGTGTGTGCGTCCTTTCGTGTGTGTGCGTCCGTTCGTGTGTGTGCGTCCTTTCGTGTGTGTGCGTCCGTTCGTGTGTGGGAGTCCGTGAGTCTTTTTTCGTTTGAGAATTCTGGTCGCTATAAATCCGTTCAAATAAAGTAGGGTTTTACACACACACACACACACACACACACACATACACACACACACACACACACACACATCAGAATAATAACCTAATTCTTCTTAAGTAAGTAAACAAACAAACAAACATTATTATTGGACGACTAAAAATTTGTCCCATTGTTAACGTGTTTGGATTTCGTTAAGTTGAATTACGAATGATTTTTTCCCTCGTTAAGTTATATTATTTTATCTATTGCGATTTTCTCTTTATTTTTTAACGAATTGTAAGAAGAATGAGATGGTTAGGTTAGGTTAGGTTAAGTTGGCGTTGGGTTAGGTTAGGTAGTGGTGGTAGGAGAGAGTGATGTCAGTCAGTGGTGGCAGAAGTAAGTGATGTTTTAGTTGTGGCAAAAGTGACATCAGATACAATAACCAAATTTTTACCTCTTCAAACACCTTACCACAACAACAACAAACCTCAAACATTAATTGACTCCAAGAAACATAGAATAACACAAGAAACACAATAAAAGAAACATAGAATAACACAAGAAACACAATAAAAGAAACATAGAATAACACAAGAAACACAATAAAAGAAACATAACACAAGAAACACAATAAAAGAAACATAGAATAACACAAGAAACACAATAAAAGAAACATAGAATAACACAAGAAACACAATAAAAGAAAGAAGAAGAACTCAAGAAACAACACGTAAGGGAGATAAACAAAGACCGTGGATGAATAGAGAGAAGTTGATCTGGCGTGGAAAACTTTTGAGTCTATACGTTGCCTCCCTTTGAGTCTATACGTTGCCCCCTTTGAGTCTATACGTTGCCCCCTTTGAGTCTATACGTTGCCTCCCTTTGAGTCTATACGTTGCCCCCTTTGAGTCTATACGTTGCCCCCTTTGAGTCTATACGTTGCCCCCCTTTGAGTCTATACGTTGCCTCCCTTTGAGTCTATACGTTGCCTCCCTTTGAGTCTATACGTTGCCTCCCTTTGAGTCTATACGTTGCCCCCCTTTGAGTCCATCGTTGCCTCCCTTTGAGTCTATACGTTGCCTCCCTTTGAGTCTATACGTTGCCTCCCTTTGAGTCTATACGTTGCCTCCCTTTGAGTCTATACGTTGCCCCCCTTTGAGTCTATACGTTGCCTCTCTTTGAGTCTATACGTTGCCCCCCTAGCTCTAAGGTGCTTCGTCAACAGTGAGAGTAAACGGTGCGACATTAAGGCTTAAGTCTGTTTTAAGTCATAACTAAATTAAAACACTAATTATAATGCTGTTGGTTTTTTATGTTATTTCACTTGTAGTTTATATTATTATTTTTCACTTATTTAATATTTACACGATATCGTCTCTGTAACCGTGTCATTAATTGGATTATTCCCTTACCTGTACGTTATACCTTACCTGTAATCTAGTATACCTGTGTTTGGAATATTTAACTGGTTATTGGTCCATCTGTATCAAGTTAATGAGGGTAAGTGGTGGTACTAGCGCTGTTGTTACCTGTATCAACACTCTTGTTAATTAGAGGGAGCCGTGAGGAGGGAGGAAGAAGGTAGATAGTGACTTACTGCTTGAGAAGATGTGTGTATGTCGTGTTATACTTGAACTAGGGAAAGGAACTGGTAGGGTTAGTGGTGGTATTACTATGGCTAGGAGTTTGTATGTATGTCTGTGATGTGAGGACGTTGTGTTTAGTACTTGTGGGTAGAAGAAAGTTGTGGAAATTAGTTACTATCACACACACACACACACACACACACACAGTAGCCACCATGCAACACCCAGGGCCAACAGTGGAAACGGGACGGCGTTCATTGGCCGCCTCTCAGCTGACAATTCGGTGAAGTAACTGCGGGAGGAGCGTACGTGACCCACCCTGCCTCAGTCTACAATAACACACACACACACACACACACACCCTAACACTCTTAAACGTTTCCATGTCATCATCCTCAACAGAGCCGACGTTAGTTTTCCCAAGAAGTGAGAAAGTACTTGACGGGATAACTTGATCGGTGACACAAGCGATAACGGATCAAGACTCTCGTAGATTACGTTAAAGACTCCAGTGTTAAGTAGATACGTTCTCATACCACTGATTTAGGAGAGAGAGAGAGAGAGAGAGAGAGAGAGAGAGAGAGAGAGAGAGAGAGAGAGAGAGTATTATTCCAGTGACTGATGCCATCAATGTAAATAGATGAAAGAGAGAGACGAGTAATCGGTCATAAGAGCATTAGTGCATGGGAACGTCAGTGAGAGTGAGTGAGTGAGTCTTAGTTGGTATTCACAGAGCTGACTAACTCATCTTAATGATAAAATTATTAATAGTGGATGAGAGTTCTTTGTGCTGGTAGTGAGGCGTGGTGGTTATGTTAGTAGTTGTGTTGGTTATTATTTTCATGGTAATAATAACTTTGGTAAATAATGATCAGTTACTGGGGTATTCTCTCTCTCTCTCTCTCTCTCTCTCTCTCTCTCTCTCTCTCTCTCTCTCTCTTTGTATCTCTCCCGGCATCTTCAGGTTACAACAAAGTCGGGAGGAAGTGGGGAGGGAGGGTGAGTTAGGGCAATGCACCCCCTCCCCCCCCCCAACACAGACAACCCCCCAAGCAGGTGAGAGGTGCAGGAGAATGCGGGGTGTGGTTGTGGTTAGGGCACGACCCTGCGCGTGACGACCTCCTCACCACACACACACACCATTAACCCCATCGCCATGCATTTTTCTCATAAATTAACTTAGTCTTCGTTGATATTTCACGTATACCTACTCTGTTTGCTGAACAATCCACACGTTATAGCTGCCAAAATGAACCACTCAATCACATCTTATCATCAACTGGCAGAGTAGTTAATTACCGTTCACTAAGTCTAGATTCCAACACGAACAGCATTAAAACAAAACAAAAAATATTGATCCACCTTTTCATATTTTCCATCGGTGTTTTTTTTTTATGTATTTTTTTGTCTGTTTTGCATTATAAAATCACCAGAGGGCAACAGTGAGCCTTTGTGACGTTGATGAAGTGGTCGGGTGTTTCAGCATGGCATATTATTGTCTCATTTGACTACACCAGGTTGTCTTAATTATATGTAAACATTGACGAACTAACTCAACAGGTCAGGGAGAGGGGGTGTTTATGTTATTGACCTGGCGCTACAGTGAGTTGTTCTGCCTCCTGTATATTTGAGAACACACACACAGTTATACGTGAAAACATTATACGATACAAAAACTGTACTATAAAGAACACTGTACACTTCAAAATCGACAATATACCACAAGAAAACATTGTACTTCCAAAAATCAGTGTAGAAAAACCAATGTACTATGGCAAACACTTTCGTCACATAACAAACGAGTAATGAAGAAAATCACTTAATACGACTCAAACGGAACTACCATAACATACCTAAAATTATATCTATTACTATGAGAGAAGTAAATTGATTATTATCCCATGTCAACAAACATTAAAGTGACGTTGGTGTTTCTATTAAGTAACATCATAAGCAAGACAAGTATTCCAACATCCTCCTCAACACACAAAGACAATGATGTGTTTTTATCAAGTAACAACAAATTAATCAAAATGAACTTGGAGACTTCCGCCCTGAAGCAACGAGGACTGTGTGTTATACTCGTCAGGGCTTAGTGGGAGTTAGTATTAGCGAGGCAGTGTGTTGATGGTGTAGTCGGGATAGGGGGAGGGGGGAGTGGGGGAATTATTGCTTTCTGTGACACTATGGTTGGTTGTAGCGTGTGTGTGTGTGTCTGTGTGTGTTTGTTGTGTAGTGTGTGTGTTTGTATGTAATATGTGTATTTGTGTGTAGTCTTGAAATGTGTACTTATCCTCGTTTGTATGTAAGTATGTATCTTATCGTATTCACCACAAAGAGCTAATTAGAATCCCGATTTAGTTTACCGTACCCATAAAAAAAGTCAATCCCTTCTTTCTAAACTCCAGTATCATACGAACGAGACTCATTCAATAGAAAACGGCTAAATATGTATAATTTACTCCCACTATAAACAAGGTTCTACGAGTCATTGGTTCGAACACGAGTCTTGATATACGGAGGGAATTGCTTCACTGAATTAAGATGGTTTTTTGAAGCTTCATAGAGAGGTTGTTAATGTGTTTATAGGCTTCAGAGACCTCGAAGGGTTTAGTTGGTGGGATGTAGGGTAAGTCTCTCTCTCTCTCTCTCTCTCTCTCAAGTCACAAGAGTGGTGTATTGTACGCTTAAGGGAACTGATTGTTTATTTAAGTCGTGCACAGCAACACTTACAAGATGATTGGTGATGGTTTGTGTATGTACAGTATAATGGAGTTGTACATGTGTGTATTTTGAGGATGCATATATACGTGTGTAGGTGGGTAATGGTGTTGGGGGGTGGGGGGGGGGGGGGTAGTGGTGGTGAAGGCGCGGGTCGGTGATGCTAACATCTTAAAGCTGGCACCCACCACTCGGCCGGGAAGACGCTGCTGCTGCACCAGGGGCGTGTCCTGCCAGGCACCAGCACACACACACACGCTCACTCTCCCTCTCTCTCTCTCTCTATCTCATTCTCGCTCTCTTTCTCTCTCTCTATCTCATTCTCGCGCTCTTTCTCTCTGTCTATCTCATTCTCTCTTTTTCTCGGTCTATCTTCTCGCTCATCTCTTATTTCATTCTATCTCTCTTTCTCAAGCTTGGTGACAAACGATGCACTAATTAATGCTTTGTAAAGCCAAGTGTGTGTGTGTGTGTGTGTAGTTCACGGTAATTGTGAATCTCACCATTGTCACCATCAACACTTCCACCATCATGGCCTCTTATCACCACCATTACCACCACATTTATGACCTCACGTCTTCACCACCAGCATCATAGCCTCACACCACCAACATAGCCTCACATCACCACCACCAACATGGGGACACATCACCACCACCACTTCCATGGTCACACATCATCACCACCAACATGGCCACATCTCATCACCACCACCAACATGGCCACACATCACCACCACCAACATGGCCACACATCACCGCCACATCTCATCACCATCACTTAAATCGATACACACAATTAGACCCCAGTTTGTACATGAGTTAAAGATAATTACAGTTTAGCACAACATTCGGTACACTAATGGGGACTGTAGCTGTACACACATGATGGTGGTTACAATAAGCGCTCCAGGAAGTGTGGTTGATGATTATAATTATGGTGGTCGTAGGTTATGGTGATCGTAGGTTATGGCTGGATATGAAGACGCTGGTAGATGTGGTGGGAGAGAGTCGTTGTGTTATGATCGTCGGGTGTTATGACGTTGGGAGTGATGGCGAGGATGATATGACGTGGAACAGATAAGTACATTTGTGAGATGTACACAGCATGTGGTGATGGCTGGGTGTTGCGGCGATACTGGGGGGGGGGGGGGGATGTGGTGGCGGTGTTGACAGGAGAGTGGCACCATTACCCTCACCACCAGCAGGAGGACGGCGTGGCCCGGGAGCGCCTCTTTCGTGTACCCAGGGCGTCCAACGTTCAATAAGGGAATCCCCCCCCCCCCGGCTGGCTGCCACCACCATCACCACCACTCGCACCACACCTTGGCCAGAACCTTACCTCAGTGTCACCACCATCACCTTACACTGCCGCCTATCACCACTGTCTTCCCTTGTACTGTTATCGATCACGACGCCCACACCTCCATGAATGGGTAACTCAGGTGGAGGGCCACAGCACCACCAGGAGGGCCACAGTGTATCACACGTCACTATAACTGTACACAGCTCACTACGGAACACAACCTTCTGCTCACTGGTACTTACGCTGCTATGCTCTTGGATAATGGCCATCTCTCCATAGAGGCCTGATACTTCATGTTTTCGATCTGCTTCTTTAGCTGCTCCTTGTCCATGTTAGCAAGAACTGAGGGATCCATGATGCCGGCCTCCTATTTATAAACTCGCTTCAGGATGCTCCGCCCACTGGCGTGACGTCACTACAATGAGAGAGAGGAGATTGGTCAGAGAGAGATGGCTGTCACTGCTCACTCTGTTTCCACTATTGATTGTAGTTACATTTACCTACTGTAGGTAAGAACAGTGAGAAAAATAGAGATAGAAAAGGAGACCTTTTTATTGATTACTGAGATGACTGGCCTTGGCCTCCTCGTCGCTCGGTGGCACTTGGTACTAAAACCTGGTTCCCGTGCGCCGACATATCTAACATTGTTTCACATCCCTCGCCTTTCACCCCCGTTCAATATATTGAAACCAAGACGAGCTACGGGATCAGTTCACGATTCTAACCCTTTGAGGATCGTGTTTTAACCCTTAGAGAACTTTGCTTCAATCTTATGAGGGGCGATAGTGCTGCCCTTCGAGGATAATGTTTTAATCTTATGAGGACGCTGGTTTAACAATTTGGTCTAGAATTGAATTAAAACAATTTATTTAGCCAGAAAAAACACAGATACAGAGTGGTTAATAATAACAATATTAACATGGCTGAGGCAGTTGAGAACCTGAGCTCTCTTTTAGCCATGAAGTAAACAAGTAACACGTCGCTATACAAGGAGTAGGACCACGAGTTGTCACACCATCAGTTATTAACGCAACACCTGAATGACAGACGAAATGCATTATTTGTGTTGCTGGATGAGGCTCTTTTATCTCTCCCGTCTGTGCTGGATTGTATGGCACTGTTGAACACGCCTCACACTGACTAACACACACACACACACACACACACACACACTCCCTCCTCCCGCTACATACAGCCCAGATGACATTCCGGCTCCAGATGTAATTAGCAGAAGTAATACGTCCCAGCAATATGAAGACAATAAGCTGTGTTCCGTGATGAATAGCTCAGTGATTGGAAGGGCCTGAGGGGCGTCACCTGGCCTGTCAATATTACAGGTAGCGGTGGAGCTCTCGTGGGGGGGGGGGGGTGTTCTTGTTTGCTGTGGAAATTGAAATGGTGTGTCTTGTTTCCTTGTGTTTCTTTTTGGTTTTGAAATTGGAAATATGTATCTCGTGTGTGTGTGTGTGTGTGTGTGTGTGTGTGTCGAGGCTCTCCTGTTTACAAAGCGAAGTGTGAACCTCCCGCTAGTGTCAACACGCTTCAAGGAGGAGAGTGACCAAAGGACAAACGATCGAATTTGGGGTCGGTCATCACTTCCAGTTAGGGCGTGTGGGAGGTGGCCCCTGGTATTGCCCCTGGTAACCTGTTGGTGGTCCCTGGTAGCCTGATGGTGGTCCCCCCTGGTAACCTGTTGGTGATCCCTGGTAGCCTGTTGGTGGTCCCTGGTAGCCTGATGGTGATCCCCCTGATAGCCTGATGGTGGCCCCCCTGGTAACCTGTTGGTGGACCCTGGTAACCTGTTGGTGGTCCCTGGTAGCCTGATGGTGGTCCCCCTGATAGCCTGATGGTGACCCCCCTGGTAACCTGTTGGTGGACCCTGGTAACCTGTTGGTGGACCCTGGTAACCTGATGGTGGTCCCCCTGATAGCCTGATGGTGGCCCCCCTGATAGCCAAGTGACGCTGCCATCTCTTACAGTATCTGGGAATCGGTAACTGGATTAATATTGTTCTCTTAAGCAAGTTAGCTACTCGATGCCTAGACTATCGTGGACAGTAGCCAGTGGGAAAGGGACATATTTTTGGTCATCTATGTTAAAATTACTCCCTTCTGCTTCTAACCTTCCGTGTATACTGTAAACACACACACACACACACACACACACACACACACACACACACACACACACACACACACACACACACACACACACACACACACAGTAATAATGGTGTTTGGGTCGACATGATGGGGATCAAAGTGGGAGACTTAATGACGAAAGTGATGATAACGAGAGAGAGAGAGAGAGAGAGAGAGAGAGAGAGAGAGAGAGAGAGAGAGAGAGAGAGAGAGAGACCAAATCAAAGCTAATAAATCCTTAAACATCAATGACAACAAATAAGACGAAATAATAAACCAAAACAAATCCCCACACCGAATTAAAACAACAAATACGTAAGAGGAATAACTGGTAAAAGAGGGAATGGAACACAGGTGGATAATAAACATCACGAGAGGGTAAAAAATTGGTCCTGGATAATTAAAATAGGTAACTAGATTGTAAAAGTCTTTAGTGTTTAATGAGGGTCTTCTGGTACGGCACGTGGGATAGAACGAAGGAAGTGGAAGAGAAGGAAGGAGATAAACGTGGGCTGGTAGAGGAGAGGAGGGAGGGAAAGAGAGAGAAGGAAGGAGGGAAATGTGAGAGTAGAGTGCAGGAAGGGAAGATAAGGAAGGAGAGAAGCGTGGGATAGAGAAGAGAAGAAAGGACATGGAGGGAAGGAGAAGTGGTTGAAGAGAGATAAAGAGAGAAAGGAAAAGGGTAAAAGAGAGGAGAACATCAAGAGGGAGGGAAGGAGTGGGGGGAGAGGAACAACAAGGTAATGGCCCATATCTCTCTTACTAGGATCAAAGAGAAACACACACACACACACACACACACACACACACAGGAAGGCCTTTGACCTTGTTGATCACTGCACTGTTATCAACAAGGCTATTGCACTAGGGCTGCCCACCAACCTGGTCTCATGGCTCACTGATTTCTTGAGTGGACGTCGCCAGGCAGTGAGGTATCAGGGCTTGGTCTCTACATTCCAACACCTCACCTGCGGTGTTCCTCAGGGGACCAAGATGGGACCACTGTGCTTCCTCATCCTGATCAACGACGCTCTATCGGACACTCCTCACAGGTGGAAGTACGTGGATGACTGCACTGTAGGGGTTTCAGTAGACAACACCGCACCAGACTACTCATCGCTACAAGGCACCCTGGACAGGCTACAGGCATGGACTACGGAGAACAAGGTCACCATCAACCACACCAAAACCGTAGTCAGGCACATCAATACCGCCACCACTCCAGTGCAAGCCCCAGCAGTCACAGTGGGTGCCCATCCTCTCCAGCTGGTGCAGTCTGCCAAACTCCTGGGTGTAAATATAGACAACAAACTTGACTGGAAGGCCCATGTAAATAACACAGTCAAGGCAGCCTCGTACCGTCTCTACATGCTACGACGACTTAGGTCACTTGGGACACCCACGCCAGAGCTGAGGACCATCTACAACGCCTTTATTCTCCCCAAACTTGCATATGCGTCACCAGCCTGGTCGTCTTCTCTCAACTCCACCCAACAACGTCAGCTAGAGAAGGTACAGAAAAGGGCCTGCAGAATCATGCTCGGCGCAGAATACTTCAGCTACACCAACGCTCTCTCCACCCTGGAAATGCCATCCCTCAGTGACCTCCACCACCAAGCACTGGAAAGGTTTGGCAGTGAACTACTGCACCACCCTCGTCATCGCCACCTCATGCCACCCGCAGCCCCCCACCCAACTCGCGCAGTCCGCCACTACAACAAAATACAGCCCATAAGAGCCCGCACCGATAGATATAAGAACAGCACCATTCCATCTATTGTTAAAATAATAAACAACTCCTGATTTATGTACTGTACAGCCCTGTAAATGTATTCAATGCATAGTATATCGTTTTGTCTAAATCAAATGTAAGTCCGTATATTTTCAGCCACCGGCTGCAACTCTATTAATAAACCGTTTATTATTATTATTATTACTACATCTCCCACCAAGACTTGAGGGAGCGTATACTTAAAGTGTCTTACGTTAGTTCAGTTCTCCTCCGCGGAAATACCAGAAACTGCAATAAATCCTCACTCTGGGTCAAGCACTCAGATGGCGGGCAAATGGTCTTCGAAATTGCAGTGAAATTTGATCGTCGCGAGTTGGTTACGAGGGGGGGGGGGGGGGTCAGCTCTTATGCCATCTCTTCGTTTTCTTGTTCTGTTTTTCTCAGTCCTGTTCCATAAAAAGACTTCGCCAGCACGAGCACTGAACAACGCCAGGTATCTCCCTTCAGCCAGCAGTGACGCTCTTCTGTGATACCTGTGTCAAGCTGCCACACCCTCACCTTGTATCTGTCCACCTCTCACTCGATGCCTCTCACATCCCCCTCATCTCTCATTCACACCCCCCCCCCCAGCTCCTAACCTCTCTCCCTCCCTCTCTCTCTCTCTCTCCTTCCCAGCTCTTATTTCTCTCTTCCCTCCCCATCCTCCAGTTCCCCCTCACCTTTACCTCACCCCAGTTCGCCCTCCCGTTCACTTCCCATTCCCTCCCCACTCCTTCATCCACTTCTTCTCCCTCACCCACCTCTTCTCCCTCCTACCCACCACCTCCCTCTCACCCACCTCCACCCTCTCAACCACCTCTTCCCTTTCACTCTCACTTTTCTCCAGTTCACCTTCTCCCTCACCCACTTGCTCCCTCTCACTCACCACCACCCTCTCACCCATCTCTCTTCCTTCCCCCTCTCACCCATCTCTCCTCCTCTTCTCTCCTTTCTACCTCAGCCATCGGGTCATCAAGTATGTGGTCGGCTCCATTTCCTGGCTAGACGGAGACAGTCTTACCCTCAACACGTTTCCTGCAAGTTGAGACTCGTTTAGTTCTGCACGTGTTTTAAATGTAGTGCTGCCGTCACCCGGTATTGTTGGCTTGTATCACCTGACGAGTAATCCCCCTACAGCTTTTACCTGAAGATTTAATCCTCTACAGCTTATTTCACCTGAAGATTAATTCCTCTACAGCTTATTTCACCTGAAGATTAATTCCCCTACAGCTTATTTCACCTGGAGATTAGGTTAAGGTGGGTTGTATGTGTGTGTGGTATCGGTAGTCACAGGAAACCCCTCTCGTGCACTACACTGTACCCGACAGATTGAGTCACAACAATAGCACTTCCAGACCTCCCACAGGCTGACGGTAACATAATTGAGAAAGGAATTAGAATTTACAACTGGGCATCCACTCTACAAACTGAATTAGTTCCCATACTCACAGCTATTAAATTCATTGAAACCACTGTCACTGACTCTCTATCCTCACTACTTGCCCTTGGCACCTCGACTCAAGTTGTCACGCTCTTGTCTCTGAAGCCAGACACAAATATGCGTACCTTGTTGACCGGGGTGTCAGGGTCAAACTGTTGTGGATCCCCTCTCACATAGGCCCCATAAAACATGACAGAGTTGATGCCCTCGCCAAACTCGCGTCTAACAAAGACACCGTTGAATACAATTTGGGTCTGTCAAAAAGGACCCTTAAAACTGTAATTAGGAAAGAACTTATTGATGAGTTTGACGCAAGTAGACTAGTGCAAACAGGCACTAGTCGATCCATAGTTTACCATGATGAGATGTATCAAGTGAAACATGTATATGGAGCAAGTAACAAGATCACTAGATTACAAGATGTTGTAACCGCTAGATTAAGGTTAGGATATAAGTACCTCTGGCAGTATGTTCCTCAAGCAGATGTAAACAAGACTAAATGTAAAGTTTGTGGCCAGACATATGGCCACACACTTGAACACTACGTCCTCGACTGTGTGAAGATAGAACCTTTTAGGGACAAGTCCAAGCACACCGTGTGTGAAATGGCACAACCTTCACCTCTAATGGCAAGATAGCCGACATATTAAGATTGTATCCACTTTTTTGCACTTAGTAACTATATCAGTTCTCGTGTACAGAACCAAATACACAATGTGCTTCAATACTTCTCACGCAAATGTAAATAACAAAGTGTGAGGCCAGACATACTGCCTCACACGTCTGCACTCACGCATTTGTGAATAAGTTACCCTTTATGTATAGAACTAAACAAATGCTGCAATTGAACTACTGTGTAACATTCGGTGCCATAATATCCTGACAACGGGTGTTAATTATTAGGACCCGTTGTAAACTCTACTCTGTAATCCTTTTGCGCTACCGGTCACAGGGTGAGTGTGGGGTGCACAATAAAGTAGCCTCTGTAAGCGGCAAAATCAAATCAAATCAACTGTACCCCACACACACACACACACACACCACTCAGACCTCCAATAAGTTAACACACGAGTAATATCTGTATTATTAATCAGATTTAAATACATTTCTCAAACAACCGACAAAAACAAAATCGAAAAAAATGTAAAATTGAGTAAATGCTGAATAACTTTAATAATGAAAAAAAAATCTTAATTCATTATATATCTATGAACTTAAACACTGGCAGTCATTCCCAAATTTATTCTTCCATTACTAATTATAAGATCACCAGAAAGTTGAATTTATTTGTTGTATTAGTCCACCTGTGTTCTTGACCTTTGGGTATTGTTGTTAGTGGTTGAGATGTTGCCACAGACAAACGGAAACCCCGACCTGGAACCCCGAACTGGAACCCTGACCTGGAACCCTGACCTGGACCCGCGACCTGGAATCCCGACCTGGAACCCTGACCTGGAACCCCGACCTGGAACCCTGACCTAGAACCCCGACCTGGGACCCTGAACTAGAACCCCGACCGGGAACCCTGACCTGGACCCGCGACCTGGAATCCCGACCTGGAACCCCGACCTGGAACATAGTCATATCACTCACAGCTACATCACCCACAACCACATCACCCACAGCCACACTATACACAGCCAAACTACTGTATACATCGCCATATCACTCGCAGCCACATCACCCACAGTCAGACTACTGTATACACCGCCACATCACTCGCAGCCACATCATCCACAGCCAGACTACTGTATACACCGCCACATCACTCGCAGCCACGTCTCCGACAGCCACATCACCCACAGCCAGACTACTGTATACATCGCCACATCACTGGCAGCCACGTCTCCGACAGCCACATCACCCACAGCCAGACTACTGTATACATCGCCACATCACTCGCAGCCACGTCACCCACAGCCACATCACCCACAGCCAGACTACTATTTACACCGCCACATCACTCACAGCCACACTATCTTCGCCAGGGATCTTGACATATTTCTTAAATCTACCGTTGAAAGATATCAGTTTATTGATTCTTTAATACATGTACACATACAGTTACTCGACTGAGCTATACTGAATGGAAAATATTAACTCGTGTTAGTTTACGAGGACACACTCAGAGACGAGACCTTTTCCAGGGAGTCGTAGATGATTTATATACGCTAAGTAGCTTGGGGATTATTGCGAACAGACAGAAGAGCAACTTTCTATATTGAGTCAGGATTTTCATAGTTTTCTGTTATAGGATTATTTACCTTAAATTGATATAGTTTGGGTAGGGAGGCAGGTGAGGGAGGGAGGACTTACCTGTGGTAGGTGAGAGAGATAGAAACTTGGAGGTGACCAACACAGGTGTTCACGTACAACTGGACCTGCCGCTACTATGGTGACCTGAGTGGGTCGAGGTGAACGGCCCTGCACCCAGCATAACTGGTTCACGGTCACAGACGAGGGGAGGTGCATTCCTAAGTTTCCTGTGTCCAAAATCATCGAAAGGAAATGAAAGATTATGTCACGGGGTTGATTTGACGAATTAGTTTCTTGAAGTCTTATTTGTTTAGCGTCACCCAGTTAGTTTTTTGTGGGTAAGTTCAGAGATTTGTGGTTAATGACGGGGGCCCTGCAAGAAGCATTGGAGGAAGTGGTGTGGGGAAGGTCACGTGACGGAATGGGTTTGTGCACCTGCCTGGCTTCACTTAACCTGGTGGAGCGACACCCAGCCACCGTGTACACCTCGCCTCTACCACATCACACCTCTACCACACCACATCTCTACCACACCACATCTCTACCACACCACACCTCTACCATACCCTCCTCTACCACACCCCTCCTCTACCACACCACATCTCTACCACACCACACCTCTACCATACCCTCCTCTACCACACCCCTCCTCTACCACACCCCACCTTCACCACATCCCACCTTCACCACATCCCACCTCCACCACACCACACCTCTATCACACCACCACATCACTCATCCCCATACCCAGCCACCCCATCCCACCCTCCCCTCACCACCACGCCCCACCTCCACTTCACCCCGCACCACACACCTCACCCCGCACCATACACCTCACCCCGCACCACACACCTCACCCCCACCACACACCTCACCCCGCACCACACACCTCACCCCCCACCACACACCTCACCCCCCACCACACACCTCACCCCGCACCACACACCTCACCCCCCACCACACACCTCACCCCGCACCACACACCTCACCCCACACCACACACCTCACCCCGCACCACACACCTCACCCCCACCACACATTACTCACCTTAACTCTCACTATAACACAGATCCAGATTCGTAACAACACGTAAAGACAATTCACACTTCGAACTGAGGATGTGTGAACGCATAGAACTGCCTCCCTAATACTAAACCCTCTTACCCAATTAACATAGGCCTATAGAGGTGTTTGTGAAGTCAGGTTATGTAAGGTTAGGTTAAGGTGAAGAAAGGCCTTGATTTTTTTTCCACCAGTCGAGGCAGACAGATAAAGTTTATACATAGATTCCCATTAAACTTTATTGCTTGGTCCCGCCATTCACCCGTGTGGTAGGTGATGAATCATAATTAAATGCTGATGAGAAATGGGAAAATAAAACCTGGACGACTATAGGTGATTATTGTATGATCTTGTATTTAGTGGATTAATTATGTTAAGTGTTAAGAGTTATATATATGTTAATTAGGTGGTGGACGAGGCGGGTGGTAGAGCATATAGGTGACGTGACTTACACTATAGGGGCGTGTTGACGGCCTTATCTCACGGATGACGACAAGTGTGTGTTGTGGTGTGTTTGGTGTGTGTGTTGTGTGTGGTATGTGTGGTGTGTGTTTTCAATCGTTTTCCTCACACAGCACTTCAGTTCACACACACACACACACACACACACACACACACACACACACATACACACACACACACACGGGCTTCCAGGAAGATTTGCAGTGTGTAACGGGAGAGTTAATGTAATTACTTTCCCAGTGGTAGTCGCCTCAGACACCTCCCTGACACAGCCACAACACAGGGAGGTAATAGATACAGGGAGATAATAGTTACAGGGAGATAATAGATACAGGGAGATAATAGATACAGGGAGATAATACATATAGGGAGAATATAGGCGTAGGGAGGTAATTGATGCAGAGGCTGATAATTACAGGTGAAAAATAATGTAATGATGTCGGAGTATTACAAAACTTGGTGGATTCCTAACTTAACCTAACCTAACCTATCTTAATCTACCCAAACCTGGGATAGGTTAAGCTATGAATAGGTTGGGTTATGTTCTGTTAATTTACTAGTCCGAGTTTATTAAAATTCCACCACTGGCACCACTTGACAGTCTTCTTCGTAGTAGTAATGCCAAGTGAACTACGTGCTGGCGTCCAGGTGTGGCACTCACGACTGTCTGGCACTTAACTTAGGTAGGTAGTATAGGTTAGGTTAGGTTTACTGGTGTTAAGAAGGTGAAGCTTATGAAGATACACACACTAACCCCCCACCCTACAGCTTCACACACACACACACACACACACACACACACACACACAGAACCGAGGACGTATGGAGTGCAATGAAACCCCACAAACACCCCCCCCCCCCCCCCGGCCTCGCTCCTCGGTAGAGCTGTGTGATAAGCGTTGGGAGATGCCGGAAACACAATAAAACAGCTCTCCCAGATACCTCAAGGCACCTCACACCGCCAGGCACCTCACACTGCAAGGCACCTCACACTGCCAGGCACCTCACACTGCCAGGCACCTCACACCACCAGACACCTCACACTGCAAGGCACCTCACCCTGCCAGGCACTTCACACCGCCAGGCACCTCACACTGCCAGGCACCTCACACCACCAGGCACCTCACACTGCCAGGCACCTCACACTGCCAGGCTCCTCACACTGCCCGGCACCTCACACCACCAGGCACCTCACAGTGCCAGGCACCTCACACCACCAGGCACCTCGCACCACCAGGCACCTCACACCACCAGGCACCTCACACCACCAGGCACCTCACACCACACTCACACCCGGCACCTCACACCACCAGGCACCTCACACCACCAGGCACCTCACACCGCCAGGCACCTCACACCACCAGGCACCTCACACCACCAGGCACCTCACACCGCCAGGCACCTCACACCGCCAGGCACCTCACACCGCCAGGCACCTCACACCACCAGGCACCTCACACCACCAGGCACCTCACACCGCCAGGCACCTCACACCGCCAGGCACCTCACACCGCCAGGCACCTCACACCACCAGGCACCTCACACCGCCAGGCACCTCACACCACCAGGCACCTCACACCACCAGGCACCTCACACCGCCAGGCACCTCACACCCACCAGGCACCTCACACCACCAGGCACCTCACACCACCAGGCACCTCACACCGCCAGGCACCTCACACCACCAGGCACCTCACACCACCAGGCACCTCACACCACCAGGCACCTCACACCACCAGGCACCTCACACCACCAGGCACCTCACACCACCAGGCACCTCACACCGCCAGGCACCTCACACCACCAGGCACCTCACACCACCAGGCACCTCACACCACCAGGCACCTCACACCACCAGGCACCTATCGGCTGAGGAAGTGAGAGAGATTCCTACCAGTGAGGCTATTTCTTGTCACAAATGACTAACGAGGAGAAACTCATAAATAACAACAACAATTCAACCCAAAACATCCAGCAGGAAGTTAGTCAGTCAAGAAAGGCGGAGGGTAGGGCTTACACGTAGCAGTCAAGAACAAAACCTGGAATTAATGTGTATCTATTCGTTGTGTTGAGTAGCTAGGGGACTGGGAGAAGGTGAGGGGGTAGGGGGAGGGTAGGAAGGGGGGGGGGGGAAGGTAATACTAGGCTGAGGTGCTTGAGGCTTACATAATAATAACCCGGAACGATGAAGGACCACTTGAAGATTAGGCATAGCACCTTGTTCTACCTGATGATTAAACACCCTAACCTAACCTAACTTAATCCAACTCATTCTAATCTATCCCTAACCAAAATTAACCTAATCTAACCTATCCCTCTCCAAGTGGTGTTAAGGTGTTTTAATCATTTGGTGAAATAAACTGAGGTGTCTAATCTTCACGTGGTGCACGGGGAAGAAGGTGAGCGGGATGGGAGGAGAGAGCACGTGGATATCCTGGTGCAGGAAGTGAGGCGCAGCCGCTGTGTGGGGCTTCCTCCTAGGCAGTCGTGCGAGAGACAGTCAGACAGACAGATAGACAGATAAAGACAGACAGACTGATTGACAGAAATACGCGGGATGAAGATGGTGTATTGGTAGTAACTGAGTTAATTTAGTTATTTACATCTCTTAGGCGTAAATTAATAGTAAAATAGGTGTCAGTTTGTTAATTTACATCTCGTAGGTGTAAAAAATAGTAAAATAGGTGTCAGTTTGTTAATTTACATCTCGTAGGTGTAAAAAAATATAGTGTTATGTTAAGTAGCACAACAACATACTTCCTAATCACATTATACAACCCAAGACAAACTCCTGGTAGCTTTCTCAGTTAGTGTGTAATGGAGTCTGAGGCAGGAGAATAACCCACAGTTACTTAGCTTAATGATATCAGTGTTATCTCACACCTGAAGGACAAGAATATTTGGCTGGTAAGTTTCTGTAATTGACATGTAATTTTTTATTTATTTATTAGAAATTATTTGTATGGTGGTGTATAAACTGTACATTGTCATGGTACAAAATGCGTCGTGGAGAAGTACAAAATGCGTCGTGGAGAAGTACAAAATGCGTCGTGGAGAAGTACAAAATGCGTCATGGAGAAGTACAAAATGCGTCGTGGAGAAGTACAAAATAGTGCAAAATAGATCTTAAAATAATACAACATGTAAAGCACCAGTAAAAATATATCAATATACTGTATAATTATAAAGATATATTGTAATTTATAAATACATTTTAAATATATGACGGACATTACACTGGGTTATTAATATTATGACTGTAGGTATTTATATAACAGGGCAGAATAAGGGAGTCGTATATGAGTCCGGACAAATATATATATACATAGGTGACCCAAGGAAAATATATCACTGAGGGAAACTTATATAAACTGTTGACTTAATATTATGAAAAATAAACAGAATAATAAACATTTTTCTGTGTCCGTCTGTCTGTCTGCGTCTCTATGTGTCTCTCTCCTAATTTGGATTATACTGTATTTACTAACATAATGCCTATAATTTTATCATGCACAGCTCCTATAAAATATTATGTACAAAACACTAACATAATCGGTTATTGACTTTAAAGATAGCACAGAATGTTTAGTAGTGGACGACTCAACATCCCACAATTCTAGAGATGTTGAGGAACACTCCGCTGACGACACGCCCTAGTAAACACTATGGTCATCCAGCACCTCACTGTGTTTCACAAAAGGACTCTTCATACAGCACTTGGGTCATTTCCAATGTCCAGAGAGTTACGGCCAACAGCCAGTTTATAAGAGATTCTCCTAACACAGCCCTTGTCCGGAGGGTTAAGGAGGGAACCTGTAGGAATCTCTCCCTCAGCCTCTACCTTCACACACCTCACATTGTCGAAAGGATCCTCGAAGTGGTCCAGGTTCTCCAATTCTTCCAGCACCACTGGTGAGGGGTATCCTGCCAGGGTTGTCGATCCTGGTGATGGTGGAAAGTCCTCGGACAGTTCAGGCGGTGCCAACGAGTCCCTGGATATTTTTAGTGACGATGCTTGGCCCTCGAGGAGTCCTGTCGATGACAGTGAGTCTCTGGACATCCCTAATGAGGTTGATGGGACCTCAGACAGTCCAGGTGATGTCAAGGAATCCCTGAACATTCCTAGTGAAGGTGCTTGACCCTCGGGGAGTCCTGTCGATGTCAAAGAGTCCCTGGATATTCTTAGTATTGGTAATTGTTCCCCATAGAGTCCTGGTGATGCCATCGAGTCCCTTGACGATCCTAATGGCGAGGGATCTTTAGAAGGTTTCCCTGGTTGTACGACTTCCTGGCACGGTGTCCCAGACGGCGAGTAATGAGAAGTGTCTGTCGGAGAAGAACACTCGGTGTTTTCCTTCACCGATGATGGCCGTTCCATCTGGTTCTCGTCGATCTGGGGCAGCGAAGATGGCTGTTTGACAGGATCCTCTTCGGTGTGAGACGTGCGGGGCGTCCAGTCGATCTGAGTGTGGAAAATTTTTGAACCAGAAGGACCACCCGGTTCTATGTAGTCGGCCCTGTCTTCTCTATCTCTCACAGGGGTCACTTGCTTAATGGCTCCATGGCTTACGACGTCACCATCTTCCATCGTCACGCCATCACTTTGGTTACCAGTGATGTAAACTTCCTTCATCTCGAGGATCACAGGACCGCCTGTATCTGTTGTCGCCATGTGTGAGGTGTCATCCGCTCCTGGAAGTATGAAGACGTATTAACATTCATACTCGGTTCCCCCTATCTGTAGTCTATTACTGGTAAGGTTAGAGTAAGCTTGGTTAGGTTAGGGTAAGCTTGGTCAGGTTAAGTTTGGTAATAGATTCCCCCAGTGGCATCTCGCACCACACTTGTCCAGTCTCCACACCCTTTCACTAAGGCGGCATCATCACAACATCCGTCCAGTCCTGTTCCACCATGCCATCTGACCCCGTTGTGTGTCAGGTGGGTTAATTAGTTTTGGGGACACCCTGTAGAGCTAGATTAACAAAAAAAGGCAAATTACGAATGAGTGAATAAGAAAAATTACTTGAAAAAAGGCAATGAAAATGTTGCAGAAAAATATTAATTGATGTTAAAAGTTATTACAGTTGAGGGAATCACTAACCTGTTAAGCGAGTCCTCCTCTTCTGTCTCCGTCGACCGTCTGTTCCAGGTCTTTCATCTTCTCCTTCTCTCTTCTCTCTCTTCTTCTTTTTCTTTTTCTTCTCCCTCTTGTGTCTATGTGTATTAAAACTGGTGCTTCCCGGGTCCTCTCCTTGATGACCCTGTTCATTAGGGCTTGGTATAATCCCTCTGTGGACTGGATCATCATCACTATGTACCATCACCTCTCCTCCTCCTCCTCCTCCTCCTCCTCCTCCTCCTCCTCCTCCTCCATCACCTATATCCTTTCTTCTACTTTTCTTTTTGTCTTTCATCTCATCTGGAAATCCCTTCCGGGGTATGACAATAGCCTCAGGATCGTCGTCATCATCGTTCTTGTATCCCTGGTATCGTAAGCGGGTTTTCTCGTACTGTAGCTTGGCGGCGGCCCCCAGTAAGGTACGGATGGCCGGCTGCAGGCTGGGGTCAACGCGTCTCTTGCGCCTCTTGTGTTTCCTGGCGGGGGAGTTGGGGGGCACGGGGCGGAGTGGTTCCTCAGGGGGTGTGAAGGTTAGGGCCAGCTGTAGGAGAGAGAAGGGAGACCCACGTTAGGTTGTGATGCTGGTATCGAATTTACATGGATCCTTAAGGTGAATTTTGTCCCCTAATTAGTGTTAAGTGAAATTATCTGGTTAAGGTAAAGTCTCGTTGTAATTTGGTCTCCTGACTGGCAACTAAGGCATTTTATCTTGTGTAGTTTAGAAGTTGGGTGTGATTTACATATTGTTTTAGTGGTTATTTCGTTACCTTGGCTCAAATTGTCCATTTCTTAAATTTAACAGGTATAATAGAAATACTGTACGTGTCCGGTGTATGCGGATGGTATACCTGAATTATAAGTATACATGCTAAATCAATTGTAAACTTGTATGACCATTTTACCGACTAACAATAAAATAAATTTTGGGCTACTAGATGTATTGTTTTCGTGTCATTTACTTCGTATCATTTGTTTTTATTGGTGTAAGTTGTTAATTCTGTCTCGTTTTTCTTCCAGCTCACTGAAGCAGAAGACTTCCCTCCACCTCCACCCACCAGGCCAGGTAAATGCCAACGCGTGCTGTATCAGATGTCAGTAGCAACAGAGGCTAAGAATAAGCCACAGGTGTGTTTGTGTGATAGGTCAGTAGTACTTCCACAACGTGTATATTGAGACGTGTTTGAAAGGAAAATCTCCCTCAAGTGGATAAACATTTGTCGTTCAGTCAGTCAGTGATGGCAGGATCAGGGCAGGTTGACTCTCCACTAACACGATATATATAACAAGGATATTTTTTCCTCACCTAATGACAAGCGATGCAAGAGAGAGAGAGAGAGGGGGGGGGGAGAAAGAACGACGTTGGGAGAGAGAGAGAAAGGGGGAGAAAGAACGAGGTAGAGAAAGAGAGAGAAAGGGGGAGAAAGAACGTGGTAGGGAGAGAAGAACGAGGTAGGGAGAAAGAGAACGAGGTAGGGAGAGAGAGAGAACGAGGGAGGGAGAGAGAGAGAGAGAGATTATCGTCAAATAAGGCACTTCCTCACTCGTGGCGTATTAGGGTTAACAGTCACAAGACACTCTTGATCTCTTTCCACTTCATCATTAAGGAATACTCACACACAGGTTAATAAAATACTCCAGGGAACATACAAAGCTGATAAAACAATTTCACTATCACAGAGGTTAAAACTGGGTTAAGATGTGGAATATTCCGGGAGATATTTAGAGTAGCTACCCATAAATGGTGTACCTTTAACTTGCGCGTCAAAGAAAATGAAGATATGTCAACACAAACTATATTAAATTCTGTTTATTCGTATCTGTTACAAATAATGTACTGCCCACACTTATTAATCCGGTCATTGTTAATCCGAACCTTCCCATAATCCGAATTTGTATCTTGTATCCCAAGTTTTTATCGTAAACTGGATTAGATTCGGTTAGGTTTATACAGGTTAGAATTAAGTTAGGTTTATATGGGTTAAAATTCGTTTTTTTTTATGGGGATTAGCCCACCGGGGCACAGGTCACTGACCCACATCGGGGCCTGGGGGGCGAAAATTTAATAATAATAGTAATTCATAGTAAATCAAATTTATAATAAAAAGTAAAATAAAATAATAATAATGATAATAACACTGTAATAATGATAATAAAGAAAAGAAAAACAATAATCAATAGTGAGAAATGCTATATGTATAGTATGTTGTGTTGTCAATAGTAAGAGAAATAATTGAGACCCTGCAATTGTGTGTAAATGAGGCAGAAAGACAGATCAGCAACCTGGGACTTGGTCACAATATTCGTGATGCCATATGGCAGCAGGGTCTACCATTAGACAACACAATATGCTTCCAATATCTTCCCAGGCGGTAGTACCTCCCTGTTTGGTAGCTGCCTGCTACCTACCACCTACTAGGTTAGATATATATAGATTAAAGATAGGTCAGCTTTATATGGGTTAAAATTAAGTCAGGTTTATATGGGTTAAAGATAGTTCAGGTTTATATAAATTAAAGGAAGGTCAGGTTTATATAGATTGAAGTTAGGTTAGGTTTATATGGGTTAAAATTTGGTTAGGTTTATATAGGTTAAAATTAGATCAGGTTTATATGGGTTAAAAGTTAAGTCAGGTTTATATGGGTTAAAGATAGTTCAGGTATATATAGATTAAAGTAAGGTCAGGTTTATATAAGTTGAAGTTAGGTTAGGTTTATATGGGCTAAAATTTGGTTAGGTTTATATAGGTTAAAATTAGATCAGGTTTATATGGGTTAAAATTCGGTCAAGTTGTCATGATCGTGATGACGGCTAACCTGAAAACCTTAAGGATTCATATTACGCTCAAACGTCCACAAAACCTTCTGAGTCCCCCAGTGGAAATGTCCCCCGTTTTCTCTGTTTCCTTGAATATAATCCGCAGATTTCGTAGCAAGACGCTGTATGTTGGGACCTGTTGCCATCCAACCCTTTGTAATCAATTTAATTTTGCTTTTGATAGCTGAGTCAGAGCATTGTTAGTGAAGATAATAGTAGGGAATGAAACTGAGTTCATAGTCTCAATTTCAACGTCAGAGTGTACAGTGAATTAATTCATCGGAATAGAAGTAGGTGGACTCCCTGGTCTTTTTTGAGTGAGGGCCCCGCGGGCATTTCTACCGTTAGTGAGTGCCCGTCCCTTCATCCATACAGATCCCAGGGTGATTCTTGAATCGCTCTACCATCCAACAACGGCCTCGGATGTATTAGATGTCCAGCCGGGATCATATATGAGAAGATGGCACCGATGCGGCCTGATTAATGTGCCCCCAAGGCTTCGTTGGGCCAGACCCCAGACCCGCCATGTGTCTGGCTACCCCACAATAACAACAGCCCCAGTGCTCTACCCTGGGTTACTCCTTGGAAGTATATGTCCACAGAGAGTGTTGTAACACGTATGTTAGGGATAATTAGTTGGAAATAATTATCCCATGTTGGGTAGTGGACCCCTGCATATACTAGTGTCATTGTTTACGTATATGTTGAATAATCTACAATGAGTGCCATGTAATGTACCACCAGTAATGTTGTGAGTAAGAGTAAAGAAGAAGGTACTGAGTTTGCACTAAGCCCAGGAGGTGAGCCTGGTAATTATATGATTAATACAATATCTTTCCCCCATTGATTGCATATTAATAAATTTGTTTTAGAGTAATTAAGGTGTAGTCATTTCGCCCACAGTATTTTACCTTTATTTCCATCCAAGTGACCTGATACCAAAATTACCATACTCACGTGCCTAGACCCTCGACCATGCTACCAAAAGAATGACCATGCTACCAAAAGAATGTCCATGCTACCCAAGAATAGGTGACGGAACTGAATAAGAGTAAGAACTAAGAGAAGTAAATGAGATGAGGGTGGTGTAGAAACAGAGAGGGAACCCGCCCCCTCACATTGGTGGCAAGACCAAGAAACCGCCCCCTCTCAAAGTTTATAGAGGTTAAATTCACAACAAATAACACGTGTACTGACTCACCCTTGTATACTGAGTCTTGACCACGATGAAGAAGTGGATGCCCCAGATGAGCTGAAACATGGAGGCGAACCCGCGGATGGTAGGAATGTAAGGCAGCGTGATGACCACCCATATTAGCTGCATCGCCAGGTTCACCACCGCCCACGTCAGCCACGGCAGCAGCAACCATCGGATCTCCTGAGTGACCCACAGGTGATGGCTTAGTGTGATGTCTTTTTTTGTTTTTACACGGGACTATATGTATAGGATATTGGTAAACGTACATATATAATAAAGCACACATACTCCTGCATATAGTAACGCAATTATAAAAACACATACATAATAACACACACACAGAGTAACACATACACATAATAACACACACACACATAGTAACACATGCACACATAATAACACACACACGCACATAACAACACACACACACACATAATAACAAACACACATACACATAGTAACACACACACACACATATTGCAAAGAAGTCCCACTACCCAACCAAATTACAACACCTGAAGCAGACCAACATCAGTTAGTGGTATGGTAAGCTTAAAGAACTCTGTGGACTAAACAATAAGACACACCCCCTCCCCTTCCTTAGCCGTCTCACTAGTGTTGACGCAGCTGAGCAAACAAACAACCATTTCGCCTCTATATGCCAGACGCTCCCCCGGCTTGACACAACCACTCTCCCTGCTTACCTACCAGCCCCCCCCCCCTCCCACTGAACTAGTAGAAGAATTTGACGTAGCAAAACGCCTGGACAAACTAAAATTAAAACGCTCTACCACCCCCATTGACTTGCCAATTAAACTCTTCAAGGAGTTCTCCCCGAAGCTTGCTAGACCCCTATGCTCCATCATCAATGCTTCTCTCAGTCAAGCCAGATGCCCAGCTGACTGGATGACCTCTTATGTATCACCAGTGCCCAAGTCAACCAGCCCACAATCCTTAAATCAGCTACGACCTATTGCAATCACCCCAATACCCAGCCTAATTTGTGAAAGTTTTGTGTTCGACTGGGCTTATGCTGATATTGCAGGAGTCGTAGACCCTCAGCAATTTGGCAACATGAAAACTTCCTCCACCACTCACTGTCTTGTCAGCTTTCTCGATTACATATACCGGCATCTCGAGAAACGAAAAAAGTCTGTAGCTGTCGCCTTCATTGATTTCACTAAAGCATTCGACCTAGTCGACCACAATATAATCATCAACAAAGCTATTGACCTCGGGCTTCGGAGAAGTCTTATACCATGGCTTACAGACTTCCTCAGTGACCGACGCCAAGCTGTACGCTTCCGAGGGGCTGTCTCCACCTTTCAGTCACTCACCTGTGGCGTCCCCCAAGGCACCAAGATGGGACCACTCTGCTTCCTTATGCTCATCAATGATGCCCTAAGAGAAACCCCCGCTCGCTGGAAATATGTCGACAACTCCACCATTGGGATCAGCGTCAACAATTCTACTCCCAACTATACCGCCCTTCAGGATTTATTGAACAGTCTTCAAAACTGGGCCACCAACAACCATGTCACCATCAACCATACCAAGACCATGGTTATGCACATCAACCTCTCCTCCGACATTGTCCCACCTCCTTCCATTACTTTAGGTCCGAACACACTCCAGGTTGTAGATTCCACGAAGCTCCTCGGCGTCACCATAGACAACAAACTAAATTGGAAACCACACGTCAGTGAAGTTGTCAAATCCTCCAGTTTCCGTCTCCACCTCCTCCGCCGACTCAAGTCCCTCGGAGTTCCTGCACCCGAGCTCCTCAGTGTTTACACAACATTCATACTTCCCAAGCTCACCTATGCCTCCCCCACCTGGTCTTCCTCACTAAATGCCACACAACGTAAACACCTAGAAAAAGTGCAAAAGAGGGCATGCAAGATTATTCTCTCCCCTTCCTACTCCACATATCAAGAAGCGCTCAACACACTGACCCTTTCGACTCTCACTGACCATCACCACGACCTCATCTGCAAATTTGGTAAGAAGCTTCTACACCATCCTCGACACCGGTTCCTACTACCACCTGAGATCCCTAGCCCGAGAATTGCTGTTCGACACCACAACCGCATCCAGCCCATACGTGCACGAACTGATCGCTATAAGAACGGCCCAGTCCCAACCATTGTAAAAATTATCAATAACTTGTAATAAATCAGTGTATTCACTCCCAGTAAATACTACTTCCTGCACTGTCACTATGTTGAAATGCACTGTAGTTTGAGCTTTTCCCCATCTAGTTATTATATATCTTATTTGTATCACTTATGTTACTTGTATATTATTTATAATTCGAAACCCATTCCCCAAATATGTAACTGTATATTTTCAGCCTTCTGACTGCCAAGCTCTTTCAATAAACCGTTAATTATTATTATTATTATTATTATTTACACACATTATTATTATTATTTTACACACACTTAAGAGGACTTGACTGGGACAGGGAGTTAAGAGTGACTGTATGAGGCTGGAATAGGTGACAGTTACCACCAAGAGAGGACACAGGTGGAATAGGGAGCCAGTGTAAGGAAGAATAAACATAAGGAAGACTGACAGACCTTTCTGGTCCCGTGTATAAGGAGAATGGAGAAGAAGACCTGGATGGCGTTGATATATCCTCCAATGTAGCTCAGGTCAGCGTCTGTCGCCACCACCACAACAACAACAAACAACAACACTTTAATACAATATACATCCAGAATAAATGTATGAACTTGGTTAAACAACTAATAACTATTCAGTTCATTAAATAAACACCGAGAATGAATGTATGGACGTAATGAATAACACTACCCATGTAAAACAGTTCTTCATCCCACTTGGTTACTCCCCTAATAAAAATATTATTTATATTTGATGTTGTGTGTCTGTGGGTTGAAGTGTCCTTTAACCAATGATAAGTTGAGGTCAGGTGTTCATATATTTTTATGCTAGAGGAATTATCACAAAGTTATTTATGCGTGATAAGAATGAGTGGTGGTGTGCGTGCGTGCGTGCGTGTGTGTGTGTGTGCGTGCGTGTGTGTGTGTGTGTGTGACTTACTGAGATCGTAGTCTAGACAGCGTTCACAGTACTGGTTGGGCAGATAAGCACTGATGAAGTCCACGATGGTCGCAAATCCTCCCCACACCTGTCCATAGACGACCCTTATTACATCTATTCCTGAACTCAGTGAATTTTAAGACACTTTAATGTTAAGAATTTAAGGAGCACCAGAAGATTAGTCTCCCCAGCAAATATCACCTTTAAGATTAACCTAACCCAACCCAACCTTCAGTGCGATTAGTCTTCAAGTAGTGGAAACGTTATCATACACTTGACGCTTGAAAGATAAAGATGAACAAGGACTAGTGGTGTTGAGTGGTGATAGTGGTGAGTGGTGATGGTGGTGATGGTGGTGAGTGGTGATAGTGGTGATGGTGATAGTGGTGATGGTGCTGGATAGTAGTAGCAATACTGGATGATGGTGTTGGGTGGTGATAGTGGTGAGTGGTGATAGTGGTGATGGTGCTGGATAGTAGTAGCAATACTGGATGATGGTGTTGAGTGGTGATAGTGGTGATAGTGGTGATGGTGGTGAGTGGTGATAGTGGTGATGGTGATAGTGGTGATGGTGCTGGATAGTAGTAGCAATACTGGGTGATGGTGTTGGGTGGTGATGATGGTGTTGGATAATAGTGGTATTGGTGCTGGGATAGTGGTTGTAATGGTGCTGGGATAGTGGTAGTGGTGGTTGAGAAGATAACTCACAATGCCGACTCCTCCTATCCAATAGCAGGCAGCCCGAGGTCTCATGCAGAAACAGCAAGATAGAGAAAAGCAGGTGTTCTCCCGGCTGAAGCGGCAACCCATCCTAGACCTGTCGACAAACCATTATATTTAGGCTTCCTGTGGTACATATATATAAATAACTTGTATTATAGGAAATATATATGGATGAATATAGAGTAATGTTTAGGTGGAAATTAGTGCATATAGTCAGTTTCGTTAGAAGGCGGCGGCAGAGAATAATGACGTCATATCCGTTGTACTGTAACGAACGTGTCCAGCTTATAAACAAAACATTGCCACTTGTTTATAAATATTAATTAAAAGTTATCATATGGCCCGAGAGTAATTTATGGATATATTAATTCATTACAAGTATATTAATTAAATCTATTTTTATTTTTATGTTTTGGTTATTATTATGGGTGTGTTTGCCATTTGTATGATAAGTTGGTCTCCTTGTGGTGTAACTAATACGGCCACTGCCTCTCTGTCTATGGCGGCAACAAATCTCGAGAACTGAAAGAGCTACGTGGGATCACTTACAAATTAGGCACACCATCTTATTTCACCTGAAGATTAAACACCACAACGTCACCTGGAGGTTAGGTTAGATTGGTAAAGTAGGTTACGGTAGCTTATAGGTTAAGGTGGTTAATTTTCAAGTGATCCACTATCTTGAACATGTCTCAACCCTACTCCCCCCTCCCCCTCCCTTACTGCTGCCACAGATTCATATTTCAGGTTTGCCCCGCGAGAGGCTAGTTTATTGGGCACCCCTTTGCATTCTGTAGAAGCTGTACAAAGGTGAAATGCCAATGCGTGTACAGCGCCCAACAGGGGAGCATACAGAGTTCATGCTTACCTTCTACTGCTGCCACGTTTTTGAGTTGTTACAGAGTCAGGGGTAAAGGTTACAACTCCACCAGACGGCGAGAACTAGTACCTCGCCTAGTACTACTTGTAGTCCTTTCTTAGTTGGGGTCGTCTACCACCCTGGGCCAGGGGTCAGTCCGTTCGTTCAATTTTCCTCGAAACTGGAGACGAACACGTCTAACTGGCTTACTTTAAGGGCAACCCCAGGCCCATAATTTTTTGTTGTTATATTTAATAATACTTACATAAAATGGATGCAACTTGAAAAAAAAAGATGAGCATAGTTAACTAATGTAACTCATTCACACACACATTGGTCATAACACTTTAGGGAAGGAGTAGATATAGCTCTCGCCACTTCCCAAAGGGTCACTGGTTCATTCCCCGTGCACTTACAGTCAACGCAGCAGTATATGGTTACCTCACTTTACAATTGGGAGAGCGAGTGGGGTGCTGCAGTGCCGGACACACTGTTTCCTTGTGTGCCGCAGGCTTAATGTTCTTGTGCTGTATCTTTGAAAGCTGCTCAGGGTTGTCGTGTAAATAACATGTTGTCGCAGTTGAGTTATTTTTTTGGCCGTTTTCACTGCTTGGGTTATGCAGCATTGTTCTCAAAGTCTCAATTTCTACAACACAGCTTCTAGGAGTTCACTATCAAACCTGGTAATGGTTCACACAGGAGCCATCTGTGAGTGTCCTTGTGGTGCATGAGTCAGCAGCCGCCTCTGCTCACTACACGTTTCTCCGTTGTTGCTCTATTTCTTTTATTTCTGGACTCCCATTGTGAATGTATGTTTGTGCTGTAGCTTGTAGCTGAGCCGTTTGATTAATGTTTTTATTGCGTAATGGTTCATTTTTGATGTGTCGTCAGGCCCAGTTGATGTATGTAAACTTGTCTTCGTCCGGATGTTTTGATGCTGCTGTCATGTACTTCACTGTCACAACTGAAGGTCAAAGGTTACACTTGACAATAAAGCACATAATTTGATGATCGCTGTTCACCAGTCTTGTCTTGCCTCACGACTTGGCTGTTAGTGGACTTGTTCTCTTTCACTCGAGGGACTTTGACCAGAGGTAAGATGCATTGTTCTTTATACCGTATAGCCTCACCTCACCCTCATAACCGGTTGACACATATGGTAACGTTCATTCATTCTCAGTCCAGTGTCTTTAAAAGCACTGCCAGCATGAGCAGTCACCTCCGTCTGGCATTCCACAACACCCAACTTGTTTTTGGTATTTACAACAAATGGACGTTCGCTCAACCTGCCTGCGGAAGCGCTCCTGTCAAGACCCTTTCGTGTTTATTGTAGGTGTAGCGACGCCTGCTGTTAGTGGCGCGTGCAGGTGAGGGGCCGTGACGCTTCACTTACCTGTTCAAGAGAAGTGGTAAATAACATCCCAGAGAGAGAAACTTGTGGGGAGTTGTGTAGCACGGGCGACACTCCTCGACTGTGTTGCCCCAGCTCACACACTCCATCCTGCTCCCGCCCCAGGGACTTCCCCTGTACAGACGCCAGCGTCAGGGGAGCTTCGCCTCCACCACGCCCCATGCCAGGGGTTACAGTTGCTTGCCACAGTTTGGCAACGATACCCACACACATCCGAAAAGACGCTGACGTCCGGTCGACAATCGCATTAAAATAAATGTCACTTCGTGTGTACATGTCGTAGGAAGCCATTTTTAATAGTCTTTGTATTTAATGTGTTCATTCATGACTACGATGACGATCGGACTGTGCAAAAGCAGCCTCTTTAAGTTGTGTCAATGTTGAGAAGGAAGGTGAAGGAGCCACAAGGTGATTGGTTGTTTAGAACATTTCATACAAGGTATAATACAGTACACGATGATGCAGGGAGATGAACACTGTCTCCAACACCCAGATGACCATAGTGATGATAACCATACAACACCTATTAATGGTCTTCTCGTTGACGGACTGATAGCACAGATTGGACGAAAACTCATTTAACACATTAGATTTTAATCGTATAGCGATACTCGCCAGGATTTTCACAGTATTTTAAAACAAACATCCGCATTCAAATTAAACACTACATCTCATTTCCGTTGTTAGTAAAATAATAGATGGTGAGACACAGGAACTGAGGGAGTGAATATAATTTACCTCACTGTCCACAATGAATCCCAATAAATGTGTAGGAATTTTAAGGGAAAGTGACCATTAAAGCAGCACTGTTTACGGACTTAGTAATTCTCTACCTGGTTTATTTATATATACAAGGTGTATGTGTTGACGTAAAGCTGTACTGTACCATTTTTATTACGCTTCCAGACTGAATTATCATTATTATGATTCTTCCAAATCGAGTCATTATTATTATTAGTAGTAGTAGTATTTTATTTTTGTGTGAAATATTTATTTTTTTCTATTAGTAGTTTTGTATTGTTAGTGTTCTGTGGCCACCTCAGATTCAAAATGATTTTAGTAAAAATTAAGTTCGTTTTCCTCACAACAGTAAGAATAGTGGTGAAGCTGTTTAATAAATAAAGATACATTAATATTTGTGCCTGGAACCTTTTGTTTAATCTCAGATAACTTATTAAAACTTATCTTAGCTTCATATTCTGAAATTTTCAACCAAGAAATCACTCAAATTATTTTTAATGGCTGACAAGTTTTCAAAGTTGGAATCCTCAAAAACTTTATATTATAAAAAATTTTCATGGATGCAGCCAGTGGTAGGTGAATTATGCAAGTGAAGCACAAGTGTCTTAACCATTTCAGTATTTTGGACATTTTACTTGTGTTGAAGGATGGAGTTAAATTACATAGCCATTATATAGATTTTATTTGTGTAATATAGTCATGTTTTAAATCCCATATACCAATAACATACCTCACTTAAGACAGCTGATCTAATACTACGCCATACCATTACAGCCACAGCACTATATTACAACCATGATCTTATCAAGAGGTTTGCGCGAGAGTTTGGGGACGGTGGCGTCGCTGGCCGGATAGCCGACAGGGAGCAGCAGCAACAGCTTCTCGTTGGGGGAAAGCTGCAGGAGGGTCTTTAAGGCTGGCCCGCAGTTGAGTGGTGTCGAGGTCAAGGTCACCAGCCCCGCCGTCTGTAGAACCAAGAGAAGGACTCTGTATTATACTGTAAGTTGTTGTAGCTTTATCCACGGAGCGTGACTGAGTTGGGGGCTCCAGAGGTCAACGAGGCCCTAAACTCGGTAAAGCCTCAGCGTTAGAGATAACATGATAAACGTAAACTGTTGTTATATTCATTATTGCTCTTGGATAACCTTACTATTAGGTACTCCAAATTATTTCACCGGATGATTAAACACCGTAACACAACTGGGTGGGAAGATTAGGGTAGGTTAGGTTCTGTTAGCCTTAGGATGCATGATCAGGTGAACTAAGCTTGGGTGCTTAATCATCACGTAGTCCTTACTCTATCCCAATCTACAAGTAGCCCCTCAGAATATATTAGTCTTGGAGTTCAGCAGCTACGAGTGGTAACGCTACGGTTAGACATGACAGTAAGGAAGAGGACAAGTCCGTAACAGTGACTCACGTGTATGGCCGTCAGAAGGATACCACCGGCTATGGCTGTGGAGATCTCGTGGTAGTAGTGATTCCTCTTACGGCCATCAGGTAGCAAACTATACGCCTGCTTGAATACCAGCAAGATCCACGGTGCCTCCGTCAGGTACTCCTTCACCCAGTTCGTTTTTAATGCCTTCAGATCCTTCACCCACTGGCTACCTGGAGGAAGAGGGAGGGGGAGGCGTCATGAACGAAGTAGAAAAATGTGATGTGTTACCAAACGTACTGTAGGAAGGAGAGTTGTATGTTGAATGGAATCGTCGTAATAGACTCCAACCAACTCATTGGGACTAGCACCAACTGTAAGGGTTAGGTTGGGACTCAACTGCACACTGACAAAAAAGAGAAGAGGTTAGAAGAAGTCATGTGCTGTTGAGAGAGAGAGAGAGAGAGAGAGAGAGAGAGAGAGAGAGAGAGAGAGAGAGAGTATATATACACCATGACCCACTCACCCATTCTCTTTGTGTAGTTAATCTCTTCCTCAGACTCAACAATGGATCTCAGCTGTTGCTTCACGTCAGGGTCATGTACTGCCACGAAGGTCCAGGGCTCAGTGTGTGCTCCCGACGGTGCTGTGCCTGTAGGGTGTGATGTTTGGAGTTGTTTACAGTAGGTCATAGGTATCCCTAGTCCTATAATACGCCCTATCCTATTCCTATCATATGCCCTAACCTAGTCCTATAATATGCCGTAACTTAGTCCTATAATATGCCCCAACCTAATGAATACCACTCCTAGTAGACACCATCCTAGCCTACCGATTGAAGACTAATGGTTAGTTAAATTGTGAGGGAGGGTCTAATTAGGACAAGGTCACTGGCATCCTGTAGGGGAGTTGGGTTCCTTCTTCGTTTAATTTCCTTGTTGTTATACTTTGATATTTTCCCTTAACACTGGTCTTCTATATTGTCTTTATTATTATATTTCATCATCTTCATCATCCTACTTTCCCTTACATTATGCCATTATCACCACCTTTATCATCCTACCCACTTTATACTATACCACTAGGATGCAACTTTGACTGACTCACCTGTTACCTTACCTCACCTCTTCTCTTACTTTGGCTCACCTCTCACTTTACCTTCTTTATTCCTTCTCTTATCTCATTTACTTGTTTTTTTTTAATGTTGTTCCATTGTGCTTTTGTTTATTACGTGTTATCTCTTTTCGCATCAAGTTTATCATATTTCTTATTGTTTTTACAGCGTATTGTAGCCTTTGGTACGTGTAGTAAGTGGGGAGGAGGATAGGTGTGTGGTGGGGAGGACAGGTGTGTGGTGTGGAGGACAGGTGTGTGGTGGGGGAGGACAGGTGTGTTGTGGGGGAGGACAGGTGTGAGGAGGAGGGAGGGGGGAATTACCTGCCGCCTTGATAACGTTGTCGATGACCTCACGAGGTACGGGGTCAGAACTGAAGAACCGAATTGAGCGACGTTGGTTCATTAACTGGTAGTACTCTTGTGACTTCTTGATGCTCTCCTCTGGCGACATTCTGCACACGCACACACACACCAAAAGATATTAAAAAACAGCCTTTTCTATAATAATAACAATAGCTATGTCAAGTTTTAAGAAGCCCTAAAAATAATGATCATCATCTTGTGAGCAATTTTCAATTTGTCCGTGTTACCGTCCGTGTTCAGGGGTGTGATGACGGAAGACATGAGTTTAAAACTCCTCTGGTAATACGATGAGCACAGTGACCCGTGAAAGCGGAAGGATTAACATACAAAAGCTTCTGCAACAGGTTCGTGCTTGTAAGTCTAATCTCTGGGCTATTTTTAGAAAAAGTTTGGTGAGGTTAATATTCATGTTCTACTGGGAACGTTTGGTTAGGTTATGTTATGTTAATTTTCCTGCAGTTTTGAAGGGAGGTTAGGTTAATTTTCATGTTATTTTGGGAAGGTCAACATAAAAAAAAAAATTCTCATGGTTCTGGATCAAAACAGTCTGATTCTAGTGTAATTGTATGTGCTGAACTCAATTATGACATTCGTATAGGTGTATCAGGCTCAGTTTTCCAGAACCAGCATATCTATATATTTAGTGTACCATGCTATTCATACAGTAATTTATATGCTCATTGGCTCCACTTATGCAATTAGTTTGTCCTGATTTGTGCTTTTTTGTTTGCTTCAATTTGCTGATTCATGATATTGCATATCTACACCTGCATGATTTGTAATTACTCTGAAATTAACAAAACATGGAACGTCGCAAGTGTGTGAACGGTGCTGACAGTTTTTGCTACATATAACACTACCCATATCACTACATATAACACCACCCATCATCACTACATATAACACCATCCATCATCACTACATATAACACCACCCATCATCACTACATATAACACCACCCATCATCACTACATATAACACCATCCATCATCACTACATATAACACCATTCATCATCACTACATATAACATAATCCATCATCACTACATATAACACCATCCATCATCACTACATATAACATCATCCATCATCACTACATATAACACCAACCATCATCATCACTACATATAACACCATTCATCATCACTACATATAACATAATCCATCATCACTACATATAACACCATCCATCATCACTACATATAACACCATTCATCATCACTACATATAACATAATCCATCATCACTACATATAACACCATTCATCATCAATACATATAACACCGTCCATCATCACTACATATAACATCATCCATCATCACTACATATAACACCAACCATCATCATCACTACATATAACACCATTCATCATCACTACATATAACATAATCCATCATCACTACATATAACACCATTCATCATCACTACATATAACATAATCCATCATCACTACACATAACACCATTTATCATCACTACAGATCGGTAAAGTAGTTTCTGAGATTCTCACGCGGGTACACAAACAAATAAACAAACAGACAGACAGACAGACTTCTTTGTTTTATATATATATAGATGTGGCGGGGGATTGAATCTTGTCAAACATTTAGATTATCTGTACAGTTAGGTGAAAACCCCGTGTGTATGTGTATGTGGGCTGGGACACTTACCTGGTGTGTTTGTAAGGGATGTGTTCGAGGTCCTCTGGCCACAGGGGTTCCACCATGTTGGGATCGTTGAGTTCATCGTCATCAGCGTCACCGACACCTCCAGATTCTGTTAACATGGAGACTAGTTATTCCTGAATGCTCCTCTGTGTGTGTGTGTGTGTGTGGCAAGACTAGACGACACAACAACACTCACCTATAACATTGCGCCTTCCCGACTTGGGTTGGCTAGCTGCAGGGGTGGTGCGGGTGGTAGGACTCTTGCCTTGATCTGGGGTGAATTGGTTCAAGGTGGACCAATAAAGGACAAACTTCACCACCACCACCGCCAGACACGCTACACCCACCGTCAACCAGTTCTCCATCAGGAAGGGGACCACATAATTCGTCAGCAGACCCATGTTCTCCTGAGGACTAATACCATGATTATTCTTCACGTTTTTCTTTATGTTATTACCCTCCCCCCCCCCCCCACGTTTTCTATTATGAGGTACTGTGTACTGAGTTATCGTAGTTACCTCTTGAGTACGGGTGATAATGAAATGTCACTAGGTCCAGCAATCACGATGGGAAGTCCAAACAAATATGCTGTTCATATCTGTATTGAGGTTAGCTGTAAAATCAGTAAAAATACAGTAACTTTATGTCCTGTATGATGTTTAGTCTTAGCGAGTTGATTTGTTACTATCATGGAGATGGTTTATAGTATTAAGTATCTGAACAGAATTTTAAATGGCTAACTGCGGATAGAATACTCTGAACATAAGTGGTGACTCCTGACATCTATATATGGGTCGTGTTGATAAGTGGGAATACTGATTTCAACGTCAGTTTACTAAAAAAAAGAAGAAGAAAAAAGTCCTTGAATTACATAAAATTGTTTCATGTTGTTAATGTGACACAATTTCCAACGGGAAGCAGAGACTGTACTTCAAGAGGCGTGTTTTAACGGAGGCTGAAAACTATAGTAATTTTTACCTTAACGTTTAGCATTAGATCAAGGTGTGTGTACATATACAACTCGAGACATTATCTTCAATTTATGATTAACTGCGCACTAACTCATTTTATTTGTTTTAGAATATAAAATTTCAATACCAGTACAGTACTCGTTTCTTAACCTATGAGCAGAAATTTGCCTTCGACTTATTTAAACTGGTTATTTACACCTGTCTGTACTACAGCAGTTCTAACAGGCTACAGTTACAGCAGAGAGCTACAGATTGCCAAAACTTAAGGCCGGGCAGCGTCTAAGGCCTGCGTAACCTAATCGTACTGGCTTCCCATTTGGTGGACTCACGTGAAGATTAGTGCCCCAAGTTATTTCACATGATTAAACAGCCTAACGCTACGGAGTGTGGGTTTTCACTTAGGGTAGGCAAGGTTAAGTAAGGTTACGTTAGGTTAGTTTATGTAAGGTTACATTAGTTTTGAGGTGATTTGTGAAAGAACAACAATGACAACAACAGTAGCAACAGGATATTCTCAACAGGGGGAGGGGAAGGGGGGGGGGTGGCCTGGTTCTTATTTGTAAATATCACAACGGAAGTAACACACTTACTGTAAACTAACTTAGGTTTAATGATATTAATATACTGTAATCGCTCCATTGTTGGTCATGTCACAACACTGGTAAATTAAAAAAAAAAGAATTATAACTCACTAAAAAAATGAACTTGACATTTCTAACCTGAAGCTGTGACCTCTACTACCACTACCATTATTAATAATAATAAGAAATCAAGTTCATTTAAGAAAATGTAAAAAGGGCGCATTGATTCCATAAATCGAATTTATTATATAAACTTCCATGTAAACACGAACATTAATGAGGAAAATCGTGTATATATATATATATATATATATATATATATATATATATATATATATATATCTATATATATATATATATATATATATATATATATATATATATATATATATATATATATGACAGTAGCACACGCAAACACACAATATTAATCAGCTAGATAGTACCAGCAGTATTAAATTAAGTTATGTATCCTAAAACTTGGCAACACACCGTCCTGCTCGATGATCGTATTGCTAATCTAATTAATTACAACCCTGTAAATATCACTCCAAGTCATAGTTACATAATTCATGTTCCCGAATAGGTAACCCAAACTGTTGAGAATATACGTGTTATATTACCGCGAGAAATATTATTTTGTTATTTACAGTACATTCGTGACAGTACACATAGGAATATGTCTTACCTGCGAGGTGATAGGAAGCTTTACAGATCTCCGTGAGAAGTTGTGACAGAACTGTAATTGGGATTGAGTGGACGCCGTGTACAAAGCTCCAGCATGACCTCTAGGCCGTCTGCCTTCTGACTGGTGACTTCCTACTACTGCTACCAGCTAGTCTACCCAACCCACCAGTGTTGCCAAGTGTGGTTGGTGAAGTCGGCTAGATTAACCTATATAATCCGTTAGAAATCCGCTAAACACAATATTACGCACGTATCCTAAACAATATGCAAATATTAAGTACTGGGAAGATATTGGAAGCATAATGTGTTGTCTAATGGTAGACCCTGCTGCCATATGGCATCGTGGGGTACTTGATATTTGTTCGCACTCAGGATGGGTTGGAGAAAGGAAACTGTGGGGTTCAGAGATTGTTTGGTTCACACTCAGGATGGGGTGGAGAAAGGAAACTCACGATGTGCTCTCTATATACATGTTGTATTGAATGTACAATGCAGCTTGGTGCTGGGAAGGCAGCGTGGTTACAAGCGTGATGTAGAGAGAGCTGGTTGGTGAGGACGCTCAGAGACGGACAGCTTGTGGGTCGCCATGCTCGCCAGCGGGAGAGAGGACCGCCAGGCAGGCGGAGGAGCGAGGCCCGCCGGGCAGCGGCGGAGGAGGTGGTGTTGCTGGCTGTGGCTGTATGTAGAGAGTGAGCGAGAGAGCCAGATCACCACGAGGTCAGGTCTTAAATAGCGGGGGTAGGCGTGGCTTAGCAGTTGACCCCCGCTCCGTGGCGTACGGCGGCGCTGGTTGACCTAGACCACGAGGCATACACTGGGGAATAGGTGGGGTCGGCTAGGCAGCGACAAACAGCGTTTGTAGGGGAGAATTCCACTACAAAACTAAATTAAAGAATATCATTATCAGAAAAGAGGATGTTCTTAAGAAGATAAATAAACTAAAGAAAACAAAATCCCCAGGGCCGGATGAAATTTTCCCTCGAGTCTTGAAAGAGTGTAGGGAACAGATTAGCGGACCCCTCGTAAACTTATTTACAAAATCATTAGACACTGGAGTTGTGCCAGACTTGTGGAAACAGGCAAATGTAGTACCCATATTCAAAAAGGGAGACAGAGCATCAGCGTCAAATTACCGGCCGATCAGTTTGACGTCAGTAGTGGGGAAATTTCTTGAATCAATTATAGCAGATAGCATCCGATCGCATCTAGAGAAAAGCAAATTAATCTACGACTCTCAACATGGGTTTACAAAGGGAAAATCTTGTCTAACAAATCTGCTAACGTTTTTTAGGAAAGTCTTCGAGGTAGTAGATAATGATGAAAATTACGATGTTATTTACTTAGACTTTAGCAAAGCATTTGACAGAGTACCGCATCAGAGGCTTCTGAGAAAAATTAAGGCTCATGGTATCGAGGGGAAAGTTTTAAATTGGATAAAATCATGGCTCACCGATAGAACGCAGAGGGTCAGCGTAGATGGTGTTAAATCTGAGTGGGGCGTGTAACCAGTGGGGTTCCCCAGGGGTCAGTACTAGGCCCACTCTTGTTCATAATCTACATAAACGATCTAGATACTGGGATCAGCAGTGACATAAGCAAGTTTGCTGATGACACCAAAATTAATTCAGGGCAGGATGCAAATGCATTACAGGAGGATCTAAATAAACTATAGGGATGGCCTGAAAAATGGCAAATGAAATTCAACACCAGCAAGTGCAGCGTACTTAACATTGGAAGGACAAATACTTATGTATACAGCCTTAACAACATCAACCTAGAGAAGTCGACTTGTGAAAGAGACCTAGGGGTAATTGTAAGCCCGGACCTACGGCCTAGAAAACAGTGCGTTTATGTTCGAAATAAGGCAAACAGAGTATTGGGTTTTATATCTAGAAGTGTAAGTAACAAGAGTGCAGAGGTTTTATTGCAACTATATCTTGCGCTAGTCAGGCCGCACCTCGATTATGCGGTTCAGTTCTGGTGCCCCTATTATAGAATGGATATAAATTCACTTGAGTCGGTGCAGCGAAGAACGACAAAAATTATTCCGGGACTTAGAAACCTTCCATATCAGGATAGGTTAAAGAAACTTAACTTGCATTCCCTAGAAAGACGAAGAGTGCGGGGAGATATGATAGAAGTATTTAAGTGGGTAAAAGGAATCAATAAAGGGGATATAGATAAAGTTCTTATAATATCCGAGCAGGATAGGACTCGGAGCAACGGATTCAAGTTGGATAAGTTTAGGTTTAGGAGGGAGATAGGAAGAAACTGGTTCACAAATAGGGTGGTGGACGAGTGGAACAAGCTTAGCAACTTTGTAGTAAGTGCGGGAACTCTGGAAAGTTTCAAAAGGAGGCTAGATAGATTCATGGATGATAGAGAGTGGTAGTAACTCTCGACAGGAGCTGCCATGCACAGGCCAACCGGCCCATTGCAGACTCCTTATTTTCTTATGTTCTTATTTGCTCTCTGTATACATATTGTATTGGATGTACAATGCAGCTTGGTGCTGGGAAGTGGCAGCGTGGTTACAAGCGTGCTGTAGAGAGAGCTGGTTGGTGAGGATGCTCAGAGGAGGACCAGCTTGTGGGTCGCCATGCTCGCCGGCGGGAGCGAGGGCCGCCAGGCAGGAGGAGGAGGAGGAGGAGGTGTTGCTTGCTGGTTGGTGTAGGTAGAAAAGAGAGAGGTAGGTCACCACGAGGTCAGGTCTTATATAGCGGAGGTAGGCGTGGCTTAATAGTTGACCTCCGTCATGTAAGGCGGCGCTGGTTGACCTAGACCACGAGGCATACACTGGGGAATTCGCGGGGTCGGCTACTCAGCGACAAACAGCATTTGTAGGGGAGAAATCCACTACAGCATCACGAAAATTGTAACCAAGTCTTGACCAGTTGACCTTCGCTCACTTCACAGTAGTTTACAATTGTCAGTTCCTAGTCCCCTTGGTCCCTGTTCACCTAGCAGCATAAGTAGGTACCTGCTGTAAATCGAAAGTTGCGAATTCGTATTCAGGGACAAGTTGTTGGAGCTTCTAATAACGTGCATAGACATAACCATTGACTCTTCAGGCTTGTACGCCCTTAACTCATGAGACATAAGGCAAGCATGAACTTAGCATGCTTCCCTGTTGGGCGCTGTAAACGCTTCTGCGCTTCACCTTACACAAGGATGTGGGGGGGGGGGGGGGGAGGGGCAATTAAAAAAAGTTTAAGAAGATGTGGCATTTTTGTCCTGTTTATAAGTTAATTGTAATTGTATATTTCTTAATGTTCGATAGTGTGTCAAGTACTAGAGAGCATTACGAGTATAAGAGATGCCAGAATGGAACATCTACTTTGAAACAACTTTTTAAAGGACTACCAACATGGTTTTATGTCGGAACGTTCCCGCTGGACACAATTACTCAAGTGGTAGATGTTTGGACCCAAATTCTGGAACGGGTTGGTAATATCGGTGTGGTAATATATGTATAGAGAGAGAGATTTTGCCAAGGCTTTCAACTGATAACTAAACTAGAAGGGTACGGAATTCGGGGAAGTGTTCTAGCGTGGATCGGAGACTTTCTGTATAGCCTCAAGCAGTGTGTTAATCGACCTATGTTTGAAAATACTTAATCACAGACATTTTAACATGGATTTCATTCTCACCATTTTTGATGAGCGCGTGCTGGGAGACAATTTAGAGTAACGCGTTTGAGACTGCATATTATGGATGTATGAAAGCAGCTTTCCTGAGTTGGTGTTATAATTAATAATGTCAAAACTTATCGGCTACCTAGTCGTTTGGGCAGGTGGTGCACTCTTTGTACATTGTTTGATCTTTATTGTCCATTGTTAGTACAGGAACAAACTGGAATAAACATGCGATGTGTGGAAGTCAAGCTGAATAACACCCTTCTATAGTGTGTCCGGGCAGAGAACTCCAACTCTTAATAAATACGTGTTGCCGCTTATCACCAAAGACATTGAACCTTGAGCCAGACTGTGGTGGTTGTCTTATCACATATCACCCTATATCACAATAATCCTTGTAGTACTTGTATTTTCTTATCGCTTGTAGTTCAAATTAATTTTCAAAGACAAATTGGAGTTAATGTTATTTTTTTTTTTTTTAAAACACTATTACCCTTGTTCGCGGATACTTGGGTGACAACTTACACACATCTTCAATAAGTAAAACAGGACATAATTTTGAATCTTATAATTGCAATAATGTTCCTGATTAAAGATTCTGAACATGAATCTGTTCCACAAACAATAAGTTTACCAATCCTTAGCACGTTTATTCGCGCTGGTGTGCATTGAGACGTTACCTGACCCAGCTTGGAGAAGGACGTGCCCCCTTAGTGCTAGTGTTAGTGACCAGAGGAAATGGCCGCCGTGGATCGTTGTGTTGTGGGGGAAGAGGGACGGTGTGTGAAGAACCTGGCTACTTTGTTAAGTCAACTGGAGCAGTTGAGGAGAGAGATGGACGTGTTAAAGGGGGAGAACGAAGCCCTCAGGACTGAACTCCTTCAGGTAGGTGTCCTGCCTCGCAGGACACCTGCGAAGGAGGAACAGGCGTGGAGAGTGGTTGCCTCCAAGGGGACAAGGGTCAGACTCAGGAAAGCTGACCAGGGTGTGGAATGCAGTAACCCCTACAAAGTGCTGGAGGAAGCTGGCGAGGAGGAGAAGAGGCAGGACGAGGAGAAGAGGCAGGTCGAGGAAGAGAAGAGGCAGGACGAGGAGAAGAGGCAGGACGATGTGGTGCCAGGAGAGAAAAGGGCAGTTGTTCAGACCCTGCCCAGTGGTAAGGTCGTGGTAGTTGGGGACAGCCAGGTGAGGTTCTTAGATAGGACTTTTTGTGCAAGAGATGGGAAACGTAGGCTAGGGTGTGTTTTCCTGGGGCTGGGATAGGGCATGTAGCTCAGAGGATAGATAGGGTTTTGTCAGGGGAGGGTACCAATCCAGTTGTGTGTCTTAGTGTGGGAGGTAGCGACATAGGAAAGGTTAGGAGTGAGGAACTTTTCAAGAGGTATAGGGAGGCGCTGGGGAAGGTTAGAGATAGGGGAGGGATCCCGATAGTATGTGGTGTCTTGGATAGAAGGGGAGTTGGTCGTGAATGGCTGTCCAGGGCAATTGCTATAAATTGCCGACTGGAAAAACATTGTGCAAGCAATGGTTGGGCATTCATTGATAACTGGCAACCATTCTGTGGCAACGACTACCTGTACAGTCGTGACGGAGTACACTTGTCTCGCGCGGGGGTAAAGACGTTGTCTGCATCCCTGGAGCGTGAAATTGTCACGCCAAAGGGGGGGGGGGGGGTCGCCAGTAGAGAGAGGTCGGGGTAAGTGGGAGTCAAAAAACAAGCAGGTCCTGGGAAGAAAAAGTGGTTACTCAGGACAAGGGGTAAAACAGGACCAGGGAAGGGTAGGTTTAAATGTATACTATACAAACAGTAGGAGCGTTAGAAATAAAATAAACTTGCTGAGAACGGTTGTATGTACCGAGAATGTAGACGTCATAGCAATCACCGAAACTTGGATGAATCTGGCGAGCAAGAACTTTTTATCAGAGTACCACATAGAAGGGTACAATCTTTTTCACAAGGACAGGGAAGGTAGGAAGGAGGGAGGGGTAGCACTCTTCGTCAGGGATACATTAAAATGTTGTATTAATAATTCAATAAAGGGTGAAATAGGAACCGAGTCTGTATGGGTAGAAATTGCGGAAGGAAGAGAAAAACTAATTATGGGAGTGATTTACAGGCCCCCAAGTCTTGGGAAAAAGCAGCTCAGCCCAAATGGCAGGAAATGAGTAGGGCAGCAAGATACAACAACCTGTTCATTATGGGGGATTTCAACTTCAGGAATATTGACTGGGACAACATTGTAGGTGACTATGAATCTGAAGACTTCGTAGATGCAGTACAGGACAATTTTTTGAAACAACTAATTACAGAACCTACCAGAGGTAGCAATATATTAGACCTAGTATTAACAAATAAAGAAAATATTATCAGAGATATCACAGTAGGGGAAGAACTAGGGAACAGTGTTCACAGAGAAATCAGGTTCACCCTAAATTGAGAAACGAAAAACAATGACAATATGGTCAGAGTCCCAAACTTTCGATTTGCCGATTATTAGGGGTTAAGAAGGTACCTAGGTGAGGTCGCCTGGGAACAATCAGGTCAGTCCCCAGCAGGAACGGGTGAGGTCACAGATGACACAACAATTGATCATGACTATAAAATATTCACTTGTATACTACGTAAAGCACAAGAACAAAATATACCATACAGAAAAATCAAGTCAAATAAGAATGAGCCAAGGTGGATGACCAGAAAACTTTAACATGACATAGGAATAAAGAAATTAATTTATAAGAAATTAAAGGGAGGGGAGGAGCAGCTCGGAAATAGGTATAATGAACTATCTAGGAATGTTAAGAAAAATGTAAGGAAGGCAAACAGGGACCTATGAAATCAGGATAGCGAGAGAATCCAAAGAGAATCTCAAGGGATTTTTCCAGCTATATAGGACAAAAGTCAAGGACAAAGTTGGGCCTTTGAAGTCATGGAGGGGGGGAAGTGATCTATGCCAGTGAGGAAATAAGCAAAGCATTGAACAGCTACTTTTTATCAGTTTTCACAGAAGAAATTCACAAGGAAATTCCAGAGGTGGAACTGATATTTAGGGGAAATAAAGAAAAGAAATTAAAGAATATAACTATCAGAGAAGAGGATGTTCTTGAGAAGATAAATAAATTAAAGAAGACAAAATCCCCAGGGCCGGATGAAATTTTCCCTCGAGTTTTGAAAGAGTGTAAGGAACAGATTAGCGGACCCCTCGTAAATTTATTTACAAAATCATTAGCCACGGGAGTTGTGCCAGACTTGTGGAAACAGGCATATTCAAAAAGGGAGACAGAGCATCAGCGTCAAATTACCTTCCGATTAGTTTGACGTCAGTAGTGGGGAAATTTCTTGAATCAATTATAGCAAATAGTATTTGATTGCATTTAGAGAAAAGCAAATTAATCTACGACTCTCAACATGGGTTTACAAAGGGAAAATCTTGTCTAACTAATCTGCTGACGTTTTTAGGAAAGTCTTCGAAGTAGTAGATAATGACGAAAATTACGATGTTATTTACTTAGACTTGAGCAAAGCGTTTGACAGAGTACCGCATTAGAGGCTTCTGGGAAAAGTTAAGGCTCATGGTATCGAGGGGAAAGTTTTAAATTGGATAAAATCATGGCTCACCCATAGAACACAGAGGGTCAGCGTAGATGGTGTTATATTTGAGTGGGGCTGTGTAACCAGTGGGGTTCCCCAGGGTCAGTACTGGGCCCACTTTTGTTCATAATCTACATAAACGATCTAGATACTGGGATCAGCAGTGACATAAGCAAGTTTGCGGATGACACCAAACTAGGGCGGCAGATAAATTCAGGGCAGGATGCAAATGCACTACAGGAGGATTTAAATAAACTGCAGGAGTGGTCAGAGAAATGTCAAATGAAATTCAACACCAGCAAGTGCAGCCTACTTAATATTGGAAGAACAAATACTGACAATGTATACAGCCTTAACAACATCAACCTAGAGAGGTCGACTTGTGAAAGAGACTTAGGGGTACTTGTAAGCCCGGACCTACGGCCTAGAAAACAGTGCGTTAATGTTCGAAATAAGACAAACACAGTATTAGGTTTTATATTTAGAAGTGCAAGTAAAAAGAGTGCAGAGGTCTTATTGTAACTATATCTTGCGTTAGTCAGGCCGCACCTCGATTATGCGGTTCAGTTCTGGTGCCCTTATTATAGAATGGATATCAATTCACTGGAGTCGGTGCAGTGAAGAATGACGAAAATGATTCCGGGACTTAGAAACCTCCCATATCAAGATAGGTTAAAGAAACTAAACTTGCATTCCCTAGAAAGACGAAGAGTGAGGGCAGATATGATAGAAGTATTTAAGTGGGTGAAAGGAATCAATGGAGGTGATATAGATAAAATTCTTATAATATCCGAGGAGGATAACTCGTAGCAACGGATTTAAGTTGGATAAGTTTCGGTTTAGGATGGAGATAGGAAGGAACTGGTTCACAAATAGGGTGGTGGACGAATGGAACAAGCTTAGCAACTTTGTAGTAAGTGCTGGAACGCTGGAAAGTTTTAAAAGGAGGTTAGATAGATTCATGGATGATAGAGAGTGGTAGTAACTCTCGACAGGAGCTGCCATGCACAGGCCAACCGGCCTATTGCAGACTCCTTATTTTCTTATGTTATGTTCTTATGTTAATTATCTACCCTTCAGTTAGGATTGTCACACTGCACTAAAACATTCTCCAGCCTGTGCCAAAATGGTGAGGAAATGAAGATGGGGAATGCGATGACTTCTGTAAACAAACCTACTCCCAGAAATAAGCACAAATGTTTCGTGAGCTTCTACGATGACTGGAAAGAAACGCACAAACATAAACATACTGTACATTATACATTTACTTTGGGTTAGGTTTTGTAGAGGAGGGGGGGGGGGTAATTTATTGTCGTAATGTTAATGTTTGTGCGTTTTTTCTTGTTCGAGTTCCCAATGATTTGAGAGATGACGTAAATTGTACAGTATAAAGAGAATATACTGACGCGACAAAATGTTTCGGTGAGGTGGATGGCAGGTCCCTCACACATGCCCTTGGTACATGAGCCATTTTTCACACACAACAGGTCACAGAAGACTATAATTTACACAATATTTTGTAGTAAGGCACCATTATACACCCCAAAGACACGAAAAGATACAAGTTTAAAGGTTAAATGAACAGTAGCAGGATATGTGGATGATATTTTGTCAGCCCCAAGAAACATTATGCTTATACCTGCTAGGTAAGAAAACGAGGCCATCATAATTCGTTTTCAATTTGTAAGTTCTTTGCAAATTAAATTTTCATCATTATTTAATATTTGTAATTTGGAAGACACTCTACTCTTACTTATAAGGTGCACCGCCGTCCCTGGGAGGGCCCTTGGGGGCGCCACCATCTCTAGGAGGGCCCCTGGGGGCGCCGCCGTCAAAGGGAGGGCCCATGGGGACGCTGCCGTCCCTGGGAGAATTCCTGGGGCGCCGCCGTCCCTAGAAGGGCCCATGGGGGTGCTGCATTCCCTGGGAAAGCCCCGGGGGCGCCGCCGTACCTGGGAAAAAGAATGGGGGCGCCGCCGTACCTCGGACGGCGTCTGGGTGGCCGCCGTCCCTAGAAGGGCCCCTGTGGGCGCCGTCACCCCTGGGAGAGCCCCTGGGTATACCACCACAACTGGGAGCTCCCCTGAGGGTGCATTGCGCTTGGGAGGGCCGCTGGAGACGCCATCGACTCTGTAAGAGCCATTGCGGGCCCCAGAGCCCCTGTCAGGGCCTTTGGGGACTCCACCGTCCCTGGCAGGGCCACCTGGGATGCCCTTGCCGCTCTGAGGTCCCTTGGGAGCGTCGCTGTCCCATGGGAGTGTCCCTCAGGCACCACCGCCATTGGGAGGGCCCCTAGAGACGCCACCACCTGGAAGGATCACTGGGGGTACCGACGCCGTTGGCAAAGTCCCTGCAGGGCCTTTACCAGCGCCGACACCCTTGGGTGATCCCCTGGGGGCGTTGCACATGGTAAGGCAAATGGGATGGTCCCAGGGGGCACTGCCATTGTAGTGAGCCTGGAGGCAGTTGTTTTTCCACATTTATAACTATGGGAGATATGAATAAATACTCTGCCCATCGCATTTCCAGTATCATCGCATCATGAACAATGTAAAGGAGAATAAATATCCAACAGGAAAACATAAGTTGGGGTGTTGTGCTGACTGACTGTTCTGGTCTCCTATTGGCTGTTATTTGGTGTATTTATATTTTAGTCCACCAATCACAGTTGGGTAGGAATCGCTGGACGTATGCTATATGTACGACACTACAACCAAACGTTACAGGGTTCCTAGGAGGGGACGCCACTAGTAGAGCCCCTGGGGGCACCACTGCCCCTAAGGAGAGCCCCTGGGGGGGGCCGCTGCCCGTTTGAAGAGCCCCTAAGGGCGTCGTTGCCCCTTGATAGGCCCCTGGGGGCACCACCACCCCTCAGAGGTCCCGTGGGGTCGCCACTGCCCCTGGGAGGGCCCCTGTGGGCGCCGTCACCCCTAGGAGAGCCCATTGGGTATACCAATACAACTGGGAGCTCCCCTGAGGGTGCATTGCGCCTGGGAGGGCCGCTGGAGACGCCATCGACTCTGTAAGAGCCATTGGGGGCGCTAGAGCCCCTGTCAGAGCCTTTGGGGACTCCACCGACCCTGGCAGGGCCACCTGGGACGCCCTTGGCGCTCTGAGGTCCCTTGGGAGCGTCGCTGTCCGCAAGGAGTGTCCCTCAGGCACCACCGCCATTGGGAGGGCCCCTAGAGATGCCACCACCACCTGGAAGGGCCACTGGGGGAACCAAGGCCTTGGCAAGGTCCTTGCAGGGGCCCCTACCAGCGCCGACACCCCTGGGTGATCCCCTGGGGGCGTTGTACATGGTAAGGCAAATGGGATGGTCCCAGGGGGCACTGCCATTGAAGTGAGCCTGGAGGCAGTTGTTTTTCCACATTTATAACTATGGGAGATATGAATAAATACTCTGCCCATCGCATTTTCAGTATCATCGCATCATGAACAATGTAAAGGAGAATAAATATCCAACAGGAAAACATAAGTTGGGGTGTTGTGCTGACTGACTGTTCTGGTCTCCTATTGGCTGTATTTGGTGTATTTATATTTTAGATCACCAATCACAGTTGAGTAAGGGATTGCTGGACGTATGCAATTTGTACAACACCACAACCGAAAGCTATAGGGTTCCTAGGAGGGGGCGCCTCTAGTAGAGGCCCTGGGGTCACCACTGCCCCCAAGGAGAGCCCCTGCGGGCGCCGCTGCCCGTATGAAGAGCCCCTGGGGGCGTCGTTACCCCTTGATAGGACCCTGGGGGCGCCACCAATTCTGAAAGGTCCCCTGGGGTCGTCACTGCTGTTGGGAGGGCCCCTGTGGGCACCGTCGCCCCTGAGAGAGCCCCTGGGTATGCCACCACAACTGGGATCTCCCCTGAAAGTTCGTTGCGACTAGGAGGGCTGCGGGATGCATTGGGGGTGCCAGAGCCCCTGTCAGGGCCTTTGGGGACTCCGCCGTCCTTGGCAGGGCCACCTGGGACGCTCTTGCATTTCTGAGGTCCCTTGGGAGCGCCGCTGTCCCCTGGGAAGGCCCCTCGGGTACCACCGCCATTGAGAGGGCCCCTAGAGACGCCACCACCACCTGGAAGGGTTCACTGGGGGTACCGACCCCCTTGGCAAAGTCCCTGCAGGGCCTTTACCAGCGCCAACACCCCTGGGTGGTCCCCTGGGGGCGTTGCACATGGTAAGGCAAATGGGATGGTCCCAGGGGTCACTGCCATTGTAGTGAGCTTGGAGGCAGTTGTTTTTCCACATTTATAACTATGGGAGATATGAATAAATACTCTGCCCATCGCATTTCCAGTATCATCGCATCATGAACAATGTAAAGGAGAATAAATATCCAACAGGAAAACATAAGTTGGGGTGTTGTGCTGACTGACTGTTATGGTCTCCTATTGGCTGTTATTTGGTGTATTTATATTTTAGTCCACCAATCACAGTTGAGTAGGAATTGCTGGACGTATGCTATATGTACGACACTACAACCAAAAGTTACAGGGTTCCTAGGAGGGGACACCTCTAGTAGAGCCCCTGGGGGCTATGCTGCCCCTAAGGAGAGCCCCTGAGGGTGCAGCTGCCCGTTTGAAGAGCCCCTGGGGGCGTCGTTGCCTCTTGATAGGCCCCTGGGGGCGTCGTTGACTCTTGATAGGCCCCTGGGGGCACCACCACCCTGAGAGGTCCCGTGGGGTCGCCACTGCCTCTGGGAGGGCCCTTGTGGGCACCGTCACCCCTGGGAGAGCCCCTGGGTATACCAATACAACTGGGAGCTCCCCTGAGGGTGCATTGCGCCTGGGAGGGCCGCTGGAGACGCCATCGACTCTGTAAGAGCCATTGGGGGCGCTAGAGCCCCTGTCAGAGCCTTTGGGGACTCCACCGACCCTGGCAGGGCCACCTGGGACGCCCTTGGCGCTCTGAGGTCCCTTGGGAGCGTCGCTGTCCCCTGGGAGTGTCCCTCAGGCACCACCGCCATTGGGAGGGCCCCTACAATAGAGACGCCACCACCACCTGGAAGGGTAACTGAGGGTACCGACGCCCTTGGCAAAGTCCCTGCAGGGCCTTTACCAGCGCCGACACCCCTGGGTGGTCCCCTGGGGGCGTTGCACATGGTAAGGCAAATGGGATGGTCCCAGGGGTCACTGCCATTGTAGTGAGCTTGGAGGCAGTTGTTTTTCCACATTTATAACTATGGGAGATATGAATAAATACACTGCCCATCGCATTTCCAGTATCATCGCATCATGAACAATGTAAAGGAGAATAAATATCCAACAGGAAAACATAAGTTGGGGTGTTGTGCTGACTGACTGTTCTGGTCTACTATTGGCTGTATTTGGTGTATTTATATTTTAGTCCACCAATCACGGTTGAGAAGGAATTGCTGGACGTATGCAATATGTACAACACCAGAACCAAAAGCTATAGGGTTCCTAGGAAGGGGCGCCTCTAGTAGACCCCCTGGGGACACCACTGCCCCTAAGGAGAGCCCCTGGGGGCGCCGCTGACCATATGAAGAGCCCCTGGTGGCGTCGTTGCCCCTTGATAGGCCCCTGGGGGCGCCACCACCACTGAGAGGTCCCCTGGGGTCGTCATTGCTGTTGGGAGGGCCCCTGTGGGCGCCGTCGCCCCTGGGAGAGCCCCTGGCTATGCCACCACAAGTGGGAGCTCCCCTGGGGGTGCGTTGCCCCTAGGACGGCTGCTGGAGGCGTCATCGACTCTGTAAGAGCCATTGGGGGCGCCAGAGCCCCTGTCAGGGCCTTTGGGGACTCCGCCGTCCCTGGCTGGGCCACCTGGGACGCCCTTGCCGCTCTGAGGTCCCTTGGGAGCGTCGCTGTCCGCAAGGAGTGTCCCTCAGGCACCACCGCCATTGGGAGGGCCCCTAGAGATGCCACCACCACCTGGAAGGGCCACTGGGGGAACCAAGGCCTTGGCAAGGTCCTTGCAGGGGCCCCTACCAGCGCCGACACCCCTGGGTGATCCCCTGGGGGCGTTGTACATGGTAAGGCAAATGGGATGGTCCCAGGGGGCACTGCCATTGAAGTGAGCCTGGAGGCAGTTGTTTTTCCACATTTATAACTATGGGAGATATGAATAAATACTCTGCCCATCGCATTTTCAGTATCATCGCATCATGAACAATGTAAAGGAGAATAAATATCCAACAGGAAAACATAAGTTGGGGTGTTGTGCTGACTGACTGTTCTGGTCTCCTATTGGCTGTATTTGGTGTATTTATATTTTAGATCACCAATCACAGTTGAGTAAGGGATTGCTGGACGTATGCAATTTGTACAACACCACAACCAAAAGCTATAGGGTCCCTAGGAGGGGGCGCCTCTAGTAGAGGCCCTGGGGTCACCACTGCCCCCAAGGAGAGCCCCTGCGGGCGCCGCTGCCCGTATGAAGAGCCCCTGGGGGCGTCGTTACCCCTTGATAGGACCCTGGGGGCGCCACCAATTCTGAAAGGTCCCCTGGGGTCGTCACTGCTGTTGGGAGGGCCCCTGTGGGCGCCGTCGCCCCTGAGAGAGCCCCTGGGTATGCCACCACAACTGGGATCTCCCCTGAAAGTTCGTTGCGACTAGGAGGGCTGCTGGATGCATTGGGGGTGCCAGAGCCCCTGTCAGGGCCTTTGGGGACTCCGCCGTCCTTGGCAGGGCCACCTGGGACGCCCTTGGCGCTCTGAGGTCCCTTGGGAGCGTCGCTGTCCCCTGGGAGTGTCCCTCAGGCACCACCGCCATTGGGAGGGCCCCTAGAGACGCCACCACCACCTGGAAGGGTCACTGTGGGTACCGACGCCCTTGGCAAAGTCCCTGCAGGGCCTTTACCAGCGCCGACACCCCTGGGTGGTCCCCTGGGGGCGTTGCACATCGTAAGGCAAATGGGATGGTCCGAGGGGTCACTGCCATTGTAGTGAGCCTGGAGGCAGTTGTTTTTCCACATTTATAACTATGGGAGATATGAATAAATACTCTGCCCATCGCATTTCCAGTATCATTGCAACATGAACAATGTAAAGGAGAATAAATATCCAACAGGAAAACATAAGTTGGGGTGTTGTGCTGACTGACTGTTCTGGTCTACTATTGGCTGTATTTGGTGTATTTATATTTTAGTCCACCAATCACAGTTGAGAAGGAATTGCTGGACGTATGCAATATGTACAACACCAGAACCAAAAGCTATAGGGTTCCTAGGAAGGGGCGCCTCTAGTAGACCCCCTGGGGACACCACTGCCCCTAAGGAGAGCCCCTGGGGGCGCCGCTGACCAAATGAAGAGCCCCTGGTGGCGTCGTTGCCCCTTGATAGGCCCCTGGGGGCGCCACCACCACTGAGAGGTCCCCTGGGGTCGTCATTGCTGTTGGGAGGGCCCCTGTGGGCGCCATCGCCCCTGGGAGAACCCCTGGCTATGCCACCACAAGTGGGAGCTCCCCTGGGGGTGCGTTGCCCCTAGGACGGCTGCTGAAGGCGTCATCGACTCTGTAAGAGCCATTGGGGGCGCCAGAACCCCTGTCAGGGCCTTTGGGGACTCTGCCGTCCCTGGCTGGGCCACCTGGGACGCCCTTGCCGCTCTGAGGTCCCTTGGGTGCGTCGCTGTCCCCAAGGAGTGTCCCTCAGGCACCACCGCCATTGGGAGGGCCCCTAGAGACGCCACCACCACCTGGAAGGGCCACTGGGGGAACCAAGGCCTTGGCAAGGTCCTTGCAGGGGCCCCTACCAGCGCCGACACCCCTGGGTGATCCCCTGGGGGCGTTGTACATGGTAAGACAAGTGGGATGGTCCCAGGGGGCACTGCCATTGAAGTGAGCCTGGAGGCAGTTGTTTTTCCACATTTATAACTACGGGAGATATGAATAAATACTCTGCCCATCGCATTTCCAGTATCATCGCATCATGAACAATGTAAAGGAGAATAAATATCCAACAGGAAAACATAAGTTGGGGTGTTGTGCTGACTGACTGTTCTGGTCTCCTATTGGCTGTATTTGGTGTATTTATATTTTAGATCACCAATCACAGTTGAGTAAGGGATTGCTGGACGTATGCAATTTGTACAACACCACAACCAAAAGCTATAGGGTTCCTAGGAGGGGGCGCCTCTAGTAGAGGCCCTGGGGTCACCACTGCCCCCAAGGAGAGCCCCTGGGGGCGCCGCTGCCCGTATGAAGAGCCCCTGGGGGCGTCGTTACCCCTTGATAGGACCCTGGGGGCGCCACCAATTCTGAGAGGTCCCCTGGGGTCGTCACTGCTGTTGGGAGGGCCCCTGTGGGCGCCGTCGCCCCTGAGAGAGCCCCTGGGTATGCCACCACAACTGGGATCTCCCCTGAAAGTTCGTTGCGACTAGGAGGGCCGCTGGATGCATTGGGGGTGCCAGAGCCCCTGTCAGGGCCTTTGGGGACTCCGCCGTCCTTGGCAGGGCCACCTGGGACGCTCTTACATTTCTGAGGTCCCTTGGGAGCGCCGCTGTCCCCTGGGAAGGCCCCTCGGGCACCACCGCCATTGAGAGGGCCCCTAGAGACGCCACCACCACCTGGAAGGGTCACTGGGGGTACCGACGCCCTTGGCAAAGTCCCTGCAGGGCCTTTACCAGCACCGACACCCCTGGGTGGTCCCCTGGGGGCGTTGCACATGGTAAGGCAAATGGGATGGCCCCAGAGTGCACTGCCATTGTAGTGAGCTTGGAAGCAGTTGTTTTTCCACATTTATAACTATGGGAGATATGAATAAATACTCTGCCCATCGCATTTCTAGTATCATCGCATCATGAACAATGTAAAGGAGAATAAATATCCAACAGGAAAACATAAGTTGGGGTGTTGTGCTGACTGACTGTTCTGGTCTCCTATTGGCTGTTATTTGGTGTATTTATATTTTAGTCCACCAATCACAGTTGAGTAGGAATTGCTGGACGTATGCTATATGTACGACACTACAACCAAAAGCTATAGGGTTCCTAGGAGGGGAAGCCTCTAGTAGAGCCCCTGGGGGCACCGCTGCCCCTAAGGAGAGCCCCTGAGGGTGCCGCTGCCCGTTTGAAGAGCCTCTGGGGGCGTCGTTGCCTCTTGATAGGCCCCTGGGGGAACCACCACCCCTGAGAGGTCTCCTGGGGTCGTCACTGCTGTTGGGAGGGCCCCTGTGGGCGCAGTCGCCCCTGGGAGAACCCTTGGCTATGCTACCACAACTGGGAGCTCCGCTGGGGGTGCGTTGCCCCTAGGAGGGCCGCTGGAGCCGCCATCGCCTCTGTAAGAGCCATTGGGGCCGCCAGAGCCCATGTCAGGGCCTTTGGGGACTCCGCCGTACCTGGCAGGGCCACCTGGGACGCCCTTGCCGGTCTGAGGTCCCTTGGGAGCGTCGCTGTCGCCTGGGAGTGTCCTTCAGGCATCCCCGCCATTGGGAGGGCCCCTAGAGACGCCACCACCACCTGGAAGGGCCACTGGGGGTACCGCCGCCCTTGGCAAGGACCTTGTCGGGCCCGTAGCAGCGCCCACACCCCTGGGTGATCCGTTTGGGGTGTTGCACATGGTAAGGCAAATCGGATTGTTCCAGGGTGTACTGCCATTGTAGGAGCCTGGGGGCAGTTGTTTTTCCACATTTAGAACTATGGGCGATATGAATAAATACACTGCCCATCGCATTTCCAGTATCATCGCATCATGAACAATGTAAAGGAGAATAAATATCCAACAGGAAAACATAAGTTGGGGTGTTGTGCTGACGGACTGTTCTGGTCTCCTATTGGTTGTTATTTGGTGTATTTATATTATAGTCCACCAATCACAGTTGAGTAGGAATTGCTGGACGTATGCTATATGGACAACACTACAACCAAAAGTTATAGGGTTCCTAGGTGGGGACGCCTCTAGCAGAGCCCCTGGGGGCACCGCTGCCCGTTTGAAGAGCCCCTGGGGGCGTCGTTGCCTCTTGATAGACCCCTGGGGGCACCACCACCCCTGAATGGTCTCCTGGGGTCGTCACTGCTGTTGGGAGGGCCCCTGGGGGCGCCGTCGCCCATGGGAGAACCCCTGGCTATGCCACCACAACTAGGATTTTCCCTGGGGGTGCGTTGCCCCTAGGAGGGCCGCTGGAGGCGCCATCGACTCTGTAAGAGCCATTGGGGGCACCAGAGCCCCTGTCAGGGCCTTTGGGGACTCCATCGTCCCTGGCAGGGCCACGTGTAACGCCCTTGCCGCTCTGAGGTCCCTTGAGAGCGCCGCTGTCCCCTGAGAAAGCCCCTCGGACACCACCGCCATTGGGAGGGCCCCTACAGACGACACCACCACCTGGAAGGGCCACTGGGGGAACCAAGGCCTTTGGCAAGATCCTTGCAGGGCCCTTACCAGCGCCGACACCCCTGGGTGATCCCCTGGGGGCGTTGCTCATGGTAAGGCAAACGGGATGGTCCCAGGGGGCACTGCCATTGTAGTGAGCTTGGAGGCAGTTGTTTTTCCACATTTATAACTATGGGAGATATGAATAAATACTCTGCCCATCGCATTTCCAGTATCATCGCATCATGAACAATGTAAAGGAGAATAAATGTCCAACAGGAAAACATAAGATGGGGTGTTGTGCTGACTGACTGTTCTGGTCTCCTATTGGCTGTATTTGGTGTATTTATATTTTAGTCCACCAATCACAGTTGAGAAGGAATTGCTGGACGTATGCAATATGTACAACACCACAACCAAAAGCTATAGGGTTCCTAGGAAGGGGCGCCTCTAGTAGACCCCCTGGGGACACCACTGCCCCTAAGGAGAGCCCCTGGGGGTGCCGCTGCCCGTTTGAAGAGCCTCTGGGGGCGTCGTTGCCTCTTGATAGGCCCCTGGGGGAACCACCACCCTTGAGAGGTCTCCTGGGGTCGTCACTGCTGTTGGGAGGGCCCCTGTGGGCGCAGTCGCCCCTGGGAGAACCCTTGGCTATGCTACCACAACTGGGAGCTCCGCTGGGGGTGCGTTGCCCCTAGGAGGGCCGCTGGAGCCGCCATCGCCTCTGTAAGAGCCATTGGGGCCGCCAGAGCCCATGTCAGGGCCTTTGGGGACTCCGCCGTACCTGGCAGGGCCACCTGGGACGCCCTTGCCGGTCTGAGGTCCCTTGGGAGCGTCGCTGTCGCCTGGGAGTGTCCTTCAGGCATCCCCGCCATTGGGAGGGCCCCTAGAGACGCCACCACCACCTGGAAGGGCCACTGGGGGTACCGCCGCCCTTGGCAAGGACCTTGTCGGGCCCGTAGCAGCGCCCACACCCCTGGGTGATCCGTTTGGGGTGTTGCACATGGTAAGGCAAATCGGATTGTTCCAGGGTGTACTGCCATTGTAGGAGCCTGGGGGCAGTTGTTTTTCCACATTTAGAACTATGGGCGATATGAATAAATACACTGCCCATCGCATTTCCAGTATCATCGCATCATGAACAATGTAAAGGAGAATAAATATCCAACAGGAAAACATAAGTTGGGGTGTTGTGCTGACGGACTGTTCTGGTCTCCTATTGGTTGTTATTTGGTGTATTTATATTATAGTCCACCAATCACAGTTGAGTAGGAATTGCTGGACGTATGCTATATGGACAACACTACAACCAAAAGTTATAGGGTTCCTAGGTGGGGACGCCTCTAGCAGAGCCCCTGGGGGCACCGCTGCCCGTTTGAAGAGCCCCTGGGGGCGTCGTTGCCTCTTGATAGACCCCTGGGGGCACCACCACCCCTGAATGGTCTCCTGGGGTCGTCACTGCTGTTGGGAGGGCCCCTGGGGGCGCCGTCGCCCATGGGAGAACCCCTGGCTATGCCACCACAACTAGGATTTTCCCTGGGGGTGCGTTGCCCCTAGGAGGGCCGCTGGAGGCGCCATCGACTCTGTAAGAGCCATTGGGGGCACCAGAGCCCCTGTCAGGGCCTTTGGGGACTCCATCGTCCCTGGCAGGGCCACGTGTAACGCCCTTGCCGCTCTGAGGTCCCTTGAGAGCGCCGCTGTCCCCTGAGAAAGCCCCTCGGACACCACCGCCATTGGGAGGGCCCCTACAGACGACACCACCACCTGGAAGGGCCACTGGGGGAACCAAGGCCTTTGGCAAGATCCTTGCAGGGCCCTTACCAGCGCCGACACCCCTGGGTGATCCCCTGGGGGCGTTGCTCATGGTAAGGCAAACGCGATGGTCCCAGGGGGCACTGCCATTGTAGTGAGCTTGGAGGCAGTTGTTTTTCCACATTTATAACTATGGGAGATATGAATAAATACTCTGCCCATCGCATTTCCAGTATCATCGCATCATGAACAATGTAAAGGAGAATAAATGTCCAACAGGAAAACATAAGATGGGGTGTTGTGCTGACTGACTGTTCTGGTCTCCTATTGGCTGTATTTGGTGTATTTATATTTTAGTCCACCAATCACAGTTGAGAAGGAATTGCTGGACGTATGCAATATGTACAACACCACAACCAAAAGCTATAGGGTTCCTAGGAAGGGGCGCCTCTAGTAGACCCCCTGGGGACACCACTGCCCCTAAGGAGAGCCCCTGGGGGCGCTGCTGACCATATGAAGAGCCCCTGGTGGCGTTGTTGCCCCTTGATAGGCCCCTGGGGGCGCCACCACCACTGAGAGGTCCCCTGGGATCGTCATTGCTGTTGGGAGGGCCCCTGTGGGCGCCGTCGCCCCTGGGATAGCCCCTGGCTATGCCACCACAAGTGGGAGCTCCCCTGGGGGTGCGTTGCCCCTAGGACGGCTGCTGGAGGCGTCATCGACTCTATAAGAGCCATTGGGGGCGCCAGAGCCCCTGTCAGGGCCTTTGGGGACTCTGCCGTCCCTGGCTGGGCCACCTGGGACGCCCTTGCCGCTCTGAGGTCCCTTGGGAGCTTCGCTGTCCGCAAGGAGTGTCCCTCAGGCACCACCGCCATTGGGAGGGCCCCTAGAGATGCCACCACCACCTGGAAGGGCCACTGGGGGAACCAAGGCCTTGGCAAGGTCCTTGCAGGGGCCCCTACAAGCGCCGACACCCCTGGGTGATCCCCTGGGGGCGTTGTACATGGTAAGGCAAATGGGATGGTCCCAGGGGGCACTGCCATTGAAGTGAGCCTGGAGGCAGTTGTTTTTCCACATTTATAACTTTGAGATATGAATAAATACTCTGCCCATCGCATTTCCAGTATCATCGCCTCATGAACAATGTAAAGGAGAATAAATATCCAACAGGAAAACATAAGTTGGGGTGTTGTGCTGACTGACTGTTCTGGTCTCCTATTGGCTGTATTTGGTGTATTTATATTTTAGATCACCAATCACAGTTGAGTAAGGGATTGCTGGACGTATGCAATTTGTACAACACCACAACCAAAAGCTATAGGGTTCCTAGGAGGGGGCGCCTCTAGTAGAGGCCCTGGGGTCACCACTGCCCCCAAGGAGAGCCCCTGGGGGCGCCGCTGCCCGTATGAAGAGCCCCTGGGGGCGTCGTTACCCCTTGATAGGACCCTGGGGGCGCCACCAATTCTGAGAGGTCCCCTGGGGTCGTCACTGCTGTTGGGAGGGCCCCTGTGGGCGCCGTCGCCCCTGAGAGAGCCGGTGGGTATGCCACCACAACTGGGATCTCCCCTGAAAGTTCGTTGCGACTAGGAGGGCCGCTGGATGCATTGGGGGTGCCAGAGCCCCTGTCAGGGCCTTTGGGGACTCCGCCGTCCTTGGCAGGGCCACCTGGGACGCTCTTGCATTTCTGAGGTCCCTTGGGAGCGCCGCTGTCCCCTGGGAAGGCCCCTCGGGTACCACCGCCATTGAGAGGGCCCCTAGAGACGCCACCACCACCTGGAAGGGTCACTGGGGGTACCGACGCCCTTGGCAAAGTCCCTGCAGGGCCTTTACCAGCGTCGACACCCCTGGGTGGTCCCCTGGGGGCGTTGCACATGGTAAGGCAAATGGGATGGCCCCAGGGGGCACTGCCATTGTAGTGAGCTTGGAGGCAGTTGTTTTTCCACATTTATAACTATGGGAGATATGAATAAACACTCTGCCCATCGCATTTCCAGTATCATCGCATCATGAACAATGTAAAGGAGAATAAATATCCAACAGGAAAACATAAGTTGGGGTGTTGTGCTGACTGACTGTTCTGGTCTCCTATTGGCTGTTATTTGGTGTATTTATATTTTAGTCCACCAATCACTGTTGGGTAGGCATCGCTGGACGTATGCTATATGTACGACACTACAACCAAAAGTTACAGGGTTCCTAGGAGGGGACGCCACTAGTAGAGCCTCTGGGGGCTATGCTGCCCCTAAGGAGAGCCCCTGTGGGTGCCGCTGCCCGTTTGAAGAGCCCCTGGGGGCGTCGTTGCCTCTTGATAGGCCCCTGGGGGCGTCGTTGACTCTTGATAGCCCCCTGGGGGCACCACCACCCCTGAGAGGTCCCGTGGGGTCGCCACTGCCTCTGGGAGGGCCCTTGTGGGCACCGTCACCCCTGGGAGAGCCCCTGGGTATACCAATACAACTGGGAGCTCCCCTGAGGGTGCATTGCGCCTGGGAGGGCCGCTGGAGACGCCATCGACTCTGTAAGAGCCATTGGGGGCGCTAGAGCCCCTGTCAGAGCCTTTGGGGACTCCACCGACCCTGGCAGGGCCACCTGGGACGCCCTTGGCGCTCTGAGGTCCCTTGGGAGCGTCGCTGTCCCCTGGGAGTGTCCCTCAGGCACCACCGCCATTGGGAGGGCCCCTACAATAGAGACGCCACCACCACCTGGAAGGGTGACTGAGGGTACCGACGCCCTTGGCAAAGTCCCTGCAGGGCCTCTACCAGCGCCGACACCCCTGGGTGGTCCCCTGGGGGCGTTGCACATGGTAAGGCAAATGGGATGGTCCGAGGGGTCACTGCCATTGTAGTGAGCCTGGAGGCAGTTGTTTTTCCACATTTATAACTATGGGAGATATGAATAAACACTCTGCCCATCGCATTTCCAGTATCATCGCATCATGAACAATGTAAAGGAGAATAAATATCCAACAGGAAAACATAAGTTCGGGTGTTGTGCTGACTGACTGTTCTGGTCTCCTATTGGCTGTTATTTGGTGTATTTATATTTTAGTCCACCAATCACAGTTGGGTAGGCATCGCTGGACGTATGCTATATGTACGACACTACAACCAAACGTTACAGGGTTCCTAGGAGGGGACGCCACTAGTAGAGCCCCTGGGGGCTATGCTGCCCCTAAGGAGAGCCCCTGTGGGTGCCGCTGCCCGTTTGAAGAGCCCCTGGGGGCGTCGTTGCCTCTTGATAGACCCTGGGGGCGTCGTTGACTCTTGATAGGCCCCTGGGGGCACCACCACCCCTGAGAGGTCCCGTGGGGTCGCCACTGCCTCTGGGAGGGCCCTTGTGGGCACCGTCACCCCTGGGAGAGCCCCTGGGTATACCAATACAACTGGGAGCTCCCCTGAGGGTGCATTGCGCCTGGGAGGGCCGCTGGAGACGCCATCGACTCTGTAAGAGCCATTGGGGGCGCTAGAGCCCCTGTCAGAGCCTTTGGGGACTCCACCGACCCTGGCAGGGCCACCTGGGACGCCCTTGGCGCTCTGAGGTCCCTTGGGAGCGTCGCTGTCCCCTGGGAGTGTCCCTCAGGCACCACCGCCATTGGGAGGGCCCCTACAATAGAGACGCCACCACCACCTGGAAGGGTAACTGAGGGTACCGACGCCCTTGGCAAAGTCCCTGCAGGGCCTCTACCAGCGCCGACACCCCTGGGTGGTCCCCTGGGGGCGTTGCACATGGTAAGGCAAATGGGATGGTCCGAGGGGTCACTGCCATTGTAGTGAGCCTGGAGGCAGTTGTTTTTCCACATTTATAACTATGGGAGATATGAATAAATACTCTGCCCATCGCATTTCCAGTATCATTGCAACATGAACAATGTAAAGGAGAATAAATATCCAACAGGAAAACATAAGTTGGGGTGTTGTGCTGACTGACTGTTCTGGTCTCCTATTGGCTGTATTTGGTGTAATTATATTTTAGATCACCAATCACAGTTGAGTAAGGGATTGCTGGACGTATGCAATTTGTACAACACCACAACCAAAAGCTATAGGGTTCCTAGGAGGGGGCGCCTCTAGTAGAGGCCCTGGGGTCACCACTGCCCCCAAGGAGAGCCCCTGGGGGCGCCGCTGCCCGTATGAAGAGCCCCTGGGGGCGTCGTTACCCCTTGATAGGACCCTGGGGGCGCCACCAATTCTGAGAGGTCCCCTGGGGTCGTCACTGCTGTTGGGAGGGCCCCTGTGGGCGCCGTCGCCCCTGAGAGAGCCGGTGGGTATGCCACCACAACTGGGATCTCCCCTGAAAGTTCGTTGCGACTAGGAGGGCCGCTGGATGCATTGGGGGTGCCAGAGCCCCTGTCAGGGCCTTTGGGGACTCCGCCGTCCTTGGCAGGGCCACCTGGGACGCTCTTGCATTTCTGAGGTCCCTTGGGAGCGCCGCTGTCCCCTGGGAAGGCCCCTCGGGTACCACCGCCATTGAGAGGGCCCCTAGAGACGCCACCACCACCTGGAAGGGTCACTGGGGGTACCGACGCCCTTGGCAAAGTCCCTGCAGGGCCTTTACCAGCGTCGACACCCCTGGGTGGTCCCCTGGGGGCGTTGCACATGGTAAGGCAAATGGGATGGCCCCAGGGGGCACTGCCATTGTAGTGAGCTTGGAGGCAGTTGTTTTTCCACATTTATAACTATGGGAGATATGAATAAACACTCTGCCCATCGCATTTCCAGTATCATCGCATCATGAACAATGTAAAGGAGAATAAATATCCAACAGGAAAACATAAGTTGGGGTGTTGTGCTGACTGACTGTTCTGGTCTACTATTGGCTGTATTTGGTGTATTTATATTTTAGTCCACCAATCACAGTTGAGAAGGAATTGCTGGACGTATGCAATATGTACAACACCAGAACCAAAAGCTATAGGGTTCCTAGGAAGGGGCGCCTCTAGTAGACCCCCTGGGGACACCACTGCCCCTAAGGAGAGCCCCTGGGGGCGCCGCTGACCAAATGAAGAGCCCCTGGTGGCGTCGTTGCCCCTTGATAGGCCCCTGGGGGCGCCACCACCACCGAGAGGTCCCCTGGGGTCGTCATTGCTGTTGGGAGGGCCCCTGTGGGCGCCATCGCCCCTGGGAGAACCCCTGGCTATGCCACCACAAGTGGGAGCTCCCCTGGGGGTGCGTTGCCCCTAGGACGGCTGCTGAAGGCGTCATCGACTCTGTAAGAGCCATTGGGGGCGCCAGAACCCCTGTCAGGGCCTTTGGGGACTCTGCCGTCCCTGGCTGGGCCACCTGGGACGCCCTTGCCGCTCTGAGGTCCCTTGGGTGCGTCGCTGTCCCCAAGGAGTGTCCCTCAGGCACCACCGCCATTGGGAGGGCCCCTAGAGACGCCACCACCACCTGGAAGGGCCACTGGGGGAACCAAGGCCTAGGCAAGGTCCTTGCAGGGGCCCCTACCAGCGCCGACACCCCTGGGTGATCCCCTGGGGGCGTTGTACATGGTAAGACAAGTGGGATGGTCCCAGGGGGCACTGCCATTGAAGTGAGCCTGGAGGCAGTTGTTTTTCCACATTTATAACTACGGGAGATATGAATAAATACTCTGCCCATCGCATTTCCAGTATCATCGCATCATGAACAATGTAAAGGAGAATAAATATCCAACAGGAAAACATAAGTTGGGGTGTTGTGCTGACTGACTGTTCTGGTCTCCTATTGGCTGTATTTGGTGTATTTATATTTTAGATCACCAATCACAGTTGAGTAAGGGATTGCTGGACGTATGCAATTTGTACAACACCACAACCAAAAGCTATAGGGTTCCTAGGAGGGGGCGCCTCTAGTAGAGGCCCTGGGGTCACCACTGCCCCCAAGGAGAGCCCCTGGGGGCGCCGCTGCCCGTATGAAGAGCCCCTGGGGGCGTCGTTACCCCTTGATAGGACCCTGGGGGCGCCACCAATTCTGAGAGGTCCCCTGGGGTCGTCACTGCTGTTGGGAGGGCCCCTGTGGGCGCCGTCGCCCCTGAGAGAGCCCCTGGGTATGCCACCACAACTGGGATCTCCCCTGAAAGTTCGTTGCGACTAGGAGGGCCGCTGGATGCATTGGGGGTGCCAGAGCCCCTGTCAGGGCCTTTGGGGACTCCGCCGTCCTTGGCAGGGCCACCTGGGATGCTCTTACATTTCTGAGGTCCCTTGGGAGCGCCGCTGTCCCCTGGGAAGGCCCCTCGGGCACCACCGCCATTGAGAGGGCCCCTAGAGACGCCACCACCACCTGGAAGGGTCACTGGGGGTACCGACGCCCTTGGCAAAGTCCCTGCAGGGCCTTTACCAGCACCGACACCCCTGGGTGGTCCCCTGGGGGCGTTGCACATGGTAAGGCAAATGGGATGGCCCCAGAGTGCACTGCCATTGTAGTGAGCTTGGAAGCAGTTGTTTTTCCACATTTATAACTATGGGAGATATGAATAAATACTCTGCCCATCGCATTTCTAGTATCATCGCATCATGAACAATGTAAAGGAGAATAAATATCCAACAGGAAAACATAAGTTGGGGTGTTGTGCTGACTGACTGTTCTGGTCTCCTATTGGCTGTTATTTGGTGTATTTATATTTTAGTCCACCAATCACAGTTGAGTAGGAATTGCTGGACGTATGCTATATGTACGACACTACAACCAAAAGCTATAGGGTTCCTAGGAGGGGAAGCCTCTAGTAGAGCCCCTGGGGGCACCGCTGCCCCTAAGGAGAGCCCCTGAGGGTGCCGCTGCCCGTTTGAAGAGCCTCTGGGGGCGTCGTTGCCTCTTGATAGGCCCCTGGGGGAACCACCACCCCTGAGAGGTCTCCTGGGGTCGTCACTGCTGTTGGGAGGGCCCCTGTGGGCGCAGTCGCCCCTGGGAGAACCCTTGGCTATGCTACCACAACTGGGAGCTCCGCTGGGGGTGCGTTGCCCCTAGGAGGGCCGCTGGAGCCGCCATCGCCTCTGTAAGAGCCATTGGGGCCGCCAGAGCCCATGTCAGGGCCTTTGGGGACTCCGCCGTACCTGGCAGGGCCACCTGGGACGCCCTTGCCGGTCTGAGGTCCCTTGGGAGCGTCGCTGTCGCCTGGGAGTGTCCTTCAGGCATCCCCGCCATTGGGAGGGCCCCTAGAGACGCCACCACCACCTGGAAGGGCCACTGGGGGTACCGCCGCCCTTGGCAAGGACCTTGTCGGGCCCGTAGCAGCGCCCACACCCCTGGGTGATCCGTTTGGGGTGTTGCACATGGTAAGGCAAATCGGATTGTTCCAGGGTGTACTGCCATTGTAGGAGCCTGGGGGCAGTTGTTTTTCCACATTTAGAACTATGGGCGATATGAATAAATACACTGCCCATCGCATTTCCAGTATCATCGCATCATGAACAATGTAAAGGAGAATAAATATCCAACAGGAAAACATAAGTTGGGGTGTTGTGCTGACGGACTGTTCTGGTCTCCTATTGGTTGTTATTTGGTGTATTTATATTATAGTCCACCAATCACAGTTGAGTAGGAATTGCTGGACGTATGCTATATGGACAACACTACAACCAAAAGTTATAGGGTTCCTAGGTGGGGACGCCTCTAGCAGAGCCCCTGGGGGCACCGCTGCCCGTTTGAAGAGCCCCTGGGGGCGTCGTTGCCTCTTGATAGACCCCTGGGGGCACCACCACCCCTGAATGGTCTCCTGGGGTCGTCACTGCTGTTGGGAGGGCCCCTGGGGGCGCCGTCGCCCATGGGAGAACCCCTGGCTATGCCACCACAACTAGGATTTTCCCTGGGGGTGCGTTGCCCCTAGGAGGGCCGCTGGAGGCGCCATCGACTCTGTAAGAGCCATTGGGGGCACCAGAGCCCCTGTCAGGGCCTTTGGGGACTCCATCGTCCCTGGCAGGGCCACGTGTAACGCCCTTGCCGCTCTGAGGTCCCTTGAGAGCGCCGCTGTCCCCTGAGAAAGCCCCTCGGACACCACCGCCATTGGGAGGGCCCCTACAGACGACACCACCACCTGGAAGGGCCACTGGGGGAACCAAGGCCTTTGGCAAGATCCTTGCAGGGCCCTTACCAGCGCCGACACCCCTGGGTGATCCCCTGGGGGCGTTGCTCATGGTAAGGCAAACGGGATGGTCCCAGGGGGCACTGCCATTGTAGTGAGCTTGGAGGCAGTTGTTTTTCCACATTTATAACTATGGGAGATATGAATAAATACTCTGCCCATCGCATTTCCAGTATCATCGCATCATGAACAATGTAAAGGAGAATAAATGTCCAACAGGAAAACATAAGATGGGGTGTTGTGCTGACTGACTGTTCTGGTCTCCTATTGGCTGTATTTGGTGTATTTATATTTTAGTCCACCAATCACAGTTGAGAAGGAATTGCTGGACGTATGCAATATGTACAACACCACAACCAAAAGCTATAGGGTTCCTAGGAAGGGGCGCCTCTAGTAGACCCCCTGGGGACACCACTGCCCCTAAGGAGAGCCCCTGGGGGCGCTGCTGACCATATGAAGAGCCCCTGGTGGCGTCGTTGCCCCTTGATAGGCCCCTGGGGGCGCCACCACCACTGAGAGGTCCCCTGGGATCGTCATTGCTGTTGGGAGGGCCCCTGTGGGCGCCGTCGCCCCTGGGATAGCCCCTGGCTATGCCACCACAAGTGGGAGCTCCCCTGGGGGTGCGTTGCCCCTAGGACGGCTGCTGGAGGCGTCATCGACTCTATAAGAGCCATTGGGGGCGCCAGAGCCCCTGTCAGGGCCTTTGGGGACTCTGCCGTCCCTGGCTGGGCCACCTGGGACGCCCTTGCCGCTCTGAGGTCCCTTGGGAGCTTCGCTGTCCGCAAGGAGTGTCCCTCAGGCACCACCGCCATTGGGAGGGCCCCTAGAGATGCCACCACCACCTGGAAGGGCCACTGGGGGAACCAAGGCCTTGGCAAGGTCCTTGCAGGGGCCCCTACAAGCGCCGACACCCCTGGGTGATCCCCTGGGGGCGTTGTACATGGTAAGGCAAATGGGATGGTCCCAGGGGGCACTGCCATTGAAGTGAGCCTGGAGGCAGTTGTTTTTCCACATTTATAACTTTGAGATATGAATAAATACTCTGCCCATCGCATTTCCAGTATCATCGCCTCATGAACAATGTAAAGGAGAATAAATATCCAACAGGAAAACATAAGTTGGGGTGTTGTGCTGACTGACTGTTCTGGTCTCCTATTGGCTGTATTTGGTGTATTTATATTTTAGATCACCAATCACAGTTGAGTAAGGGATTGCTGGACGTATGCAATTTGTACAACACCACAACCAAAAGCTATAGGGTTCCTAGGAGGGGGCGCCTCTAGTAGAGGCCCTGGGGTCACCACTGCCCCCAAGGAGAGCCCCTGGGGGCGCCGCTGCCCGTATGAAGAGCCCCTGGGGGCGTCGTTACCCCTTGATAGGACCCTGGGGGCGCCACCAATTCTGAGAGGTCCCCTGGGGTCGTCACTGCTGTTGGGAGGGCCCCTGTGGGCGCCGTCGCCCCTGAGAGAGCCGGTGGGTATGCCACCACAACTGGGATCTCCCCTGAAAGTTCGTTGCGACTAGGAGGGCCGCTGGATGCATTGGGGGTGCCAGAGCCCCTGTCAGGGCCTTTGGGGACTCCGCCGTCCTTGGCAGGGCCACCTGGGACGCTCTTGCATTTCTGAGGTCCCTTGGGAGCGCCGCTGTCCCCTGGGAAGGCCCCTCGGGTACCACCGCCATTGAGAGGGCCCCTAGAGACGCCACCACCACCTGGAAGGGTCACTGGGGGTACCGACGCCCTTGGCAAAGTCCCTGCAGGGCCTTTACCAGCGTCGACACCCCTGGGTGGTCCCCTGGGGGCGTTGCACATGGTAAGGCAAATGGGATGGCCCCAGGGGGCACTGCCATTGTAGTGAGCTTGGAGGCAGTTGTTTTTCCACATTTATAACTATGGGAGATATGAATAAACACTCTGCCCATCGCATTTCCAGTATCATCGCATCATGAACAATGTAAAGGAGAATAAATATCCAACAGGAAAACATAAGTTGGGGTGTTGTGCTGACTGACTGTTCTGGTCTCCTATTGGCTGTTATTTGGTGTATTTATATTTTAGTCCACCAATCACTGTTGGGTAGGCATCGCTGGACGTATGCTATATGTACGACACTACAACCAAAAGTTACAGGGTTCCTAGGAGGGGACGCCACTAGTAGAGCCTCTGGGGGCTATGCTGCCCCTAAGGAGAGCCCCTGTGGGTGCCGCTGCCCGTTTGAAGAGCCCCTGGGGGCGTCGTTGCCTCTTGATAGGCCCCTGGGGGCGTCGTTGACTCTTGATAGGCCCCTGGGGGCACCACCACCCCTGAGAGGTCCCGTGGGGTCGCCACTGCCTCTGGGAGGGCCCTTGTGGGCACCGTCACCCCTGGGAGAGCCCCTGGGTATACCAATACAACTGGGAGCTCCCCTGAGGGTGCATTGCGCCTGGGAGGGCCGCTGGAGACGCCATCGACTCTGTAAGAGCCATTGGGGGCGCTAGAGCCCCTGTCAGAGCCTTTGGGGACTCCACCGACCCTGGCAGGGCCACCTGGGACGCCCTTGGCGCTCTGAGGTCCCTTGGGAGCGTCGCTGTCCCCTGGGAGTGTCCCTCAGGCACCACCGCCATTGGGAGGGCCCCTACAATAGAGACGCCACCACCACCTGGAAGGGTGACTGAGGGTACCGACGCCCTTGGCAAAGTCCCTGCAGGGCCTCTACCAGCGCCGACACCCCTGGGTGGTCCCCTGGGGGCGTTGCACATGGTAAGGCAAATGGGATGGTCCCAGGGGTCACTGCCATTGTAGTGAGCCTGGAGGCAGTTGTTTTTCCACATTTATAACTATGGGAGATATGAATAAACACTCTGCCCATCGCATTTCCAGTATCATCGCATCATGAACAATGTAAAGGAGAATAAATATCCAACAGGAAAACATAAGTTGGGGTGTTGTGCTGACTGACTGTTCTGGTCTCCTATTGGCTGTTATTTGGTGTATTTATATTTTAGTCCACCAATCACAGTTGAGTAGGAATTGCTGGACGTATGCTATATGTACTACACTACAACCAAAAGCTATAGGGTTCCTAGGAGGGGCGCCTCTAGTAGAGCCCCTGGGGGCTATGCTGCCCCTAAGGAGAGCCCCTGTGGGTGCCGCTGCCCGTTTGAAGAGCCCCTGGGGGCGTCGTTGCCTCTTGATAGACCCTGGGGCGCGTTGCCTTGATAGGCCCCTGGGGGCACCACCACCCCTGAGAGGTCCCGTGGGGTCGTCACTGCTCTTGGGAGGGCCCCTGTGGGCGCCGTCACCCCTGGTAGAGCCCCTGGGTATGCACCTACAACTGGGAGCTCCCCTGAGGGTGCGTTGCGCCTGGGAGGGCTGCTGGAGGCGCCATCGACTCTGTAAGAGCCATTGGGGGTGCCAGAGCCCCTGTCAGGGCCTTTGGGGACTCCGCCGTCCTTGGCAGGGCCACCTGGGACGCCCTTGGCGCTCTGAGGTCCCTTGGGAGCGTCGCTGTCCCCTGGGAGTGTCCCTCAGGCACCACCGCCATTGGGAGGGCCCCTACAATAGAGACGCCACCACCACCTGGAAGGGTAACTGAGGGTACCGACGCCCTTGGCAAAGTCCCTGCAGGGCCTCTACCAGCGCCGACACCCCTGGGTGGTCCCCTGGGGGCGTTGTACATGGTAAGACAAGTGGGATGGTCCCAGGGGGCACTGCCATTGAAGTGAGCCTGGAGGCAGTTGTTTTTCCACATTTATAACTACGGGAGATATGAATAAATACTCTGCCCATCGCATTTCCAGTATCATCGCATCATGAACAATGTAAAGGAGAATAAATATCCAACAGGAAAACATAAGTTGGGGTGTTGTGCTGACTGACTGTTCTGGTCTCCTATTGGCTGTATTTGGTGTATTTATATTTTAGATCACCAATCACAGTTGAGTAAGGGATTGCTGGACGTATGCAATTTGTACAACACCACAACCAAAAGCTATAGGGTTCCTAGGAGGGGGCGCCTCTAGTAGAGGCCCTGGGGTCACCACTGCCCCCAAGGAGAGCCCCTGGGGGCGCCGCTGCCCGTATGAAGAGCCCCTGGGGGCGTCGTTACCCCTTGATAGGACCCTGGGGGCGCCACCAATTCTGAGAGGTCCCCTGGGGTCGTCACTGCTGTTGGGAGGGCCCCTGTGGGCGCCGTCGCCCCTGAGAGAGCCCCTGGGTATGCCACCACAACTGGGATCTCCCCTGAAAGTTCGTTGTGACTAGGAGGGCCGCTGGATGCATTGGGGGTGCCAGAGCCCCTGTCAGGGCCTTTGGGGACTCCGCCGTCCTTGGCAGGGCCACCTGGGACGCTCTTGCATTTCTGAGGTCCCTTGGGAGCGCCGCTGTCCCCTGGGAAGGCCCCTCGGGTACCACCGCCATTGAGAGGGCCCCTAGAGACGCCACCACCACCTGGAAGGGTCACTGGGGGTACCGACGCCCTTGGCAAAGTCCCTGCAGGGCCTTTACCAGCACCGACACCCCTGGGTGGTCCCCTGGGGGCGTTGCACATGGTAAGGCAAATGGGATGGCCCCAGAGGGCACTGCCATTGTAGTGAGCTTGGAAGCAGTTGTTTTTCCACATTTATAACTATGGGAGATATGAATATATACTCTGCCCATCGCATTTCTAGTATCATCGCATCATGAACAATGTAAAGGAGAATAAATATCCAACAGGAAAACATAAGTTGGGGTGTTGTGCTGACTGACTGTTCTGGTCTCCTATTGGCTGTTATTTGGTGTATTTATATTTTAGTCCACCAATCACAGTTGAGTAGGAATTGCTGGACGTATGCTATATGTACGACACTACAACCAAAACCTGCCCCTAAGGAGAGCCCCTGGGGGTGCCGCTGCCCGTTTGAAGAGCCTCTGGGGGCGTCGTTGCCTCTTGATAGGCCCCTGGGGGAACCACCACCCCTGAGAGGTCTCCTGGGGTCGTCACTGCTGTTGGGAGGGCCCCTGTGGGCGCAGTCGCCCCTGGGAGAACCCTTGGCTATGCTACCACAACTGGGAGCTCCCCTGGGGGTTCGTTGCCCCTAGGAGGGCCGCTGGAGCCGCCATCGCCTCTGTAAGAGCCATTGGGGCCGGCAGAGCCCATGTCAGGGCCTTTGGGGACTCCGCCGTACCTGGCAGGGCCACCTGGGACGCCCTTGCCGGTCTGAGGTCCCTTGGGAGCGTCGCTGTCGCCTGGGAGTGTCCTTCAGGCATCCCCGCCATTGGGAGGGTCCCTAGAGACGCCACCACCACCTGGAAGGGCCACTGGGGGAACCGCCGCCCTTGGCAAGGACCTTGTCGGGCCCGTAGCAGCGCCCACACCCCTGGGTGATCCGCTTGGGGTGTTGCACATGGTAAGGCAAATCGGATTGCTCCAGGGTGTACTGCCATTGTAGGAGCCTGGGGGCAGTTGTTTTTCCACATTTAGAACTATGGGCGATATGAATAAACACTCTGCCCATCGCATTTCCAGTATCATCGCATCATGAACAATGTAAAGGAGAATAAATATCCAACAGGAAAACATAAGTTGGGGTGTTGTGCTGACTGACTGTTATGGTCTCCTATTGGCTGTTATTTGGTGTATTTATATTTTAGTCCACCAATCACAGTTGAGTAGGAATTGCTGGACGTATGCTATATGTACGACACTACAACCAAAAGTTACAGGGTTCCTAGGAGGGGACACCTCTAGTAGAACCCCTGGGGGCAGCTGCCCCTAAGGAGAGCCCTGAGGGTGCAGCTGCCCGTTTGAAGAGCCCCTGGGGGCGTCGTTGCCTCTTGATAGGCCCCTGGGGGCACCACCACCCCTGAGAGGTCTCCTGGGGTCGTCACTGCTGTTGGGAGGGCCCCTGTGGGCGCCGTCGCCCCTGGGAGAACCCCTGGCTATGCCACCACAAGTGGGAGCTCCCCTGGGGTTCTTTGCCCCTAGGAGGGCCGCTGGAGACGCCATCGACTCTGTAAGAGCCATTGGGGGCGCTAGAGCCCCTGTCAGAGCCTTTGGGGACTCCACGTCCCTGGCAGGGCCACCTGGGACGCCCTTGCGGCTCTGAGGTCCCTTGGAGCGTCGCTGTCCCCTGGGAGTGTCCCTCAGGCACCACCGCCATTGGGATGGCCCAAACAATAGATACGCCACAACCACCTGGAACGGTAACTGAGGGTACCGACGCCCTTGGCAAAGTCCCTGCAGGGCCTTTACCAGCGCCGACACCCCTGGGTGGTCCCCTGGGGGAGTTGCACATGGTAAGGCAAATGGGATGGTCCCAGGGGTCACTGCCATTGTAGTGAGCTTGGAGGCAGTTGTTTTTCCACATTTATAACTATGGGAGATATGAATAAATACTCTGCCCATCGCATTTCTAGTATCATCGCATCATGAACAATGTAAAGGAGAATAAATATCCAACAGGAAAACATAAGTTGGGGTGTTGTGCTGACTGACTGTTCTGGTCTCCTATTGGCTGTTATTTGGTGTATTTATATTTTAGTCCACCAATCACAGTTGAGTAGGAATTGCTGGACGTATGCTATATGTACTACACTACAACCAAAAGCTATAGGGTTCCTAGGAGGGGAAGCCTCTAGTAGAGCCCCTGGGGGCACCGCTGCCCCTAAGGAGAGCCCCTGAGGGTGCCGCTGCCCGTTTGAAGAGCCTCTGGGGGCGTCGTTGCCTCTTGATAGGCCCCTGGGGGAACCACCACCCCTGAGAGGTCTCCTGGGGTCGTCACTGCTGTTGGGAGGGCCCCTGTGGGCGCAGTCGCCCCTGGGAGAACCCTTGGCTATGCTACCACAACTGGGAGCTCCCCTGGGGGTGCGTTGCCCCTAGGAGGGCCGCTGGAGCCGCCATCGCCTCTGTAAGAGCCATTGGGGCCGCCAGAGCCCATGTCAGGGCCTTTGGGGACTCCGCCGTACCTGGCAGGGCCACCTGGGACGCCCTTGCCGGTCTGAGGTCCCTTGGGAGCGTCGCTGTCGCCTGGGAGTGTCCTTCAGGCATCCCCTCCATTGGGAGGGCCCCTAGAGACGCCACCACCACCTGGAAGGGCCACTGGGGGAACCGCCGCCCTTGGCAAGGACCTTGTCGGGCCCGTAGCAGCGCCCACACCCCTGGGTGATCCGTTTGGGGTGTTGCACATGGTAAGGCAAATCGGATGGTCCCAGGGTGTACTGCCATTGTAGGAGCCTGGGGGCAGTTGTTTTTCCACATTTAGAACTATGGGCGATATGAATAAATACACTGCCCATCGCATTTCCAGTATCATCGCATCATGAACAATGTAAAGGAGAATAAATATCCAACAGGAAAACATAAGTTGGGGTGTTGTGCTGACTGACTGTTCTGGTCTCCTATTGGCTATATTTGGTGTATTTATCTTTTAGTCCACCATTCACAGTTGAGTAAGGGACTGCTGGACGTATGCAATTTGTACAACACCCTAACCAAAAGCTATAGGGTTCCTAGGAGGGGGCGCCTCTAGTAGAGCCCCTGGGGGCACCACTGCCCCTAAGGAGAGCCCCTGGGGGCGCCAATGCCCATATGAAGAGCCCCTGGTGACGTCGTTGCCCCTTGATAGGCCCCTGGGGGCGCCACCACCCCTGACAGGTCCCCTGGGGTCGTCACTGCTGTTGGGAGGGCCCCTGTGGGCGCCGTCGCCCCTGGGAGAACCCCTGGCTATGGCACCACAACTGGGAGCTCCCCTGGGGGTGCGATGTCCCTAGGAGGGCCGCTGGAGGCGCCATCGACTCTGTAAGTGCCATTGGGGGTGCCAGAGCCCCTGTCAGGGCCTTTGGGGACTCCATCGTCCCTGGCAGGACCACCTGGGACGCCCTTGCCGCTCTGAGGTCCCTTGGGAGCGCCGCTGTCCCCTGAGAAGTCCACTCGGGCACCACCGCCATTGGGAAAGCCCCTAGAGACGACACCACCACCTGGAAGGGCCACTGGGGGAACCAAGGCCTTTGGCAAGGTCCTTGCAGGGCCCTTACCAGCGCCGACACCCCTGGGTGATCCCCTGGGGGCGTTGCTCATGGTAAGGCAAACGGGATGGTCCCAGGGGGCACTGCCATTGTAGTGAGCTTGGAGGCAGTTGTTTTTCCACATTTATAACTATGGGAGATATGAATAAATACTCTGCCCATCGCATTTCCAGTATCATCGCATCATGAACAATGTAAAGGAGAATAAATATCCAACAGGAAAACATAAGTTGGGGTGTTGTGCTGATTGACTGTTCTGGTCTCCTAATGGCTGATATTTGGTGTATTTATATTTTAGTCCACCAATCACAGTTAAGGAAGTGATTGCTGGACATATGCAATATGTACAACACAAAAGCTATAGGGTTCCTAGGAGGGAGCGCCTGTAGTAGAGCCCCTGGGGACACCACTGCCCCTGAGGAGAGCCTCTGGGGGCGCTGCTGCCTGTATGAAGATCCCCTGGGGGCGTCGTTGCCTCTTGGTAGGCCCCTGGGGGCACAACCACCCCTGAGAGGTCCCCTGGAGTCGCCACTGCTGCTGGGAGGGCCCCTGTGGGTGCTGTCACCCCTGGGAGAGCCCCTGGGTATGCCACCACAACTGGGAGCTCCCCTGAGGGTGCCTTTGCTCCTGGGAGGGCCGCTGGAGGCGCCATCGACTCTGTAAGAGCCATTGGGGGCGCCAGAGTCCATGTCAGGGCCTTTGGGGACTCCACCGTCCCTGGCAGGGCCACCTGGGACGCCCTTGCCGCTCTGAGGTCCCTTGGGAGCGCCGCTGTCCCCTGGGAGGGCCCCTCAGGCACCACCGCCATTGGGGTAACCGACGCCCTTGTCAAGGGCCCCTACCAGCGCCGACACTCCTGGATGATCCCCTGGGGGTGTTGCACATGGTAAAGCAAATGTGAGGGTCCCTAGGAGAGCCACCACCCGTGGGAAGGCCCCTGGGGGCACCACTGTCCCTGTCAGAGCCCCTGGAGGCGCCACCGCCAATGGAAGGCCCCTACTGGTGCCGCCGCCCTAGGGAGGGCCGCTGAGGGCACCATCGCCCCTGGAAGAGTTCCTGGGGTCGCCGACGCCCCTGAGAGGGCCTGCCACACCTGGCAGGGCATATGGGAGGGCACCAGGGGCATTGTCCCAGTAGGGCCCAATGGGGGCAGTTGTGTTTGCGCTATTTAGAACAATGAGAGATATGACATTGTATAAATATACCATCCATAGCATTTCCCGTACCATTGCATCATGAACAATGTAAAGGAACGCCTCCGTTCCTGTGAAGGTCCCTTGGTCCGCAGCTGTACCTAGGACGGGCCCTGGGGGCACTGACGTCCCTGGGAGGGCCCCTGAGAGGGACCATGGGGTCGCCGCCGTCCATGGGGTCACAGTGTACGGGAGTGTCTGACAGTGTGAGGGAGTGTCTGGCAATGTACAGGAGTGTCTGAGGGTGTACAGGAGTGTCTGGCGGTGTGCAGAAGTGTCTGACAGTGTACAGGAGGGTCTGGCGGTGTACAGGAGTGTCTGGTCGTGTACAGGAGTGTCTAGCTGCCTACACGAGAATCTGGTGGTGTACAGGATTCTGGTAGTGTACTAGTCTTGCGATGTACAGGATTGTCTGGCAGTGTACAGGGGTGTCTGGCGGTGTAGCTATGAGTACAGTAACTTTGTGTTTTTAGTAGTAAATTGAATAATTATACAAATTAGTGTAAAGTCTTAAAACTTAAATTTCTTATATTGTACAAATGAAAGTATTTCATGTTAGGGGTTTAAAAAATATGTTTTATCACTTTGCTAAGCAGCAGCTAGTATAGGAGAGTGGTGAGAATAGTGTTGTTTGTTGTAACCAAGCAAATAAGCAATGAGTTGTCTTATTATAATGAGAAGCCAGGGGTATAGACTACGACGAATTGGCTTGCTGTATCCACCCAAGTCTCAAGACGTTAACAGATAACCAGTAACTCTCAACTGATCGCCCTAAACATGCAAGCTTTCTGCTCTGAGCCAGACCTGCAACATACCTGTACTGTATAAGAGTACTCGTAAACCTATTATGTTTCATTTTGGACATGAAGAATATTAATGAGCAACTTCTGATGATATGCAGTTTATGTTGTGTTACTATTAAGATGATGTACTCATATGTGTGCTATATTAAAAAAAATGTATTCATACCTGATATTTCATTGAACCTTCAGTTCCCTCCTCAGGGGCGGATCTAGGAATATCATAAAAGGGGGGGGTCCAAGAAGTTGTGGGTGGGGGAACATGGTGAGCACATGAGTCCACCCAGCTGGAGGGTTTTAGGGTGGGGGGGGGGGGGCTGTAGGCCACCAGAGAAATGTTTTTGAAATCTGACCAATATTATAGGCATTTTGAGGCTATTTTGAAGCCATGCACACTTGATATTAGAAGATATTCTGAAGTCAATAGTAAATACTGTTTACTATACAAAAATGCCCGAGTGCAATACTACATTAAAGAAAAATTATTGTTATTTTCTGGTGAAAAGAGGGGTCCGGACGCCCCCCCCCCTTCTTTGCTCTGTATTTGTATTTGACAGGTTTGACCAACATAAACTGTATTGAGTTGATGTGGCAGGTTAATCTACTTACTGGGCGATTATAATATTTATATTTAAATTAACTCAGGATTCAAACCATTTACTGGCAAAATGGTTTTTCAGGAAAACCCAAAGACTAGTCAACTAATTGATATACAAAACAGCAGAAAATGTTCCCACAGTTGGCACTTGCATCCCCCAGTAGAATAAATAATGTTGATATCAATGTTTTCAGCACGTGCACACACACACACACATTGTTACAACTGCTTTACTTGTGCATGTTGTTTTCATCAATAAAATAAGTTTGAAATTTTTAAATCCCTAATTTTTCAGGCAAGAGGACTAGTGAGTGTCCTGAGGATGACTTACAAAACTCTCAAGATGACCATGAGTTTTAACATCTACTGTAGATGCTGTACCAACTTCTTCAGTAACTGGGGAACAAAACACATCAGGTCACAGTAATATCTGCTCATAATCTCAGGTTTCCTCTTTTTAATAATACAGTACTGTATTCATATAGCAGCAGTGACAATTACAATCATCCCCCTATCGGCAATTTTTCCAACACAGTTTTAAGTATCCACTTATCCTTTTTCTCCAGCCTGCCTCGACTTTCTCAGTGACCATTGTATCGTAAGGTCCCAGTTAGTACACTGTCAATTTATTTACTTATTTTTCTTTTCTTTTTTGTAAAACCCGCAGTTTTAATTAATGATTTGCCCTGAAAAATGGCATAAAAGAGTAAATCTAGCGACGAAACTTTTGCTGTAGTAAAGAGGTCGAGAAAGTGGCAGCATGTGAAGAGGTCAGGGAGTACGTGGTAGGGGGCACCGTTGCTTGGGGTAGGCAGCATCCCCTTTTTGCTCTTTTTATGCTTTCATTATCCAGTTTTTAAGTCTACAACTTTAAGTATTAATTTTATCAGTGTACAGCAATACAAGAAAATAAAACTAATTTTATAAAGTATTGAATATGTTTCTTTTACTTTAAAGTTAATATTACAGGACTCCGGACATGTCTTTCTGGAGGGTCTCATAATGTAGCCCCTATTTCCCACAGGGCCAAGCCCTTTTCAACCATGGTTTTGCCAACCACCCGGTTTTACAGGAACTTAACCCCTGTGGTTGGCAAGGAAAGACTTTTCATGAATAATTTTTTGACATACATACTGTATGTCAATAATAAAACAAGGAAATTGGCGAGTTAGTACGTTCAGTCTAATTCAGCAGGGTCTGTAGGTTTCTGTTCCTTAAAGCTAAAGTTGTCTAATTCATTTTCAAGAACATGTGTTTGGGACTCTTGTCTAGTGTCATAAAATAATGTACTTTGGTTTGATACACTTTTAATATTCTCTAAGTGTGTATCACTGTCATGAACCCTTGTGTCAATATTGCACTCTCTCTTTGTTTCAAGAATTTTCTCACTTTCATCATTATTTTGTTGAATCTGATCACCCTCTTTACTCTTGAAATTTTTACTAATAATGTAATATATTTCTGTTAAGTAAGATAGAACACGATCACAATATTCAAAATCAAGGTCAAAACCCGAGAGGACGGTCTTCTGAATATTTGCAGCCTGTTCTCCCTTCAAAGCTTCCACGATGACTGGATACCTCACTGTTAACCTGTTAAAAAAAAAATTTTATTAGGCAAGTAAGACTTATGGTACTGTACTCAATATAACCTTAGCTATAATTCAATGTCATGATGGCTCTAAGAATATTAAAAGAATAGAGTAGGGTCGGGATATATCGCGAGATAGGGTCCAACGATGTTCGTTATATACTAAATCGCAATATATAATTACATGTAATCAATGGGGAAAATAGGGTTAGGTTCTGGAGGCCCAAAAAAGTGACTAAACTTGACTTAACAAGTTCATTTTCTTACTAACTAAAGCACCAATGAACACTAGACTCAGGAACAACAAGCTATTTCAATATCAATATCAAGGAACACCAGACTCGGCAGCTGACGCATCATCCTGAGAACACCAGGCTCGGCAGCAGATGCCATACTGACACCCTCACTTGACAATCTCACACCTTCATAAACGAACACCAAAAATATTAGTTACAGTATTAAATCTTTTCATTATCTTCACTTCACTTTTCACGTCACTAGAACCCATTTACACTTGCTTTAGAAATTGGAATCTGCACCAGACTCGGCAGCTAACGCGCCATCCCGAGAACAACAGACGACACACTGCCACCCTCACTTACCAATTATAAATGAACAAACCCAAAACATTTGTTACAGTATTAAATCATTTCCATTAACCTTACCATTATCTTCACTTCACTTTTCATGTCACTAGCAACCCATTTACACTCACCTTAGAAGTTGTAATCTGCAGCAGAGTCGGCTGCTTTTTTTTTCACTCACTCAGAAAGACTGAGCGGGCGAGCGTGAATGAGCGAGTGAGCAGCCACAGTGGCGCCTCTGGTGAGCAAATAATGCATTTGTTTGCCACGGCAGTACATTTGAAATATTTCGTGCCCGATTTCCCTCGCAAAATAAAATAAATTATAACTATATATACGAAAATTTCGATAATTTTTTTATATATAAAGTCGCGATATATCCAGACCCCTCTGTACCTTTTAAGATATTTTCATATTCCTCATTCCAGCTTTACAGAGCTACTGTATCTGTGTGTATGTTGTGGGTAGCCTCACTTATATTCAAGTAAAGAGAATATCAGTGAGTGTTGAAATGGAGGAGTTTTATCCATCAATATTTTCTCTTAAAAAAGTTCTATGCTCAAGTTACTGTAAACCCTTCTATATGTCTTATACAGTCAACCTATACATCTTGCATGTATTAATTATATGTAAAAAATAAAGTTTTGTCATATTGAAGGAGTTTTGTACACAAAAATTTAACCTGACCATTTTGTAAAAAAAATATTGTCTCAGCATTGTGAAATAAGAGCATCAAACACCTGAGAAGATAAGCAATTAGTGGGTGAAATAACTACATCATTAAATTGCATGCCAAATAACCAAATTAAGTTTTTTAAAGTGTAGATCTCTAATCACTATGTTGAGAAGTAGAGTATTTGCAGTGAGATTTAATAACATATGATTACCATGTACTACTCGTTTTACCTTCAACCAGTAATTAATACTTACATTTTCAGCAGGATGACAGTGACAAGTCGCCAATGTCTAGGCTTAAAGGTGATGTTGTGGGGAGATAAATCAAAGGTTGCGACCAGAGTCTTCAGTAGGCGTCGTACTTCTCTACCATCTAGATCAGTCACCTCTAAGATTTGTTGTAGGCTAACAATGTAAATAAACATTTTAGAAAATATATGATGATTTTGTTTTAAAGTATCAGAATAAATTCTCGTTACAACCATAATAAACTTGTGCAAGAAAAAATTTATATTCTTTCTCAAATTTAAGATATGGTAATGTATTTAAATTATTTAGCAAAACAAAAAACACCAAATCTTTGCAAACACAAGGGTACTTTTTCCATCACTCTTTAGTTGCCATTTTTGGTCTTCCTCTGAACCTCCTCCTACTTTCTCTTCATATAAAATTTCTTGGTAAATATGTACAAAAGAGAACCAAAGACTTCCTGCACCAAGCATGGGGCTGAAGCCAGCTTCAGCTTCTGGAAGCCATGCTTTTTTAACTTGCCTTCAGCTTTGAAACTTTCTAAGGGCTTTGGCTTCAAGCCCACAGGCCTGTCTTCAGATTTTCATCTTTATACATACACACTAATCATATTATAAGCCAGTAATTATATGTAGATCATATTAAATAACTACGTCCAATTATATAGTGGCAGAGCCAAGGCGGTGCAATTTTGACCTAACTTGACAAGTGACTTGGGTTGTGTCAGCGCCGAAATTACTGACCAGCATGTTAGCGACTAGTGCTGACAGGAGAACGTATTGTTGCAGGTCAATCAAGTCAGAATCTCCGCCCAGGATAGTGCCGGGGAGGGTAAACTTTAGGTAAAGTCAGGCCAAATGTGAGTTGACCATGTGACCTTTACCTGACCTTACATGAACAGAGATCCACACTGACATCACAAATTATCCCTGCTGGTCTTTTCTCACAAGGACCTGACCTAAACATCAGTAGAGAAAATCTTATGATTCATCACAATGCTTTTCTCTGTGACACGTGACTGTAAATTACTATTTTTATGTTTTACAGGATTTTTATGTACATATTGTGTATAAAATAAATTTAGTAAGATAAATTGTTCATATAATTAACTTTCTTAAGCATATAAGGCAAGTAAAAATTTACCCCCAAGAACTATCAGATTAAAATAAAGTCAACTTATCTCAATGACTTGCTTGCAACTTTATACCATACATATTCACACTAACATAAGGTAATACAGTATATTATTTAAATAATGGTGTTAAGGTTTCATGAAGTCTTGGCCCAGCTTCCTGACTTTTTTAATGTCTGGCTTCAGCTTAGTGACATTCCAATAGCTTTGGCTTCAATGCCGGAGGCTTGGCTTCGTCCCCTTGCCTGTCATGCACACATACAAAGATATTGCTTTGTGAACTTTTAATTGCACTCTTTAGGAAATATTGACGTTAATAATAAAAATGATTTAATACTTACAATTTACTAGTTTTTTCTTCTACAATGTGTTGACGCCATGAAACTTGAGAGTAATTATCAATAAAGGGGAGTGTTGAACCTTCTATGTCCACCTCTTCATTGTTTTTCTTGGACTGTGCCTTCTTAGACTTTCTTTGTACTGGCCTTTGAGTGTTTCCTCCCTCACTTAAGCCTCTTACACCAGATCCCCCTTCTTCCAGTATACTATCCAGAGAGCCTCTTGTCTCACTTTGGCTAGACACGGATTCCTCATACTGTTCACTCCCTCCAAGAAATGACACAACCTATATAAAAATTAGATGTTGTACCGCAGAGTCAGCTCATGTTGTTTGTTCTTATGTGGTACTGATAAAACACACCAAGAAGTCCTCTATAAAGTATATATTACAACATGAAAAACCCTTAACACAGGTCAGTACCTTTAATTGCTGCTTCTTTGCATCCTTCTGCAGTTGTTGATAATCAGGAAGAGGTAAGTTAGGTCGTAATTGTGGATTTTCAAGATCAGTGCTTTGCAACTCAGCACTGTCCTCCTTCTCTTCATGGTCAAGCTTGCGGCAAATAGCAATATATTTTGCTTTGGCTTCTATTCCTAATCTCAGACCTGAAAATGTGGATAGGTAGATTAATTACAAAATCTTTCTTTACTGTCCATGCATCTTATTTTAAAAAGTTCTGAAGAATGCTTTAAAAATCAATTCAATACAGTAGGCCCTCCAAATTTGTGGGGGTTAGGTTCTAAAAATGGCCGCAAATCGCCAAATCCGCGAATAACATTTCGTGAACATGGGGTGGGTACATTTTTACTTGTGTACAAAGAAATGTATATTCCCTTTATATGTTTGCCCTTGGAAGAATTATTTCTTTTACCTGTATTGTATAAGTGTGGGTGTGTGTGTGTGTGTGTGTAGACACACAACACACAGAACACATACAAACAAATAAATAATAATGGGAAAATACCCTCACAATTAATCAAAAACAAAGGTATATAAAAAATTTTGAGTCTTCCCTCAAGTCTACTCCGTGCGAATAATAGAGGACTGCGAAATAAAAATCAGCGAATTATCCGGGCCTACTGTCCCAAAGAAAATGAAAACTAATATACAGATACAAGAAACTGTTAATACTCGTATGAAATAAGTAAGGAATTCTGAATGTTCACAAATATAACAATTCAAATTTTCGTATAACAGAACCTAAAGTTGAAATCTATGAACTGACATCATAAAATACTTCATTGTGAAAGGCCTCTCTCTGGCAGCTGATAGGATGAGAAAAGTATAGTACAGTACTTTAAAAGATAAATCTATTCAAGCATAAAAAATATAATCAAACTTACCGTATCTGAATTACCTAGACTCCATTGTCAAGTGCTGTGATAACATTACCACTGAATAAACTCTAGCTGATCCTGAGACTCAAGCATAGTCATAAGGGGCTGTGAATGTAGAGCACTGTATCTATACTGTATATTAAACAAAAATACAAAGATGTAATATACTGTAGTTATATATGCTACCCAACTGGATTAATTTGTACACAAACTTTCAATAAAATATTAAGAAGTACTGTATTTGATTTATATTATGAAGTGAGGATTATAATATCTAGCTACCAATATCCTTTATATTTCTGTAATTATATCAAGCTGACCCTTGCATAAAACTCTGCTGCATATTCCTGATACAAAACACAGCAGATCAAATATTGCCTTAAAAAATTAACAAAGAACAAAATTACTACAAACCAGAAGTTGTGTCAAAATCATCCCAAGTGCGGCCAATGTGTTCCAACATTCCACGTACGTAATTGTCTCCTAAAACCACACGTAAAGAGTCGAAGCACATCCATTCTCTCAGAGCTTGTTCCACCTAAATGAATATGAACGAAGACTAATGAATACACCACAGTACTCGACCTTATAATATCTACCATTAATACCGCAGACCAATAAATTCCACAATATCATGATTCATGAAAGTGTGGCAGAAATACCGCATGATACAGGAGACCCTCTTTATTTCACTGCTCAATACGATACTCTACTTTTGTTATTTTGAAGCACCCTAAATTACTCCCATATTTCTTCATACTCCTTTATTTCACAGTATAAGCCCAAAAAAATTAACTTAAATGGACCAACATGTTCATCCCTTGACAAAGAGTGTTTATAGTGCAAGGTATTATATGTATTGTAACTGAATATTTCATTTTATAAGCTGCAATACTATCAGGAAAATGTGAAAGTACCATAAATAAATGCTGCTACGTCTGGTGGTATTAAGAAGGAAAGGGGATGATATTACTCTTGATGAAAAATTTAAATAAAAATCTCCTCAGAGCTGCCCCTCTACTTCCAGTGTTCTGGCTGTGGAGGCAACACAAATCATTCAAGAGGCAAAATTAGCATCTGTTATTGGCAAGATATTAGATAAAAATAAGGTAAGAATATTCTGGAATGTATCTCAATGAAGCTGCTGCCATGTTAAAATAACTTTCAAGGTTTCTTGTTCAATGTTTTAAGTTTGTGAGCTCATATTTCACAAATGCTCTGAGACATATTTTATTGAGCTGTAGTCTACTACCCTATATTTCTGTTGAAGTACCGGTACATGGCACAAATATTGAGCGCATGGAAAGAATGACTGCGATCAGGTCTGACACTTCTACCTGATGCATAAATACCTGTACCAAAAATGCAAAAATATTATTCCTCGAGTCTCCCTCATAATATACAGGAATAATTAAATGGGAAAGGCAACAAAGAAACCTTTGCTCAGTAAGGTCTCAACAAGTTTAACAAGAGCCTCCTCGCAAGATAAAGTAACCAATTGTTAGAGAGAGTTACTTACAACATAAACAGACGCAAGAGGGTCTTCACTTTCTTTTCCTACTTTTTCTTTTCTATCAACTTTCCTCTCACACTCGCTTCCAGAATGAGAATCAGCTGTCTCTGGGATTCTTTTCTTTGTGTCTTGAGGGTCTTCCTGTACATTAATATCCTTTTCATTTGTGGCACTTTCCTCTTCCTTGCTGTCATCTTTTTTCACTTCATTTTCTGAACACAAGACCAATGTTTCTAGAGCAATCTCATCAACAGACGTAAAGGATTTTTTCTTCTTCTTCCCTATCTCTTCCTCAAAGTTCAAGATTCCTCCTGCAATAAGTTAACAAAGGCTAATGTTATCAGAGTACTAATAACAGATACAGTACTTCTGAGATATTTAAGTGAATTTGTAAATACATTAGTGAAGAAGTTTTTGTTAATACAGCAATGGATGGTTAACTGAGAAGTACGATGAGATTAAATACAGGAAAATTGACACAGGAGTTTATTTCATGATAAATGAAGGCTGAAAAACAAACAAAACAACATTCAACACAGGAAGAGATCTACTATAATGATTGTCTATCAGACCAAATCGTCCAATCCAGTAGAATAACATACATATAGCAGTAAACTAGTGGAGTAGGTATACATACATTTAAGTTGACCCACCCTACAGTAATTAAATGAGATAAAGACTTGACCCAACAAGTGTCACGAAGGGAAAAGGAGTTCTCACCATTGTGTGATGAGAGAACAGGTGACATGACCCTGTTATTACAATAAACTCTGCCCCCAGCCGGCAATAAGGAGGGGTTGCACCAATAACCGGCCTACAGTTATACATATTGGTAACTATGAGGGATGCGCTACCGACAGGTAGATGTATCCCGGCCAGTACATCAACACCTTACCAAATACACCTGTCCAAACACACCCTGATTAATAATAATTACAAGACACCATCTGGCAAGTGACCTGAAACCTCAAATAAAAGAGGGCGAACGGGGAAAGAAAAGGAGTCATAATTGCATCCGTCACCCCCTGTGAAGTCAGCATGTCATTCCACCAGCTGCATTGAAGAAGACCAACAATAAGTACAACGATGTCTCAGCCCAGTCCACCAACGGTGTGACATCTATACATCGTGTCAATGTAAGTGCTGGCTGTGTAGTAGTGCAGTGATCCTGAACCCCCCACGATTGACATAGTGGAAGCGCCCACTTGTTAAGTAGTAGGAGTACACCATAATCTACAATATATTGTGTACAAATCCCCCCATAAACCCCCCAGTTGAACTAGTAAAATAAAGCTGTAACACACATTGGTGTTTTATATACTACACTTGTACTGAGCCTGTGTTAATGTATATAATATTATCTCTACACCCTCAAGTTACGCTACCAACTCTCCTCACTTTGCAATCCTACTGCCATAAATTCTTACTGTACCTTCTAGATAAGTATTTCTCTCATTACAACAAATACTCTATCTTATTCCATGTTGAGTGTACTGTATCCAACCGAATCTCCAGCTTACACAATGAGAAGAAAATCTCCCAATACAGCACTGCAAAAGTATTGGTGGGGCATAAGCTTTCGATATGCTAGGTGTAAATATAAACAAGTTCTCTATAAATACCTGTAACATCAACCAATTTTCCAAAGAGACCTTCAAGATGTTCGCTGACAGGGATTTTTACATCTTTAATAACTGTATTTTCACTGTAGCGCAGATATAATGGATCTGTTGCCAGCTGTTTAGACACGATCTTGGATGCCTCAAAACATACATTACTACAATAATTCTGAAATTATAGTTTATTATTATAATCAAGAATTTCTAAATCCACATATATTTTCAAGGCCTTCATCATATGAATTTAAAAGTGATATAAGTAAAAAAAACAATAAAAAAGTACCGTGATCACAAATTAAACTCTTGCTTATAACATTAATCTATATAATGGGAGAAAAAAATCTTACCCTTCTTTCAGTGACGTCATAAACCTTGTTGTTACGGATAATGTAAACCCTGTCACCAAATGTGTCTGTAAAGGACTTGGAACATAGTGGATACCCGCACAATCCAATTATGGCTCGCTCAGTGACGACATCATCATAGACAGCTGAGTCAATATATCGAACCTGTGGAGAAACAAATTATGTTATGGACATCTTACCTTATGTCTACACGAGGGATACAGTACATGTCGTGATTGGTAAGCCATCAGTAAGGTTTAGGGAGCAGTCATGTTGGCTGGCTTGAAATGACTAACAGTATTTTCACTCTCTGCTTTATCATGAAATGGTAACCTCTTCAGTTGTATTTACCTTAATTTTTCTGTCATTTATGAAAAACATAACAAGTGAGAGCCAGAGACATAAATGGTGTACATGTCAAAAAAAAAAAAAAAAAATCAGATTTGCAATTAATTAGCCATACAGTGGTCCCTCAGTTAACGAGATTTCGGTTAACGAGTTACCTTCCATAAGATTCTTAACTTCGGTTAACGAGCAATCCCTCGATTAACGAGTTTCTTACGAGCTGTCCTGAACATGTTTTCGCTTGCATTTGGCAGTCCACCAGCTGTAGTATTAGTCCGCCAGTACAGCAATCGGTTCTAGTGTTTAAATTCCTTACCATTTTAGTAAATATCAAGAAGTTTATACTATTCAATAATTTTAAAAGTTTAATATTAAATTTTTTAGTAATTTTAACAATTATTGAACATGCCATCCAGCCTCTCAACACACCATACAGGCGTCAGTCTTTGTGTCTTTTCAGTGGAGGTAACATCTTGCTTGAGACTCTCTTCAACTAAATGTTTTTTTCTGTGTTTGCAAGCAAATTATTGGTCATTTTGAAATTTATTTTACATATTGACAATATATAATGCAGTGCAGTGTTGATTTAAAGAACATAATCTTGAATTACACCAAGAGAACTAAAATTTTATGGGTGAAATGGCACCATGGGGTGACTTCTCTTCCACCCCAATGCCTTCTCTTCTCCTCCACCCCCATTCTAATTCCATCATCATCATCATCCAGAAGCCTTCCACATACACACCTCAAAGTAAGTGTACTTTTCTACCTTTTTTGTTGAATTTAGGCAATTTTCGGTGAGCTGGAACCAATTACCCCAAAACCCATTGAAACCGGTTTCGGTGAACGAGTTTTTCGGTTAACGAGCAACCTTCTAGAACGGATTGTGCTCGTTAACCAAGGGACCACTGTACTACTGCTGCTGCTATTTGTGAGTAATATTAGTAACTGCTGATAGAACACATAACATTCTCAATACAGTACTGTACATTAACCATTAAACAACAGCTAACGATTCTCTACTCCTCCCTTATCTGTGCAAAAATGGAACACAAGGAATATGTAACTTCCACTGATGATGGCTGCTGTCCCTGAAGCTAACTTCCACTAAGCATGTCTGACATTTAATGGTTAAGGTCCACACCATTATTAAGAACTTTAATATCATATAATTCAGAACTTCCCAGAAAGTGAGTTTAACTTACCTGGTCAATAAAAGCCTGGGGTGTGATAGTATTTTCTATCAAATTTAGAAATATTTTCTGTGCTTGAGTCTTGGCTATCTTGGCTACTTCACTTGTGACTTTGAGGTTCTCATTCCTGTACACAAACCAACATTATTAAAATTAGCATCGTATGATTGGTTTTATGCATGGTTGTTCTGAAGACCAAATATTCTGATATCAGAAAGCTACAGGAATTAGAAACTTAACTTTGGATGAGAAAAAACTGGAAAAAACTTTCATTTCATAAACTCTGCAGCTTTACTAGTTCTGTACTATGAACCAAAATTAGGTCAACCTGGGTTAGCATGGGTGATGAAGAAATAAACATTACTACTGTTTTACAAGTCATATAGATGTACATTTTAGAGACAGATAATCACTTGAGTCACACCTGAAGTCTCAAACCATCCTTAATAGATAAATTAATAAATAAAGTGTGGGAAAGAAATAGATATCACCATAAGAAATATTCATTCAGATGATAAAAAGAAGTAAAAAGGTTAATTAATTCTTATAGTCTGACCAATCTACTGATGGAGTGGGTCACATAATAAGTGACTGGGTTATAAGTAGTAATATCTCCGTTAGCCGGAATCCCTCAAACCCGAAACTCTCCGATACCCGAGGGGGCACATTTTCCGGAAAATTCAGAAAAAAATTTCCGATACCCGGAAAATTCCGGGGATGGGGGATATTTTTCTGGGTTCGAAAGATGATGTAATGAGCAATTTCTGGAACTTCTGAGAACATTTTTCCGTTACCTGGAAAATTCCGGGGAAGGGGGATATTTTTCCAGCTTTGAGGGAGTTGTCTCGTTACCCGGAAATCTCTCATTCCCGGAAGTGCTCCGAACCAATTGTTCCGACTAACGGAGATATCACAATACAGTACAGTACTGCACAGCCCTTACCTCCTGGATGATTTTGTAGTCTCATGTCTGACACTGTCATTTTGAGTTTTCCTTTGTCTATATTGGCTTGACATATCTGATCTGAAACAACAGGTATAGTATAAACTAAAATTATACGCAAATGAAAAAAAATATTTAATTAGTAATAAGCATACAGTGTGTTTAGAAAAGATTAACATTGAAAATCTCCCTCTTGACTATAATAAAATAAATCTGATGCACACACATAATTTTTATGATCTTTACCAACCCGAACACTATTCTACAGCCACGTGCTACACAACGTATCCATCGTTTTATGTCTGAGATGCTTCCCAAAACACACCAGCTATGCTGCTACATTACAGTACAGGGTACAATATATGATTTGTCAGTAATAAAATGAACCAACCTAAACTACACAGCTTTCTAACATACCTAACTTAGGTTAGGATAGGTTTATTCATTGTCTAATAAATCACATAATGCAACAGTGATTGGTAAGTCATAGCACATGGCTGTGAATAAGTTTAGGACAGAAATTTCTAAAAATAGAATTACAAAAGATAAAATTATCTTTCGGCCAACCCTATGTTTTCCGACGGTTTTTGACGTGTTTTGAATGATTTTGATCTTACGTAACCTAACCTAGCCACAGAACCCAGGAACTATATCTAACCTAAACTCCTAAGATCATCGAAACGATAATAATACCTTACGGAAAACTTATTCCTTCTCCAGCTCATTTTGGGGGTTCTTCCATAGAGGTAAGAAAATATTAATATGCTTAGGAATAATTTCCTTAAGTTACTGATTAAGAGGCTCAACTATAGTAAATTATTACCAAAGAATATGATACAGTACTGTATGTAAAAATATAAAAACTGTAATTCCAGCATATAAACAACAAATTTTCTTGATGTAAATGAGAAGCTTTCAGTATTTGTAAACTTTAGTCCTATAATTCTTTACGGTAAATCTGGCAATTTTCTTCAATGATATTTCCGTCGCAAATGCATAATAAAGAAGATCTGGCGCTCGAAAGTTTTGGTTAGGAAATTAACCTCGACATATCGCCATTATCGGGTGACCCGCTGTCGGAAAAAATATTTTTGAGTCGCTAGAAGATTATAGGACTAAAAGTAACATTTACCGAAAGTGGTTAGGTTAGGGTGCATATCTTAGTGACCAGACAAGGTTAGGCAGTGTGACCTGTTGTCAACTAGGTTAGGTTAGGTTAGGTTAGGATGCATATTTTAGTGATGAAAAATGTTTTTCCTATGTGTTTTGAATGAATTTGCCCTTCAAAACTGGCACAAATACTAGTTTTTGAGTTTCTCCCCACCCAAAACCCCCGGTTCCCATGGGGGTCCCCCATTATTGTTGGGGATGGAAGGGGGGGGGGGTCATAGCTTGAAAAAAATTATTTGCGACAGTTTTGAAGGTCAAATTCATTCAAAACACAGCAAAATACATAGGCAAAATATATTTTTGAGTTGTTAGAAGATTATAGGACTAAAAGTAACATTTAACGAGCTTTCTTCAATTCATAATTAGTACAGTATGGGAGGTTCCCGACTTACGACCACCCACCAATACGAACAGAATTAAACTTGAAATTTACAATACAGGTATTTTATTTACCCGATGACTAATTTTCTACTTTTCTTGACTGTATTTTGTCATTCTATTTTTTCTTTTGTCTAAAATTAGGTGATTTTAGATGTACTGTATATAAGGACTTAGCCTATGATATTGTGGGATTTTAAACAATGTTTTGTATGTACGATTTAAAGGTAAAATTTTAGTTTCAGTCGTCTCCATATTTTTCCGACGGTTTTTGACATGTTTTAAATTATTTGATCTTACCTAACCTAGTCACAGAACCCAATAACTATATCTAACCTAGGTAAAGGTGTAGACAATGGCTACCATCAAATGGAATTGTCCAAACTGGTTAAAAAAAAATTCTACACACTAATAACATGATACTAAACACAAAAATCAAAACGACAATGCATAGAACCTAATACAGTAGAACCTGACTTAACATACCCAGGGTTCATTACTTAACCTAACATACCCAGGGTTTGCTAGGTGAGGTTCTATTAGGTTGTATGCAAAAAAATTTCATGCATTTTTTTAATATAATGCTAATAACATCATATTAAACACAGAAATGGAAATCTTAAGCAACTCACCTTAATATTGAGGTTTATATTCATCAGCTATGTCGAGGAGGAATTCGTGAAAACATTCACCATCATTTAGGAAACGTCTTTTGAAGAGGGATTCAGCGAGGTAAACACATAACATCAGCAACACTCACTCCTGTTTTAGCGAACCAAGTCCCTTTAAAGACAGACAACTTGAAACAACACCGAGTAATTGTACAGCGCCTGTGGACATGATCATAGGATTGCGTATTAGCGTAATGTAAATTTAATAAAAATGCGTATTTATTTTATTTAAAGGATCAGGATTAATGGTACAGAATTTATACAGGTTAACCAAATAAACAATAGCGGAGGCAGGGAAATTGTACTGCCGGACTCTTCAAAGGTAAGAAAATGATTTGTGGCGTCAAAAATGTATTTCGAGACTTAATTTCAATGCCATAATATCAGTTAAAATCATAACAGAAAGTTGTCGTTTCTTTTAATATGCTTAAAAACATCAAAACAATAAAAAAAAGCAAAATCAAGAAATTCTACAAACTCCTTCTGGTGGTAGACACTGCATACAACCTTTACCCTAACCTAAATTCCTAAGATTCCCCAGATGACCGAAACTAAAACAATACCAGTGGACATTACTCTTTTTTTATACATCATACAGTATAGTTGGGTAGATTCATCATACGTCTTATAAATCACACAATGTACAATTTACTGGAACTGTTTGTGCCAGTATGCAATCCGGTAAAGCGTTGTCATAGATTTACACTGAAAACATATTATAATGTGCTGTGACAAGATCTCCACAGCTTGACAGATTTGAATAATAAATAGCCTCCCTGCATTATTAATAAATTTTAAAAACTCTGATCACCTTGTATGCAACATTCAACACGAAAATTCACAGTAAATCTGCTTACATATATGACCAACAACTCGCTTGATTACTTTACTTGGTGTAACTTTATTTTGACGACCTCCAGAGTGATGGTTCGTGTCATCAACAGCGTATTCTTCCGGATTTGACCGGATTTGAGTCGTGAACCTTCATTGTATTTATCATTTCATCACTTATCAGCGCACTAAGAATAACAGCCGAAATAAAGATAGATAACTATTAATTTTTTTTTAGTCAAATCCTTTACTGTCAAAGCCTTTACTGTACTGTACGCTTATTTCACAATGTAATATCAAAACAGTTTGTATTTCAATTTCAATTGTTTATTCCTTGATAGAGGAAAGCGGGATCCTAGTGCTGTCAATGACACCAGAAGCATCTGGCAAGTGTGACAAGTATATACAGTATAAATATTATAAAGGGGCTTAATAAAGCCTAAGGAAGGAAGGATATTCCTTTAACACACAATCAATATTATTTACAAAATATCTGGCCAGTATGGGGAGGATCATCGTGTCTCCGTCAGGGGGTCGTGGAGTGGTGGTCCAGCAGGCGTCACGGAAGCGTTGTGTGTGGGGACATCTTAGGAGGTAGTGGATAAGGGTGCTGCTGTCGGGTCTTCTGCATAATGCACAAGAGCGTTGCTCAGGGGATGCGGGGATACCAATCTCCCAAGCAAAGTCATACCCAATGATGATACGGGCAGCAATCACGTCCCCTTCCCGCGACCCTTTCCCGTAGATGTACGAGAGGTCAGGAAGTTTACGGAGGACATTGTAGTGGACGTCTCCCCTACAACTGCCTACAACTGCGTAGCCACAGCCACCACCTGCTACCGCCTTCCCCAGCAACCAACCAGATGTTACCGTATCTTAGCAACGGAACTAGTGACCGGCGACTTCTCGGGTTTTCCCAACATGACTCATAGCGGCTGCTGGGTATATAAGCTCTGTCTCTCCATTGAGATTCATTCTGACCATTCTTCTTGAACAAGCAACACCTCCTCCTCCGCCGCTGCCTGGCAGCCATCGCTTCTCCTCGCCTGCCTGGCGGTCCTCGCTCCCGCCAGCGAGCATGGCGACCCACCAGCTGTCCTTCTCTGAGCTTCCTCACCAACCAACTCTCATTCTGCCCATCTTCCTGAACAAGCAACACCTCCTCCAGCAAGCTCCACGCTGTTAGCATTCATTCAATCAGGAGGCCAGCAACAGGCAACATCTTCTCTAACGAAGCTCCTGCACATCTACCTCCTTCAACACGCTACTCACCGAACGTCTTCTACTGAGCAGCTCCCCACCACACGGCACCTCTAGCACCAGACTGTCTATCATATAACTTATATTATATAAGAAAACCACATTAGAGTTTCCTTCCATCCTGAGTGCTAGACAACATTAATATCTCGATACCCCTACAACATCGTACCAGGTGGGCGGGGAGTCCAGGGGGATGGCTGCTTCCCGAGCTTCTCTCTGTTTGCGGCGAATTTGAGTCCTAAGCTGCAAAAGTGATCGAGGAACAACGTAGTCAGGTGTGGCCTTGTTGCAGCCAGTCTTGGCAAGGCCATCTGCTGCCTCATTCCCCAAGCTACCGACATGACTGGGTATCCATAGGAATGTCACAGGACGGCCTGCATCCTGAAGTGTGGATGTTAACCCTCGTATTCGGAGGATGAGGTCCTTATTTTCCCCCTGATCCAAATGCGATCCCGTCGAGAGCAGACCTGGAATCGCAGCAGACAAGCAAGGGGCAGAAACCATCTGCTTCTTCCTCAGCGAGAAGGGCAGCAAGGAGGGCTATTTGTTCAGCCTGAGTGGAGGATGCCCCGTCAGAAACTCTGAGAAACAGTTTGATAGGCTCAGGGGCATCAGAACGGGAGATGTAGACACCAGCCCCGGCCCTACCTGTAGCGGGGTAGTTTGTATTTAATATATTAATAACATAAAAATATGAAGAGCTTAAGAAATTTAAATAAATCCTGACATCAGCTCTTCTTCAGCTGCTAGAGCAATACGGAAAATCTGCCATATTTAATCGAAATTCAAAATAATAATATTACATTTTTTCGAGTTTAAAAAATATCAATACTGTATTAGACTGTGTATGCGCATTGAATAAAACTATCTTTAACAGCCACAAACCCAAATATTAGCTATGCTTCCTCCTAAATACCGAGATATGCATTATTTCAGTTTTCATGTTAAATTACGTTATCATTTAATATAAAACGGTAACCATTAGTTTAAAAGGGTATAATTTTTGTATCTAATGATACTATGTGCTAATAGTTGTTTTATAATAAACTGTTACTTTTACTTATAATTTTTAATCTACATCAGTGAAATCTATTCATCCATCCAGCAATTCATCCACCTATCTATCTATCCATCCCTGCGTTGACTCATTCTAAGACGAGCATCTCCCGCTTGCTCACCACAAAACAAAACAAAACAAGTCTTCTAAAGTTGTTAAATCTTTTGGTATATCAGATTTTCAGATAACACAAAAGGTGGGAAGACACCAGTTTGGGATTGTCATGGTGAATCTAATACCAAATATGAACAGTGCAGCTCTTTTGTAAAGCTGTCGTCATAAATGCACGTGTACATACATACATAACATACATGCTTACATAGGTTGGATGGATATATGAGCAATAGGGGTTGGGTGTAAATGGGACTGCCCAGTATGGACCAATAGGCCCGCTGCAGTTTTCTCCATTCTTATGTTCTTATACGTATCCGCAGCATATACATACATAAAGGGCACAGTGACCGCTCTACTCATGCTGGCCAATAGTCAATAGATAATTATGCGTTTTCAAAAGAACCTATGACCACGTTCAAGCTATCTAACTTTTCTTTTCTGTATGTCTGGGTTTTCCAAGTCTCTAAGAACTGACTCTTTCTTGTGGTCAGTTTTATTAGTGTAGATGAGGACCATTTACATTATGTTCCCTTAATATTACAACTATCGACTTCGTCCTCCACTTGTATGGCAAAGGGGCGAGTCCGAACATGCTTCAACCTAAACTAACCTTGCTAACACTAGTGACTTTCCTTATCATGAAGTGAGAGCACTGATGGAGCTTAACTTCGTCAAAACTATAAATAAGTTAGTGTAGAGCCGTGATACCGAGAATCCAATGTTTTAAATATAAGAAAACAAAGGAAGGCTTTGGTGAGTTACAGTGATCACGGTGATGGGCGGGGTGGGCGGGTACAAGCCACAAGTGTCCACCGTGACTGAGGGGGTTGAGTCAACAGTATGTGGGTGGACGCACCTGCCCTGTCCTCTCCTCATATTCCGCAGTAAACATTATTTTGTAGAAATCTTCAAGACTCATCACAGAGATCACTTTCTTCGCACAGTTATTCTGAGGAGAATTTGGCTACTATTTTAATTGTTAATACTCTTGCCACAAGTGGAAAAAGGGGGAGCCAGCGATAAAAACTTGACGTATCCCACGAATAAAATAATACGAGTCTTTTCTTATTTGCATAAAAAAAAAAAAATCTTCATCACTTGTGCCAGCTGGATCTGTGAGTGCCAGTCCCAGTGTGAAATTCTGGATCTGCCAGTGACTTGGGAGGAGATGCAAACAAGACAAGGAAGTGACAGTGGGTATTAGAGCGGTACTGTAGATTGCGCTAGGTGCAGGTTAGTGTATTCAATGAAGCAGTGTGATGCTGAAAGAGAGGAAGAGCTTAGGAGATAGAACTGAGTCTTTAAGTACTCCAGCACTGATAGGAAATTTATCTGGGTGTGAATCATCCACAAGTTGAGTCGTTTAAAGGACTTATAAACACATGCTCGAGCGATTGTGTCCATCTTTAACTAATGGTTTAATAACGCTGTCAGGCTACAATTCATGGAAAACATCCAATTACCTCCAGGGAGATAACCGTACAGTTCCAAAGCTTACCACATTATCTACACATCTTAAATACACCACAGATACACAACCATACACGTACCAGACACATTATACATATACGGTATAATACTGTATAGAAAGTGAAAAAGTGAAACTAAGTTGACGTAAACAACAAGTCAGCGGCCAAGAGAGGTTTTATGTGGTCAACTCGGCGTCCTAGGAACAGTTTATATGTGAGAATAAGTTGTGTCTGTTTAATAAAATCGTCTATTGTTAGTTAAATAAAATACTAAAAGTGGCGTCCTTGTAGTGAAAGGGTTAGGGGAGAGAGTTTATTAGGAGCCTTTGAGAATCCATCTTTGTGTCTTGGCATTAGTGAGTTTACAGATCTTTTCTGACGTTATCAATGTGAACGCGCCCTTATCCATCCCTGTGTAATAGCTTTGGTGTTTACTATCGTCCAGGGCGTCTGTGTGTCCCTCTGTCGCCCCCGAATATTAAATCCTAGACTCCTCTTTTTCCCCAATTGCTTTTAAATTTGATTTGGGGATTTATAATTAGAGCTGAATTTTGCCCCCTGATCCTGCAGCCAATGAGTCTATCTTCCAAGGTGGCCGATCACTTCCAAGGTGGCCGATTACTTCAAAGGTGGCCGACCAGTTCCAAGATGGCCGACTACTTCAAAGGTGGCCGACCAGTTCCAAGATGGCCGACTACTTCAAAGGTGGCCGACCAGTTCCAAGATGGCCGACCACTAATTTCCGAGAAAGGCCAATTCAGCTGGAGAACTTAAGTAACTGTCTGAGTCTTTCTGTCATTTTTTTTTTAAACATTCCGAGCAGCAAGTCCGAAGAGCAATTCTGAATAACGGGTTAAGTTTTAGTAATCTGACAAATGGATTCGTCACACTCCATTAGTAGCTTGACCATGGCCATTTGGGTTACCATTTAGTAACTGTATTGCGGCAACTCGGGAGGGTTGGTAGGCCTGGTCAAGATAAACATAAAGAAATCAGCTTGACCTGTGGCGCCAAATTTGAATGCTGAAGGGCGAGTGATGGTTGTAAAGCTTCTTTTTCAAGAGAAGACAATTTCCTTGACTGAAACACAAAAGGGAACACTAAAAGACATGATAAAAGAGCACAGAACTGTACTGTACTGCCTTTTCCTCTCAATGGAGAATGTAAGGACAATTAATTATTATTTCAGTATATTTTGTGGAATAATTTCATATGTACCCTGTACTGTGATACTGTTCATTTATTGTATACTCCGATCCTATTTCAGGATTTTTGGAACAAGATACAGTCAGCACAGAGCACAAACACGAATTTAACTTCTTTTTTTTTTTACATTATCTAATAAAATCCGAGTTTACATACATTTATTCAATGCATATTTTTTCTTCTTTTAAACGAGCTTTCGGCTGCAACGAGCACCAGGATTACGAGTTAAACAAACACCCTCAATGCATGCCAGAGAAAATAACAAAGGCCGGAACGAATTCCATGATTTTCCGATTATAAGACCACGAATTTTCAGAATTTTCAGGTACTTTCCCAGTGATGGCGAGGAAGAAGCGGTAGAAATGATGTACTGGTTAACTCAAACCTGGAGGATAAACAAAGATGCCTCTCTCCTCCCCTGGTACCCGATAAGTACCACCTCATTCAGCAGTTCTTTGACACTTAAATACTGATATGTAACCGAGAGAGATGTATATAATTTTTAATAATCAATTGTTAATGACTATAACAATAAAATCACGGAGACTTTATAACACCAAGTTACTGACAGAAATACGCGTAAAATGCACAGCTGGCTTATAACACCTTCATGACTGACTTACTGGGGTGGTCAAGCCTATAGTGGTGATATATAGACGTAAAGATGTCCAGGGGCAACAGGAAGACTCGCAAATTTAGCTGCCACAATAGAAGGACTTCAGTATTTCGGGAAGAAAAAGGAGAAAGAAAGAAAAAAAATGATAGTCCTAGGAATTGGAAAAAAATGTAAAAAGGAAAACTAGCCCTAAAATATTGTTGAATACCAGGAAGAAAATACTGTATTTTTTTTCTCAAGATCTGTGTATGGCAAAGTTGAGCTCTGTATCGGTTACACATGAGAAGCAGAAGGGCACGCTAAGCTAATGATCCCCTCAACTCTATATATGGTCCCAAAGAGAGCGGGAAAGGCAACGTGTTCTCTTGGCTTTCTCTCCCCCAGGTTACTCTGTCTCGTGTTCAATAGTATGGGACCAAAATAAAGGACTTAAACGAGTAAATATGATGGACAAACATGAGAAGTATAGCCTCAGCAGTTTATTCCCTGTGTAATGCATATGACAGCCTAGCGATTTATTCTAAGACTAGCATTCGTGGAAACCTACATTGTTATTGGTGTATATTCAGGATTCGAGTTCGAGGAAGCTAGTTTTAGCGATTTATCCCAAGTTTTGAGTTTATGGAAGCTTAGTATTTCAAGGGTTTATTCTAAGCTGTGAGTCCGTTCAGGTATGTGAGTTCCATTCTACTTGTATCGTATGCAGTAGCCTTATCAGTTAGTGGTATATTCTAAGATTAGCGATAGTGGTAATTCCCAACAAACCTAACTAATCCTTGCGTAACATTTTTAGCATAATGTTTATTACATATAACTGACGGTACTTCAGGCTTGATATATCCACAATGAGGAACACCAGGAAACTAACTACATGAAAATATTGCTGTGAGAAGCCCAATAGAAAATCGTTTAGAAAATAAAAGCAATCGTCCACATTTCCTCTAAGAATCAATACACTGAGCTAATCCTAATTCCGGTTAACTTAATATATATATATATATAACTTTTCAATAAAGAAAGAGAATGTTCTTGGTAAAAATGCCAATAAAGAGCATGACTTTAGGAAAGGGAAAGCGAGATGTATAAAAAGAAACGATGATATCAACATAAAAAACGCAAGTGAGGAATGTGGAGCAAATGTCAGGCGTCGCCCCGGGTAGTGGTGGTAAGGGAAGGTGGAGACGCCCAGCCAGCAGCTACCCACAGCCGCGCTCTCTACCTTCCCCTACACAACTACCACACCTTAATGCCTCTCAGGATCGGTGATTATCAAAGTGAATGTCAACCTCACTTGGCTTATAACGCCTTTGGGTGGTTAAGTACTGGAACTGAAGGATTATGGCTGGATGAGATGAAATTTTGACTACGCGAACCCAATCCACCAAACAGAGGCAGGGCAGGGATACGACACTAACAACACGAGGAGTTCAATACCCCCTACTAGTCCAATTCTGACAAACCCTATATACGGATAAGATTAATTGGATATTTCTTAACTTGTTACTCAATCCTCAACGACACTCCCACCTGCTCTGATTTGCGTCGTAGTGTTGTTAAGTTTATAGCGTCAATTTCCTTCCCAAGGCCGTAAAAATTGAGAAAGTTCTTGTATGGTTGTGTGGTGGTGTTTATCGTAGCTGGTGCCTCGGGTGATGGTTCTCCGACATACAATAAGGGAATCTTACTCGTGTGGTCACCTTCCGTGAAGGTGACCACACATTTAAGAGTGAGAAAGACTGGTGTTGAACATGAAATAAAGAGGAAAATTGTGTATGTGAAAGGGAGAGAGCGTTGTGTGAGTTATGTTTGTGTGCGCACGTGTAGGCGTCTGGATAATTCTCTGTGCGAGCGCGTATGTATTTTTTATAAGTCTGTACAGTAATCTATTCGTTTGTCTCCATGTGTGTGTGTATCCGTGCGTGTCCAGTGCCTGCCAAGTGTGTCATACAGAGACATGATCCTCCGGCCGACCGTCTTGGAAGCTAATAAGAAGAACATAAGAACATAAGAAAATAAGGAGTCTGCAATAGGCCGGTTGGCCTGTGCATGGCAGCTCCTGTCGAGAGTTACTACCACTCTATCATCCATGAATCTATCTAGCCTCCCGTTGAAACTTTCCAGTGTTCCCGCACTTACTACAAAGTTGCTAAGCTTGTTCCACTCGTCCACCACCCTATTTGTGAACCAGTTCCTTCTTATCTCCCTCCTAAACCTAAACTTATCCAACTTGAATCCGTTGCTCCGAGTCCTATCCTGCTCGGATATTATAAGAACTTTATCTATATCCCCTTTATTGATTCCTTTCACCCACTTAAATACAAGACACAGAGTATTACATTATTAAAATAGATACATTACTACGAACATACTGATACCACAAGTTTATTTCATGGGTTTTATTAGGTATAGTTAGATTAGGTTGGGTGAGGTTAGGTGAAGTTAGGTTAGGGTGGGTGAGGTTAGGTGAAGTTAGGTTAGGGTGGGTGAGGTTAGGTGAAGTTAGGTTAGGGTGGGTGAGGTTAAGTTTAGTGTGGAATGAATTAGGGTAGGCGGGCTTTGGTTAGTAAGATTAGGACACACACACACACACACACACACACACACACTCTCTTGTTTTTTTCCGCCATCAACTCCCGCTTCCTCTTAACATTGTCTTGAGGTCGTATTTCTTTTCCTGTGTCGACCTTAATTTGAGGTCGAGTAGCAAAAAGGGGAGCCATCTTGTCTGATAATGTTGATGTTCCCGCCACACTGACGTGTAGTGTGGCGGTGGTCTTGTTTCACCTGACACACTGACTGAAGGAGAAACGAACGAACGAACGAACGAGAGAGAGAGAGAGAGAGAGAGAGAGAGAGAGAGAGAGAGAGAGAGAGAGAAATGACCCCATAAACTGTATCTAGAATCCCCCAAAATCACACCTAAGTCAAGAATGTCAGTATAATTTGCATGTTATATATTCGTAGGATATATTCGTATGTTTTCTTATCGGTCGGATTCACAGATGTTATTGATTAAAGCGAACGTATCTAAGTAAGGTATCGTCTTCCTGTGATTTGGGTGTCATTCTGGTGTTATTGTACGAGGAATGTTTATCGTAAGAATATCTGTGAATCGGAGTCCTGGACGGTACGAGTTACGACATAAATTTTGCAACCGTAATGACAACAAATAATAATTATTACACTTAACCTCTACCTCAAGCGTATGTGTTCACTCACGTCCCGTTACGAGATAAAATGAACGTAAGACTATCTGCGACTTCGGTAAAGACAATAAGATCGAAAAGAACGTAAGAATCTTTGAGACGCCGGAGCTTCTTAGAAAACGCGGAGCATGATGTGGTGTTTCTCGCTGCCTCTACCCACAATATCGCTTACCATGGGCGTATAATCTCTCAAGTTATACCTGAAGGAGGAAGTGTTGTGTGATGACATATACTCAGGTTATACAGAAGAAAAGGGCGTTAAATTGATACCAGACATAGATCATGGTAGAAGACACACACACACACACACACACACACGCGCGGTGAGAGCCAGATGAGTCGAGTCACCTCCCTCAAGAACCGGTTTTCCTTTAGCAGATCACGTGACCCCAATCTTCAATTCCAGGATGATGTGGCAGATCTATATAATACCTGTGGGTCTTTTTTTTTTCTTATTATTTTACAGCCCGTCTCCTCACACTCACACATATGTTGGGTGGTTGTGTTGCCAGGATTGTGTAAGAGTGTGGTGGTGATGGTGTGAGGGAACAGGGGGTAGGAGGAAAGGTGAGTGTGTTGGTGATGGTGTGAGGGAGAGGGAGGGAAGAGGGAGAGAGAGGAGGAAGGAATGGCGTTGTGTTGGTCAGCTGGTTTGGACCTAAGGTGATATATGATCCGTCCCTCCTCTTCCTCCTCCTTTTCCCTATTTCTCTCACTATAACTTCCTACTCCTCCTTCCTCATTACAACCTCCTACTTCTCCTCCTTATCCCTCTACACCCCTTTCGCCCCTTCCTCCTCCTATCTTCCTCACTACACCCTCTTACGCCTCCTTCTTCCTCCTTTCCTCACTACAACCACCTACTCTTCCTCCCCCTGCCTCCCTCGATGGTAACCCGGGGTGTTTCAGATTAAACACAAGGTCTCATGATGTTAATGATTCACACTGCCTTTTCTATTATCGTGAAATGAGAACCAACTGAGAGAGGATACAGTTACTGGATTCTCAAAGACTCTTAACGTCAATCTACTCTCGTCTAATATAATTTATAATAACGTCAATCTATTTAAAAGGGTAATTTCGACATTGTTTTAACTGTCACCTTGAATCATATGTTAACTTAGCCAGGTTTATCGTGTTTTGAGGTCGTCTGAGGTCGAGGAAAACGAAGTGGTCATTGTTCTGGTGGAGGAGTCGTTGTCGTTGTTGTAGTTGTCGCTTTTTGTTATGGTGGTGGTCGTCGTGATTGTTATTTTTGGTAGTAATAGTGGTCGTTATTGTTAATTTTGGTAGTAGTGGTGGTCGTTACTGTGGTCGTGATTGTTATTTCTAGTGATAGTGGTCGTTCTTATAGTCGTTTATACTATGGTGGTCGTCAAGTTAATACTGTGTCTTATGTATTTAAGTACAGTACTCAGAAGATACCAGAGCTCTGACCTCCTCCTCCCCCCTCTCTCTCTCTCATTTTAAGACTCACATTCACTTGATTTATAAAAGAAATATTATATAATTTACTTGTGACTCTCTGACAGTTCATGCGTTAAGATATATTCCTGAAGGAGTTACATCATCACTCCTTCTCCTGAGACAGTGATCACACCATGCACAGTCCTCCCTTTACCTGATGGACAAGATAATGATTTACCTATTGTGATTATTATCATTATTATTATTATTATTATTATTATTATTATTATTATTATTATTATTATTATTATTATTATTATCATTTTCACTTTTTATTATCATTGTTATTATTACTATTATCATTTTTACAAGTTATTATTATTATTATTAAAGTCAGAGTTTGTAAATCAATTTTGTATATTATTTATGTCCCTTGATTAATGTTAAGTTTATTTCATATCATATAATTAAACAACCTAACCTAACCTAAACTAACGCTAGCTTAAGATTAACCTAACCTAATTTAATCCCCCGAGTCGCATTAGGATATTTAATCATCAGGTGAAAATAAAACTGGGATATCAAATCTACCTAAACACCACAACTTGTGTACATAAACAGTGTACTTGTTGTTCACCTTTCGCCTCATTCCACCACTAACATATTCAACATCCATAAAGCTGTACACTAACCTGTTCCTATGTACAAAAACAACTACAGCCATAAGTCGATCCCCTATCTAGAAAAATTATCATATCCTAATAGATTTAATTATAATGTACATATTGAGAAGCATTATATGAAAGCTCTATAGTATATTTTAATATTTATAATTACGTATTTACTGTATATATGTAGAAACATTACGGAATTTATGTATTATTTATTTTATATTGAATCTAAATAAATCTCAGGTAAAGGTAAGTTAACATTAATATTGATATAACCTTTAGAAGATATATCTCTCTTGTGTATTATATACGGCTATTTTGACTCATTACTTATTTTCATAATATACAATAATACATTTATCACTTTTAAGTAGTATGTGTGTGTGTGTGTCAGGACAGGTGAGACGGGTACAAATACATCGTCCCTTTCACTGTGGAGACAATACATAATTTATAATACTGAGTAATAATTATGTACCCTCACCTGCTTATAATCTCACCTGTAAGTGTAATAATACTGAGTAATAATTATGTACCCTCACCTGTTTATAATCTCACCTGTAACTGTAATAATACTGAGTAATAATTATGTACCCTCACCTGTTTATAATCTCACCTGTAACTGTAATAATACTGAGTAATAATTATGTACCCTCACCTGTTTATAATCTCACCTGTAACTGTAATAATACTGAGTAATAATTATGTACCCTCACCTGTAACTGTAATAATACTGAGTAATAGTTGTGTACCCTCACCTGTTTATAATCTCACCTGTAACTGTAATAATACTGAGTAATAATTATGTACCCTCACCTGTTTATAATCTCACCTGTAACTGTAATAATACTGAGTAATAGTTGTGTACCCTCACCTGTTTATAATCTCACCTGTAACTGTAATAATACTGAGTAATAATTATGTACCCTCACCTGTAACTGTAATAATACTGAGTAATAATTATGTAATGGTCAGGGATAGGAAGTATCACGTGAAGATTAGGCACCCTAGTTCATTTTTACCTGATGCTAAGCTAATCTAACCTTACCTTAACTAATCTAACTTAATCTAACGTAACGTAACCTAAACTAACCTATCTTAATCTAAGTCAACTTATCTTACCCTAACCCATAAGCTAAATTAACCAAACTTACCTTAACTTGAATTAACTTAATCTAACCCAACTTGACCTAACCTAATCTTCACATAATCCGATTAAAACATAAAAAAAAGTGACTCAAACACCATCAACTTTAAGATAGAAAGACAGACAGACAGACTACAACAAAGAGCATGCGTACGTGTGTGTGTGTGTGTGTGTGTGTGTGTGTGTGTGTGCTTGGCGAAGGGATGGTACAGTAATCACAAGAGAATTTATCGCTACTTATCACCATTGTGAAGGTAGAAAGGTTTTACGAAAGGTCAGTCGCAAGAGAAGGAGGAGGGGGGTGTGTGACCTGATGGGGGAGGACCTATGTTAAGACCATCTAGTTAAAAACAGGAGACGTCATGTTAAATGGGACGCCCCTCACCCCTCTCTTACAGGTTTGCGAAAGTTGTTTCTTGGATGCGCGCGCCGTGTGTGTGTGTGTGTGTGTGTGTGTGTGTGTGTGTGTGTGTGTGTAACATTTACCATTTGCTGATATGTATGTTGGCTGATTTTCATATCTTTTTCTCAGTTTTATTTCTTTCATGTTCTATCTCTTCCTCTCTCTCCTCTCTGTGTCTTCCTCTCTCTCCTCTCTGTGTCTTTCTCTCTCTCTCCTCTCTGTGTCTTCCTCTCTCTCCTCTCTGCGTCTTTCTCTCTCTCTCCTCTCTGTGTCTTCCTCTCTCTCCTCTCTGTGTCTTCCTCTCTCTCCTCTCTGCGTCTTTCTCTCTCTCTCCTCTCTGTGTCTTCCTCTCTCTCCTCTCTGTGTCTTCCTCTCTCTCCTCTCTGTGTCTTCCTCTCTCTCCTCTCTGCGTCTTTCTCTCTCTCTCCTCTCTGTGTCTTCCTCTCTCTCCTCTCTGTGTCTTCCTCTCTCTCCTCTCTGTGTCTTCCTCTCTCAGTCATCTCTGTCTTACCCACCACCACCACTACCACAGTTGAAGGAAATGTTAAAAGGCAAGAGAATTTTCGTAACAAAAGAGTACTCATAACAAGAGAATACTCGTAATAAGAGAGTACTCGCAACAAGAGAGTACTCGTAATAAGAGAGTACTCGTAACAAGAAAGTATTCGTAACAAGAGTATTCGTAACTCTGGCCTTTAATTGAGTACTGATAGCGGGCCAAGGAAGCGTCGGAGCTCAAACACATATGGGATGATCTAAGATAAAGTTAATTAAGATATTCTACATCATTACCATATAGGGAGAAATTAATAGGGAATAATAATAACTAGAAATACCAGATGGAGATTGAAAAGATATCATCATTCACTCTAGCTGAGGATATGATAAAATTGATTGATATTTTCGTGATTCTAGTTAGTCTTTCTAGAGGTACAGTAAGGGCAGTTCACCATGGGTTCACTCTATGTTAACTCCGTGTTATTTTATCCTCTTCACCACTTGTCACTTTATCTATAGCCGGTTTGGTTAGCCAGTCAGTCAGTCAGTTCTCTGTGGGATACTCACTGTTGGCAAGTACTGAGTATATACGGGTTCTTGAATATATAATACAACCTGAACCAGTTTCTATGCTGATTAAGACTGGATTTTAAAAGACCTCGAACAAGACTTACTAAGACTTTCCATCTGCTTATTTAATTCCTCTTTTTTCTATACTTCCAATATTATTATGATTTTTGTCAATTATATACAAAAAAACGTAATGTATTTTTTAAAGTTTTCTGGGAACTAAAATAACGTATCACTCACCATGGACAAAACACTTATTAAGTTTTCTCTAACTGTCTGGGAGTCTCAATTTAATGCAGGATTTTACCAGAATATAACACTATGATTAAGTGTTATTAAACTCCTATAATACCGTACTAGCTACTACCATTACTGATACCACCAGTACTGCTATTACCACCCCTACCACTACTACCACGTTATCACCCCCCACCGATACCACCACCACTGCAACGACCACACCTGCTACTACCATCACCACCATCGTTATCACCCCCCCACCGATGCAACCACCACTGCAACAACCACCACCACCACCTCAATCACCACCTGTTGTGTAGAGGGAAAAAGAGAAAGTGAGATGAGGATGAGGTCGCCTGATTTAAGTGAGGATCATGTTTCACCACTAGGAGGGAGTCACTTTCCTCATGCTCTGCTTTCTCTCAACACTCATTCACCTCCTCATAATTCCTCACTTTGCTTTCCCTCTCTCTCCACACATTATAGGACGTGAGGTAATTGCCCTCGATGTGAGATAAATCCTTCCTCATAATTCCTCACACTACTGTCTCTCAACATACACTATAGGACGTGAGATAATTCCCCTCCTTATAATCCCTCACACTCAACTTTCTCCTCACCCTTCTCCACACTTAACTGACTCAATAAAACTGGTGTATTGAGTCGAGATTCTGTACACCAATGACCTGACTCTACTGTTCTCATGGTATACCTCTGTTGACTTAGGAAATATAAGATTATTTTCTTTTAACTCTATATTGAGGGGTGTAGAACCACGAGTAATGTACTCTAATTTATTTCTGTGTGCGTGTGTGTGTGAGAGAGGGGGGTGAGGGGGGAGTGGAGACAGGTATGTGTGAGAGAGAGATACCGGTATATATTTACGGTCTCTCACATAATTATTGGAGAAAAATATTATAAACAACATTAAAATAAATTCCGGGTTAAGAAAAAAGTATTTGAAATAGAATCTTTCAAGGATAAAAAACAGACGCCCCCGGGTGGGCTCGAACCACCAACCTTTCGGTTAACAGCCGAACGCGCTAACCAATTGTGCCACGGAGGCATGAGAATAAAACTCCTTGGAGTGGTTCAGATTCGAAGGGCCATTAGTTTCCATCTGAAATAATAATGATCATGTAAATAATAATAACAAAAAAATAATGATTATAATCTGGTATGAAGCTTAAAGAACTCTGTTTTAAAGAACACATACACAAGATCCCAATGGTAACTCAAGCCTTGCCTCTCTCTATTGTTTTGTGTATATGCTGAGCCAATGTGACCTTGTAATACTACTACTACTAATAATAATATAAAAATCCCCATACAAGCTTAGAGAGATAAGATAAATAGATTTAACATATTGTTTGTATACCTGCACTGTCTATGTACACTGTATACCTGCATGGTACACACACTGATTCAATGTAAACTTATATGACGATTTTATTATGTATATGTGTACCTATCTATATCTATCTATCTATATCAATTACAAATTAAGTTAGGATACAACGATGGCGTCCAAATATAGAGTCGGCATAGAGATTTAATCGAGTTCACCTGTATATCAAACACCGTAGGAAAGGAAAGTTTAGGCTCCGTTAGGTTACGGTAAGTTATGATGCTAAGTTAGGTTATCAATAGGGTGGTTAATCTTCATGTAAAATAAATTAGCGTTTAATTCTCAGGTGGTACGTAAGTTATCAGGTATCTTTCAAGAGCTCAAGTACTCGTAATGTTCAGCCACGTTAATAGTGTTTCAGGTATCTTTCAAGAGCTCAAGTACTCGTAATGTTCAGCCACGTTAATAGTGTTTCAGGTATCTTTCAAGAGCTCAAGTACTCGTAATGTTCAACCACGTTAATAGTGTTATAGTTCACTCTGTATTAATTCTGACTAAATACACAGTTTCCATTCAATACAACTCAATCCTTATACCAGACAGCACCTCATAGCTCACAACCCTAGTGACCCAGTGACTGAAGGTGGGGGTCATGACCTCCCTTGCCTGTCTCTTACCAGTTTCTCACGACCTCTCTCACGACTCTGACGGGGAGGGGGGGTGAGGAGGGGGGTGGTGGAGGTCAAGGACAAGGTGGTCGAGAGATATACCAATCAGGGCACTTTATACTGTATATGTTTTTACGTGATTGTAAGTGGTCTATAGATGGATGGCTGGTCACTACATACACTCCGAAGTGAGGAGAGGAGAGTTGATTGGTTGATGGATCCACTTAAAACACTTCAATGTGACAGAGTTGATCACTTGATGGATCCACTTAAAACACTTCAATGTGACAGAGTTGATCACTTGATGGATCCACTTAAAACACTTCAATGTGACAGAGTTGATTAGTTGATGGATCCACTTAAAACACTTCGGACGGAGTTGATTAGTTGATGGATCCACTTTAAACACTCTAACATGGACAGAGTTGATTTAGCAGTCCTCACTCAAACTCTGCAACGTAAACAAATTTGATTTAGTCTACAGGTACAGTCGGGGGAAAAAGTGTTGCTATACCCCCTGTGATTTCCCTATAGTCAAGATGTAGCAGAAGCGTCGCAGTAGTAAAGATGAGTGAGGATTCGACCAATGCCTCATGGATCGCGCTTTGAGTCAGCCCTTTACAGATTTATATGGATAGCTTGACTGAGGATACCAGAGGATGGAGGGGGGGTGAGGGGGGTACTACTACTACTACTACTACTTTTTATTTATTTTTTTTTTTTATTTTTTTTTTTTATCATGTGGCCTCCAGCCTCCCCCAATAGCCACACCTTCGCCACCATTTTATTACCTTCATATTAAATATCCTAATACATAAGTAGCTATCCTACCTGTGTTGAATTAGTTGAGCCGCAGATCTATGCGGCATTCAGTGACTGTAGCCTCATAGTCAATATCCGCAGCAGTTGTCGGAATTGGGGCAGAAGCTCTCGTTCCCCTGAGGCAGAGGAAAGCCGACCGAAGGAGAGAGAAAGACAGTTGACATCTCATCCAGGCTGTAACATAACTTCTGGGTTGCTGCTTCTGTTCGGAGATCACCTCCTCGAGTCTGGCGTAGAAACATCTTGCACTTGGTCCCATCCCACCAGATGTTGTGAACACTAGAGGAGTGAAGCTGCCTTGATCAACGTTTTGAATTCTCTCCCCATATGCCCTTCTCTTGTCGTTCTCGTTCCTCCTATGTGCAGCATCAAGAGCTAGGTTACGGTGAAATGCGGCCATGGGATCAAAAATCCTGATGTCGAAGAAAGCTCGCTGTCCCCGCGTCCAGAATCCTCGAGCACTGACGTCAACACGGGCTTCGTTAGATGTGTTTGAAGTCCTGTGTTGGAAGATCTCACCATCCAATGGAAGGAGGGTCGGTTCTACCATGACATCCCGGCAGATTTCCTTCAACATATTTGCTGTGAGGTCCCTTACCTCGTCATGCCTCATGCATATGAAGCCCCCTTTCTTGCACACCATGGTGTGATCGCCATCATAGGAAGGGCCACACACGCATTGGGAGGACAAACCTTCTACTGGCCGACCGTACCTTAGAGCAATGGCATCTGTAAATTCTTGTTTATTAAGACTGAAACCATTTGCACTTATCGGTAACGTAGTTAACCAGTTCGAGGCGCCCACCTCCTGCACTATAGCTACTTTTTTTCTTCAAATTTTCTGGTACCTGCAGCAACAGTTGCTGCAACTTGTCATTTTGGCAGTGCTGTCGATCTGTTGTAATGGACCTACGAATCTCATTTACTTCATTGGTATCCACCTCCCCTGTTGCATTCTGGGCTATTATGTGGTCCGTGAGGGCTGCCGTGAGCTTAAGTGAATTTTGATGTTCGGCGGCAGCAATCTCCTCTGGATTGGTTACTCCCATCCCTCCCAGTCTTGATGGAAGTGCAAGAAGTGCTCTACTACTACTACACACACCACTCCCGTAACATTTATTTCATCTTGGTGTCATTCATAAGTTCGTCGTTGTCACATAGAGCATCACGTCACCATTTTTTTATAAACAGTCAGTGTGGTTGGCAGATGACCTGATCCAACTGACAACATTGCTGGAAATAAACATCTGATGGTAGTGTTGGTTATCTTTGGTCAAATTGCCTTACTGTTTATTGTTTGTTGATTTGCACTGTTTACAAACATTGTTTTGTATACCTACACGGTCTATGTACGTTCTATACCTGCATTGTCTATATACATGCTGAATCAATGTAAACTTGTGCATGATGATTTTACTGAATATCTATCTATCTATCTATCTAACCTTTTATCCATCTATCTTTTTATTATCTATCAATCTATCTATCCATCTATCTATCTATCCATCCATCCATCAACGCAATATACCAAACAGATTGGATGATGTCGTATACTTCTCAACCTTATTTCCTTCAAACAACTTTAATTGCATCCTAACTACAACAAAACCATAACATTTCTCAGTTGAAAATTTAATAACGGATCACCTGAAGAATCGTCGCCCTGCCGGACTCTGGGGCGACGATTCTTCAGGTGATCCTTCATAACGTTTACTGAATGTTGTTGTTAATTAAACCGCATTAAAAAACCAGTTAGAATTTTGCTGACTGTAATATTGGGTCACAGTTTATTAAGTGGTAATGGTGAACTTTGTTACTTTTTGTTGAGTTTTATGATATATATTTTTTTTATCAGATGATGAAATACTCTCCAGAGATATCGTAAGACTCAGGTAAATATCTCACCTACTTCAGGTTAATTAATTTCTTTACCTGGTGTTGTAGCTTGAAGTTTGTTGTTTATGGTGTGGGTTGGGTTGAGTTGGGTTGGGTTGGGTTGGGTTGGGTTGGGTTGGTTAGTTTAATCTTAAGAAAACAAACAAACATATGATTTTAAAGATACTGTCTGGTAAATTTCCAACATTATACAAACATTTTCCCTACGACACAGCCCCATACCGACGAATACTGTAAACAAACAATGACGTCACGGTGGAAATCCCAAGACAGACTAACGCCAACGTATCAGGTTAAGGAAGAGGCAGCCTTGACCAGTGTTGACAGTGACTCAGACAAGTGAAGAAGCTAAACGCCCTTACAGACAGAGCGACGCCTCCTGCCTCCTCCCATACTCCCCACCCTACTCTCTGTGTCCCCCTCCTCCCGTATTCCTTCGTCAGGGGCTGGTTAAACTTTCTCCCGGGTCATACACAAAGCTATGGTCATCACCACCTTCATCACTTCACCTCACCTTCATCCCCTCACCTCACCTCACCTCTCTCACCTCACCTCACCTCCTCTACCTCATCTCCATACCCATTCAGAGTCTATTAAAGGAACATTAGTAGATCTCCAGGTGTGTCGTACTATAGTATATTGTAGACCTGTACAGTGAGTGATCTTGTTAACCATTACATAATACTACTGTACTATTACTGTTACTACTACTATTACTACTATTACTACTACAATGACAGCTATTACCACTATTACTAATTACAAGAAGTAAATTATCGTACGAATCTTTGAGAATCTGGACCCTGGATTAAGAGAGAGAGAGAGAAAGAGAGAGAGAGAGAGAGAGAGAGAGAATTAGCCCTTTCTCGCCGTTAATTGATAAACTTTACGCTATTCTTGACGGGGTAACGATCATTACACTATAATTACTTAAAGATTTACCCGAAGATTAAACCCACCACTTTATTTCACACGAAGTTTAAACATCATAAAGCTAGCTGGGAGTTAGGTTAGGTTCTGGATCTGTTATCGCACGACCCCTCTGTGTGTGTGTGTGTGTGTAGGTACTTTCTCATCACACAAAAGGTTAAGACTTCACTCCCTTGTATCACCGTCACTACATGGAATTTTTTTTTACGTATACTTCTACTTAATATTTAAATCTATACTTATATTCATGAGTAAACGTCTTAAATTGGTGCGTGTGTGTGTGTGTGTGTGTGTGGTGAGCGTCTTGGCACATTCTATATAAAATGCCACACCAAGTCTACCAGTTTTCTCTCATACCACCACCGTCGCTGTCACTTGCCTCAGGCCTTGCACTTCGGACCCAAGCAGCGACCACCACCACTACCTAACATTTTTAACACACACACACACACACACACACACACCATCTAGTATTATAATTTTCAACTTAAAGGATCATTGAACGAGTGTACTGTATAGGCAATGTGATAATGTTTTGGCAGTATGTACTCAAATGATTCAAACATCGTACTCAAGAGAAAATAAACAACATCGTACTCAAGGGGTCTACATCGTAATGAAAGGGTTAAGATTTAAACCATATCATCTCGAGGTACTACTCAGAAACGGGAAGAGGTTTCACTTTTTCGGTGGGCAGGCTTGAGGAGGGGAGGGAGGGGGGGGGGGGATAATTGTGTGTGTGTGTGTGTGTGTGTGTGTGTGTGTGTGTGTGTGTGTGGCCTAGTGCGGGTCGGTCGGATGGACGGTCGGACAGACACTTTCCCTGGACAATCCGACGCATGTAGAAGGTCACCAGGCGTTGGGGAGTACATGTTCGACATTACCCTGCCCCAAGCTCAGCCTCACCCAGCACAGCCCCACCCCGAACAGCCCCACCCAGCACAGCCCCACCCAGCTCAGCCCCACCCAGCACAGCCCCACCCTTTCACCAATCCTGCCCACCCCCCTCCCCACACGCACACATACCTACCCCTTAAACGCCACTCTCCCTACTTCCTCCTCCTCCCTTGCCCCGCCTAACCCTGCAGACTTGCCCAACCTCTCCACCTGCCCTGCCCCGCCTCGCCCTGCCTCACCAAACTCGATAGGGACGTGCAGGGAGTCACTTGTTTACTGTATATTACGTGTTGATACCAGATAAAAGCCTTTTCCAATTATTATTATTATTATTATTATTATCAATCTTCGTGTATATTTGTATATGTTACCGTAGCTCATATACACATCCACCTCAGATCGAAAGAGAGACAGAGAAACAGACAATAGAAGATAAAACACGTAAACAATGATAAACTAAGCAACCTTACAAGACATTACAGGGGAGGCGAGGCTATTGAGGAGGTGAAGAGGGAGAGGGAAGGATGGAGGAAGGAAGACTTGATAAACACCCACGAAGAAGGAAATGTACCCAAGTGGATGATAAACAGAGAGAGGAACAGAGAAAGAGGAAGTGATTATTATATATCTGCTGTATTTATGTTTGTTGTCCATGTGCCTGTGTTTGTATCTATACCTGTACCTGTGTTTGTATCTATACCTGTACCTGTGTTTGTATCTATACCTGTACCTGTGTTTGTATCTATACCTGTACCTGAGTTTGTATCTATACCTGTACCTGTGTTTGTATCTATACCTGTACCTGTGTTTGTATCTATACCTGTACCTGTGTTTGTATCTATGCCTGTACCTGTGTTTGTATCTATACCTGTACCTGTGTTTGTATCTATACCTGTACCTGTGTTTGTATCTATACCTGTACCTGTGTTTGTATCTATACCTGTAATAGTATTTCTACCTGTCCTGCTGTTTCAAGATCAATACAAGACAGACATGCATAACATACATACAAACATAGCATACATACATACATACATACATACATACATACGCTACTTTTGACCACCGAAGGGTCAAGACGTACCTGGCGCTCCTCTCGGAGCAGCCAGGTCAACTGTTAAGTTGGCCCATACCAACTCCCTCCCCTGAACCCTCCTCCCCACCGGAATATCAACAAGTTCTCGCCAGAAGTTACAATTTCATTTAGGAAAGGAACGGAACCAGTGTTAAACAGAGGTGAACAGTGCTTAAGTCAGTGAGAAGAACTCAACAGTAACAGTCGTACCCAAGTTTACCTTCACACAGTGAGGTCCCAGGTACCCAGTGATAACGGCCCTCGAGACCCAACAACAACCACCGATGTGTTAATCCGTCTACGATAGGAAGGCCTGGGACCAAACCTCACTCATATAACACCATCTGTGAGGGAATTACTACACCACATGTCCCTCATAACACTATATGTGAGGGAATTGCAACACCACGTCAAGTCCCTCATCACACCATCTGTGAGGGAATTACTACACCACGTCAGGCCCCTCATAACACCATCTGTGAGGGAACTACTACACCACGTGATGCCCCTCATAACACCATCTGTGAGGGAGTTACTACACCACGTGAGGCCCCTCATAACACCATCTGTGAGGTAATTACTACACCACGTGAGGTCCCGCATAACACCATCTGTGAGAGAATTACTACACCACGTGAGGCCCCTCATAACACCATCTGCGAGGGAATTACTACACCACGCCAGGTCCCTCATAACACCATCTGAGGGAACTACTACACCACGTGAGTTCCTCCTAACACTATCTGGGATGGAGTCACTACACTACGAGCTTGCTGTTCAACACCTACATTAATCTGTATGTTCACTGTATGTTCCTTTACCTTTCTCTAATGAAGGCTTTTGTTAAACCACCAATGTATGTAATAAGTCATTTATGTCCAATGTATATTTTCAGCCTTCGGGCTGCAGAACTTTTTCAATAAACCGTTAATTATTATTATTATTATTATTACTTACCCTCTCCTTCTCAACCGGATGAAAAGATTATATTGAAATGAAAACTCAAGTCGTCCATTGAATAACAGTAGGGGAAATATGATGATGGTAATGCCAGGTTAAGTGAGGGCGCCATGATGTGTGTGTGTGTGGGGGGGGGGGGGGGCGGCTTATGATGGGGGGGGGGCTCACTGCTCTCATGCTCATACTATACAAATGCAAAGTCAATACAAAACATATATACATAATACAAACACACACACACACACGCTACATCATTAAGGACAAACATGTTACTCTAGTTCATTTTAAGATACAGTGTCATCGTGCCAACCTAATCTAACCCAATCAACGCTAACTTAAATCTTACCTTATTTAACCTTATGTAATCCATCCCAAACTAAATCTAATCTAAAATAACCCAATAAATGTTAGCCTAATCTTACCTTATTTAACCTAATCTAATCCAGCCTAATCTAAATTGAACAAAGGTAAGGCTCTAGGTATGGAGGGGGAAGGAGGTCCACTGAAGGGAAGAGCATAAACATTCCCATACGTGTTGGACAAAGGTAAGGCGGGGGGAGGAGGGGGGAAGGAGGTCCACTGAAGGGAAGTGCATAAACATTCCCATACGTGTTGGACAAAGGTAAGGCGGGGGAAGGAGGGGGGAGGAGGTCCACTGAAGGGAAGAACATAAACATTCCCATACGTGTTGGACAAAGGTAAGGCGGGGGGAGGAGGGGGGGAGGAGGTCCACTGAAGGGAAGAACATAAACATTCCCATACGTGTTGGACAAAGGTAAGGCGGGGGAAGGAGGGGGGAGGAGGTCCACTGAAGGAAAGAGCGTAAGCAGTCCTATGCATATACTGTACTGGATAAATTAAGACAGTGAAGGTAACCAAGAAAATATTTGAGATGTGATATATAAATACCTTAACGGGTTACAGAACATCTTGAGACACAAATACAGTTACAGTTCATCATAAAATAATTCATATACAATAAATAAATACAGGTAACTTCCAGGTGATAACAAAGCATCAAGAAAAATGTTGGTTTTATTTAAGTGGTAAGTGACAGCATCTGGGATGAGACGAATGGGGAGATGAGATAATGGTGATAAATGAGACATAAGAAAATAGTGGATGTAGAATCTTGACTTAAGGCTCCTGGCAACACACACACACACACACACACACACGAGGGAGGGAGGAAGATCAAAGATAATGTGTTATAAGACTGAGGAAGAATTTATGTGAAAGTTGTAGGTGACGTAATGTTGTGTGAGGTGACACTGTGACCATCCTGCCCTACACAACTGTTTTACTTAACAATGCTGTTATCTCTCACTCTCTCTCTCTCTCTCACTCTCTCTCACATACCACACCTCAACACACACACACACACACACACCCTCCTCTCACCAGTACCAACCATAACGATCAATAATAAACTTCTAGTCCATAGCAGCGCCGCCCTACAAAACATACACAATCATTCTACTGGTCTCGAGATCCGTGACCCGACAGACAACAAGGTTCGAATACCACGTCACGGTAACCACGGGGAAAGTGATTCATCAATAGAGTGTTGTCAGTGACGAGTGGAGTGGTCAAATGAGTGTCACGACCCCGGAACACTGGATAAGAAGATAATGTTTTATAATTCCATCACTTCCTGTCAGGTACAATACTCCCTGGACGGTGTATTATAGTCAGCTGGGGTCTTCGATAGTCTATAAGGGTTTCTGGACAATGTGAAATAGATTGTAGGGTGTGTGTGTGTTCTCGTGGTTCCTTGGTGACATGGTTACCACACTCACCACTACTACCACTGTTATCACACCCACCATTAACATCACCATCATCGTCATCCTTTTTATTACCACGAACACTATCACCATACCCAGTACCTCACCATCATCATTACCATGACCACCACCACCGTCATAACGACAACCACCAACATCATTACCACGACCACTGTCATCATACCTGCTACCTCACCACCATTACTACCACCATACTTGTTGACCAGCCACCACGAACCACTTTCTGATCAGGTTTGCCTTCTCCTTCTGCACCCTCAGGTAATTTTCCTGGTTGGCAGCGTCGCATTGTAGCTCGTCCTTACAAAGGTCGCTTCTCCCCCCCACACACATACACCTGTCAAGCTTGGTAACGCCGTGCAGGTGTGAGCTCTGACGTGAAGTGTATAGAGGATTACAAACATGAATCCAGGTCCATATCTAATAATTTTTTAACTTAAGGTAATACTTTTTTTATGAGAGTATCACCTCATGGTAATTATTCTACCTGTTAATTTACACCTGAAACTGCTGTAAGTACCGAGGATTGTAACTATGTATCAATCTTGATTTAGAAAGATAACATTAAACATCATCTCGACAGTGACTCCATCCCACAATACAATCAAGAGCTCTTCCTTTCACCTCAGTACGACACTTTCACGTTGTTAAGGCAGTGACCGTCGCCAACACCACACTACACACACCCCACTACCGACGGGGCCACGGTATAGGCGGTGGTCCAGTCCACACCCAGTAGGCATGGCTCAGATACCGGGATTATTTACGCCTCGCCAACCATGAATGTGGAAGGGGGCATTTTGTCTCCCTTCATCTCTCCGTCCGTCTGAATATTCCTCTCAGTAATGATCAAATAATTATTATACTGTACATTTCTCTTACACACACTCACACACACACACACATACACACACACACACACACACACACACACACACACACAAGGCCACACAGACAAGCCAGTGGTGGTGGGTATAATATCCTAACAGTAAGCCGGTTTGTTATGATGCAAGTGTCTTATCTCAAGGCCTTATGAGCTTAAAATCCTTGAGCTAATTTAGTCACCCAGCTCTGTCTTATATATCAAGCCACTAAGCTCTATATTCACTTTTTATATCAAATTACTTAGTCAGCTCTATATTAACTCACTGACTCACACTGACTCATGTTTACGCCGATCAGCTGACCAGTCCCGGGGGTTTGTCTATCAAGAACCCACCCCAGTATTTTGGTTTGGTGTTCAGATGTTCTTGAGGGTGACTGATCTTGTTCCCTGTGTGTGTGTGTGTGTGTCATAAACTGCTGACTCGCCACACCATGACACTTGGTTAGTAGGCAACATCCGAGAAACAACTGACACAGAGGAAGAGTTACAGGTAATGAACACAACGTCTGATAAAAGTGACTTAGAGTAAAAACATAAGTATTATTCATTGTTTTTTTTTGTGTTTCGTATTGGCTGTTTTTTTTTTGGTTTTGATGTTACACGTGTGTTTATTACTCACACACACACACACACACACACACACACACACACACACACACACGCTCTTTCTCCTCTCTCTAAGCAACATGGATACACACAGTAAGACCTTTGCAACACAATATACAAATTTCCCTTTTTTTCACAATATACAAAGTTACCTTCTCTCATAATACTATACTCAATTTTCATTCTTTCACAACACACACACACACACACACACACACACACAGTTCCTCCTTTCACAATACACAAAGTTTCCTTCTTTCACAATCTTTCTCTGACAGACGTGACCCTTGGAAAGATAACTGGCTGACGAGGCTGACGTGACGCAAGAATAGTGAATACAGAGTAGGCGTGACCACTGCCCGTGACGACCACCTTCCTTACCTCCCTCCCTCCTTCACCTGCCTGAACCACTCCTTCACCTCCCTCCCACGCTCACCTGCCTGAACCACTCCTTCACCTCCCTCCCCCCTGCACCTGCCTGAACCACTCCTTCACCTCCCTCCCTCCTTCACCTGCTTGGACCACTCCCTCAATCTCCTCCCTCCCTCCTTCACCTGCCTGAACCACTCCTTCACCTCCCTCCCTCCTGCACCTGCCTGGACGACTCCTTCACCTCCCTCCCGCCTTCACCTGCCTGAACCACTCCTTCACCTCCCTCCCTCCCTCACCTGCCTGGACCACTCTCTCAATTTCCTCCCTCACGACCCCTCACCTGGACCACTCCCTCACCTCCCTCGCCACAGTGAAAGTAACACCCCCACAATTCACTGTTTTTTATCCAGGGCTGTAAAACAAGGCAGAGGAGGTCAGTTGCTAGGTGTGTGTGTGTGTGTGTGTGTCTGTAAAGGCATAATGGCATCTATATTTAGTACAAATTGCACTGCTGGACTAAACAAGTGATTCCTCCAGATTATCCCTCTACCATCTAACTTAACTTATGTGTATCTAACCAAACCCAACCTTACCTAAATACACCTAACCTAACCTAATCTAACCTAACCTAATCTACTTGCACCTAACCTAATCTATACTTAACCTACCTGCACTCAGTGATACTATCTTACCCTGACATCATTTCAGTTCCACCTTTTTCCGAGTCATTATTATTATCCCTGACATCATTTCAGTTCCACCTTCTTCCGAGTCATTATTATTATTATTGTTATTATCATTATTACAATGATATACCATTTCCTATGACATAACTCATAACTAAATAAGAGTAATATTTAGTTCTATTTTTTGAACAATGGCTGTATTGTATTGTTTCTCACTGAGGTAGGAAGAGTAGGAGGAGGTTGAGCAGAGAATGACGGCAATGTGAGTCGATACTTTCGTCTTCGTTAAGAGAGTTGCTGAGTGTAAAACAGCCTCTGGTCGTGGTTGTCATTTATCGTTATAGTAATATTAGTAAATGGTACATACTTATCACTTTCTATATATAAGTCAGGCTAATGAATTGTACTTCAAGTCAGTAATTCAATGTCTGGCCAATGAACCGTTGTTTTGAGTTAAAGTAATTCTAACAGGCAAAATTACTCGATCATCCCTCATACTGCAAACAAACCGACAATTCAGAATGAGCTAATTTTACCCAACACCTTCCATAAACACTCCAGCTACTACACCAAACTTGGAATCAGTAAAATTATGTTAAAATTAAACATAAAAAGGCGAGTCATTATCAGATATACCAAGTGTTAAGTCTTATATGATTTTTAAAGGTATTTTTTACTGTAGTGTTTGTCTAGTGGATAGGTGGTGTGGGTTGGGTGTGGATTGTGGGTAGGTTGTGTGGGTTGGGTGTGGATTGTGGGTAGGTGGTGTGGGTTGGGTGTGGAGTGTGGGTAGGTTGTGTGGGTTGGGTGTGGACTGTAGATAGGTGGTGTGGGTTAGGTGTGGATTGTGGATAGGTGGTGTGGGTTGAGTGAAATTCCTCTAGGGTGTCTAATCTTCAGTTGATCCTCTCTGAAATTCTAAAGTTGCTCTCCTCGACAACTGAGGCTGATGAGATAAATACTTGAGGAGAGAGAAAGTGTCGTGTCGCCTTTAACGTTTCGTTGTAATAGTTAATTATTATGTGGTGACTAGCATGAATGAGACCCAGTCCGGAGACCCCCTAACCTAACCTAACCTAACCTAACCTAACCTAATCTAACCTAACCTAATCTAACCTAACCTAACCTAATCTAATCTAACCTAACCTAACCTTTAAGATTAGGGATCACGCCTTGTTTAAACTAATCAACCTAACTTAATCTAACCTAACATACATACACAAATACATACATACATAAGAAAATACATACCGGTACATACATAAATACACACACATACCGTACATACAAAAAACATACATGCATACACAAATTCTAGACACATAAGAACATAAGAACATAAGAATGGAGGAAACTGCAGCGGGCCTATTGGCCCATACTGGGCAGTCCCGTTTACACCCAACCCCTATTGCTCATATGAGCATCCAACCTATGTTTGAAGCAATTCAGCGTATTCGAGTTAATGATGATATTTGGTAACTTGTTCCATTCATCCACTACTCTGTTTCCAAACCAGTGTTTACCTATTTCACGCCTAAATCTAAATTTGTCCAATTTAAAACCATTGTTACGAGTTCGCTCCTGGTTGGATAATTTGAGTACCTTTGTAATGTCCCCTTTGTTTAGCCCTGCCTTCCATTTATACACCTCTATCAGGTCGCCCCTCGCTCTACGTCTCTCAAGGGAGTGCAAATTAAGATGCTTTAACCTGTCTCTATACTCAAGGTTCCTGATACCCGGGATTAGTCTTGTCATTCTCCTCTGAATTCTTTCCAAGGATTCTATATCCATTCTGTAATACGGTGACCAGAACTGGACTGCGTAGTCCAGGTGTGGTCTCACAAGAGCAAGATACAGTTTTAGGATGACCTCGCTAGTCTTGTAACTAACACTCCTTTGTATGAACCCAAGTACTTTATTAGCCTTGTTACGAGCAAAAACACATTGTTTACTTGGCTTAAGGTTCCTACTTATCATTACTCCTAAATCTCTCTCGCAGTCGGATTTCTCTATGGCATCGTTGTTCATCTGGTATCTGGTTTCCCTGTTTACATTTCCTATACTGAGTACTTTACATTTGTCAATGTTGAATTTCATCTGCCATTTTTCAGACCATTCGAAAAATTTGTTTAGATCCTCCTGTAGTTTTGCCGAGTCCTCGTCAGATTTGATAACACGTCCTATTTTAGTATCATCAGCAAATTTACTTATGTTGCTGTCTATGCCGATATCTATGTCGTTTATGTATATAATAAACAATAATGGTCCAAGTACTGAGCCTTGGGGAACTCCACTTGTGACGTTGCTCCAATGGGACTTAGTGCCGTTAATGCTCACTCGCTGTTTCCTGTCCTGTAACCACGCCCTAATCCATTTAAGGATGTCACCTTTGATGCCATGAGCTTCTACCTTTCTAATTAGTCTTTCGTGGGGTACTCTGTCGAAGGCTTTGCTAAAGTCGAGATATACCACATCATAATTGTGCCCCTCGTCCACTGATTCGAAAACTGATGAAAAGAATGTTAATAGATTAGTTAGGCAAGAACGTCCGCTTGTGAAGCCATGCTGGGAATCATTGATCAATCTGTGCTTCTCCAGGTGATTTCGAATAGAGTTTGAAATGATTGCTTCCAGTAATTTGCCTACTATTGATGTTAGACTGATTGGGCGGTAGTTAGAGGATAGTGATCTATCCCCCTTCTTGAAGATCGGTATTACATTCGCTATCCTCCAGGATTCTGGTACTACACCTGTTTTTAAGGACATGTTAAACAACTTTGCTAAGGGCATACTAAGCTCTTCCTTACATTCCTTTAATACTCTGGCAAATATCTCATCGGGACCAGGTGACTTATTAGGCTTTAGTTTGTCTATTTGCTTACTAACATCGTTACTAGTCACTACTATCTCACTTAATTTGTTTTCTTCACTATCTCTGAATAGAGTCGGTGCCTCGGGTATCATGTTTAAATTTTCGCTGGTGAAAACTGTTGAAAAATATTTATTCAAATTATTGCTCATTTCTCCGTCGTTATCAGTGAGCTCGCCGGAGTCTGACCGTATTGGTCCAATCTTTTCTCGTGTTTTAGTTTGGTACATTTGGTAGAATCCTTTGGGGTTTGTCTTTGCCTCCCTTGCTATCCTTACCTCATTATTCCTCTTTGCTTTCCTTATCTCGGTTTTAACCCTACTCGCCAATACCCTATAATAGTCCCGGAGGTGAATTTCGCCACGATTTATCCTTCTACCTATAGCCTTCCTTTGGCCAATGATGTTCTTTAAATAATTATTTATCCATTTAGGGTCATTGTTGTTTGATCTGAGTTTTTTGTATGGTATGTTCTGCCTTTGTGCATTAAGTAACTCACTATTTAAATTGTCGTGGAACTCGGCAATCTCAGATCTCGTTATCAGGTCGGTGTCATCTGTCAGGTTCACGGCCAAGCGCGACACCCCCTCTCTCAGCTGCCTCTTTAAACTGTCAAAGTTTGCCCTTCTGAAATCTGGTACTTTAGTGGAATTTTCCTTACGTCTGCCCTGAAAATCTAACTGGAATCGAATTTCTTTGTGATCGCTGTTTGCAAGTTCGTTCCCTACCTCGACATTGCTAATGAGGTTTTCTCTGTTTGACAAAACTAAATCCAATATATTATTACCCCGTGTGGGTTCGGTTATATGTTGACTTAGGAAACAGTCCTGGATCGTCTCGAGAAAATCCTCTGATTCTGAGTTTCCCGTAAGGTCGGTCCAATCTATTTGGCCAAGGTTAAAGTCGCCTACTATACAGACTTTGTTGTGTATGGAAGCCCTGCGCATTTCATCCCAGATAAGTCGCTCATTGACTCTGTCAAGATTGGGGGGTCTATATATTACTCCTGTGATTAATTTTTCCCGACCGTCGCTTAATTCTATCCAAATTGTTTCTGTATTCCTCTCAGTTTTTATTTCCTTATTTATTTCACACTTCAGATTATCCCTAACATAGATTGCTACTCCGCCTCCTTTCCTGGTCTGCCTATCGGTATGGAACAGTTTGTAACCCGCAATTTGGTATTCGACTGGTAATTCACGTGTGTCTAGGTTGATCCATGTTTCAGTGAATGCAATTATATCGATTTCTTCGGTACATACCAAGGCCCTAATATCATCCATTTTGTTTCTCATACTTCTACTGTTCGCGTAATATACATTTAAGTTAGTCGTGTTCTGAGTCCTTCCCTTACCGCGTTTAGTTTTAAACTCCCTGTCTAATTTAGTTATGTCATCATTCCTAACACTATTTCCCTGTAATCTTTCGCCTTGTTTACCCGCTCCCACTGCAGTCTCCTCCACCCCCGTGCCCCTATGTTCTCTTAGCAGTTTAAAGACTTCGATATCTTTTGAACTGCCCCCTCTAGAGCCCCAGCCAGGGTTGCTACTCCATCCCTAGACAGGTGCACCCCATCCCTAGCATAAAGGTCCCTTCTGCCATAGAAGTTGTCCCAGTTGTCAATGAATGGGACTGATATTGACTTGCAATATCTGTCAAGACGGTCGTTAACACCAACTGCCCTTGACAACCATTCACTGCCAACTCTCCTTCTAGGCAGGACACCGCATATGATAGGGATCCCTCCCTTAGTCCTAATACGATCTATGGCTGCCTTGAACTTATCAAGAAGCTCCTCGCTCCTACACCGGCCAATATCATTGCCTCCTGCACTGAGGCAGATAATGGGTTTGTTCCCATTACCAGACAAGATATTGTCCATCCTGTCAATTATATCCCCCACCCCAGCTCCTGGCAAACACACCCTCATCCTATTTTTGTTCTTACCACAAAAGGCCCTGTCCATGTACCTTACCTGTGAGTCACCAACAATTAAAGTTTTTATACCTTCCTTGTCATCCCTGTCCCTGACTGTACTAACGTCCAATTCGTCTATCAAGGGGCTGAACGGGTTGGTACACTTAGCTGTTGTTGTCGTTGTTGTCGTATCCTTGGTGTGCTTCTTCACCAAAAGCTTTGTCTTCCCACTACTCACAATTTTCCACTCGCTTGATTTTTCGTCAGCCACTGGCTTTACTCGTCCAGCCTCTCCTTTTAACATCGCCAGCTCTTCCCTTAATTTCAAGTTCTCCAACTTGGCCTTCGCCAATTCTTCAGTGGACCACTCCAGTTTGGTCAACAAACTCTCATACCCAAGACCGCACCTTGCTCTGGCCATATCTGATAATTATCCCTCCGGAGCTAACCCTGCCGTGACCTTTCCCCTAGTGAGGTCAGAACACAACTCATTTAATAAAATAATAAATAATAGTTGTCCCTCGTGTAATAAGGATGGCCGGTCCAAGGGCCACCTAGGCGTGAATTTGTTTAAGGTGTAGAAGCTGTCGCCAACACAACAACCACACCCTGAGTTAACGAGTTGCATGACCATTTACATAAATACACACACACACACACACATCATCATCAAATACACACGAACCGACACACGTACATAAACACAGGCATACATACGCACACCCAGACACTCACACACACACACACACGCGCACACACACACACACACACACACACACACACGTACTCAAACGAGATACCTTCACTGGTTCACAAAAAGAAGACAATTGTGAAGATTATACAACCTTATATCCTGCGACCATCTCCAAGGCTGTAACCCCCCCCCCCCCCCTTCTCCTGTCCCCTCCCTTATCTCTCTCACCTCCTTCCCCCTCTCTAACCTCTCTCCCTTTCTTCCTTCCTTCTCTCATCTCATTCCTCCCACCACACTTTTTCCCTTTCCCTCCCTTTCCATTTCTTCCTTCCCCTCCTCATCTTCTCCCCCATCCCCACTCCCCCACGTCTCACTTTCTCTCCCCCCTCCCCCCCCCCCCCACATGCCTTTCCTTCCCCCTCAACATACCTGGGCATGTATGACGTCACAAGGGAAAGGACCTCCACATACCCCACTGGGTACAACAAGTCCACACCCAACAAATAGAAAACGAGGAGACGGATACCAATTAAATGTTAAATCTACCTTGAATTTGGTTTGTTAAAATATCTATTAAGTCTAACGTAACTAACTAGCCAAATTCAATCTACTTTAAACTTACCTAACCTAACCTAACCTAACCTAACCTAACCTAACCTAACCTAATTTTACCGTTATTATTATCACCAGTAGTAGTAGTAGTATATGTGTATGTATATACGCATATGTATGTATATGTGTGTGTGTGTGTGTTTACATATATGTATATGTACTGTCAATGAATATGATGCAAATCTTTGTGTACGAACCTCTGTCCTGCATGGCAGTGAACAGTGACATTATCCATATGAATCTGACCTCTATACATTTATAGTTGTTAATGAATATGATGTATTTCTTTGTGTATGAACCTCTGTCCTGCGTGACAGTGAGAAGTGATACCACCCTCAGTGTCAAGACCTGACTGAATTACTCAGAATAGGCAAACTGTACTACAAGCTCTGCCAATAAATTTGTTAAACTAAAAAAAAAAAAGTAGTAATAGTAGTAGTGATGGTACTAAACTTTTTATTATTATTCTTGTATAAACATCATCCAATTACTATTCTTATTATTACCAAGAAGAAGAAAGAAGAAGAAGAAGAAGAAGAAGAAGAAGAAGAAGAAGAAGAAGAAGAAGAAGAAGAAGAAGAAGAAGAAGAAGAAGAAGAAGAAGAAGAGGAAGAAGAAGAAGAAGAAGGAGAAGGAGGAGGGTGTGATCCTGGTAAGAGACAGCATCATCAGCACGACCCACCCACCCACACCCACCCACCCACCAGTACGTGTCCACCACCGCCCTGATCACTACAGGTCTGTGTGTGTTTCACTTTTTCATCCTCAACTCAAGATGTGAAATCGTATCAAACTAGTTCACTTGAATCACCTGTAGATTAGACACCCTGAGTTTGATTCACCTGATAGATTAAATACCCTAACCCTTCCTTCTCTCCTTCCCCTACCTCTCCCATTCCCTATCTTTCTTTCCTTCCTTCCCCTATCCCTCCTTCCTCTCCCCCTTCCTCATCCCTTCCCTCCTCTCTCCTCTTCCATTCCATCCCTTCTCTCCTCGCTCCCCTATCCTTCATTTCCTCCTCTCCCTCCTTCCCTATACCCCTCCCTCCTCCCCCATCCCACTGGACCATCACATTGAAGGGAAAGGAAACACCATTAAGCTTACCAGTCTCAGTCATCCTATTTAATACATTCCACCAGTGACTGTTTATGACTGGGCGTTTCAACAGTTTTTTCTCCAGTCTTTCATTAGTTTAGTGGCCATCTTAAATAACTCCAGAGCTGTTACCTACCTACCTACCCACCCACCCACCCACCTACCGACAGTACCCACCCACCCACCCACTTACCTACCTAGCTATCTTTTGTTCTAAGACTAAAAGAGATAGTTAGGTCAAGTTTCATCCCTTGAGAGAGAGAGAGAGAGAGAGAGAGAGAGAGAGAGAGAGAGAGAGAGAGTCACCACACCACCCCCCCCTCTCTCTCTCATCTAACATCATATTGGAACTGGATGAAATTCGAGTTAGTGAGAGTTTTAATCACGTGAGTTTTTGCCCCAATGGGAAATATTATGTCTCCATTATTATTACCAATACTAACATCACCACCACCACCACATGACCATCACTACCACCATCGTCTCCATCACCACAACTACCACCATCGTCTCCATCACCACCACACGACCATTATTATCCCAGCAATTTACCAGGATAGTGATCTTGGCCCCTCGGTGATCCCATTAAATAAAAACACACCCATAGTTAGTAATGGTGATTGAATATAAGATTTTATTTGTACTGTTTTAAAATTCAACACACACACACACACACACACACACACACACACACACACACACACACACACACATGGCTTGAGTGCAGGCAATATCTTCGTCAAAACAGGTTGAGGGGTGCAACTACCATCACCACCACAACCAGTACTAGCACCATAACTAAAAACAACCACAATCATTATCAACAACCAGTTACCTGACAACAATCACAACAACCACAACTACCACAACTACCACCAATAACCACAACTACCACCATTAATCAATAGGACGACCAGCTTGGAGGCCCTTGACCCACCCACTACCTTTCAAGTGTAATCTCAACCTCTCCCTGTCATTCTCCCCTCCCTTCCTCTCTTTCTCTCTCTCTCTTTATCTCACAGTCCCTATATATTCATCATCTTCTCTCTCTTTCTCTCACAGATACGCGCGATAGAGAATACACACACACAGAGATACACACACACACACACACAGAGAAGGGGCAGTGGTGGGTAGCGGAGGGGCACTATTAAGGGCTGCAGTGAGGGCTGGAGGGCCGGGGTAGCAGCAGCAGAAGTAAGGGCTAGAGAACGGACTAGCTGGTCGACCTAACACAAGTAAAAACTGGTCCAGGAGAGAGAGAGAGAGAGAGAGAGAGAGAGAGAGAGAGAGAGAGAGAGAGAGAGACGCCGAGCAGTGAAAACTTGAGTGAAATTAGCGCAGGGAGGCGGATGTGGCGGCGCCCTCTCCCACACCCCTGTGACACACCTTATACTGTGGTGGCACTTTATATTGTCACACTCACACCTTATACTGCCAACCACACACACACACACACACACACACACACACACAAACAAAACACATTGATACGATACATAAAAAAAAACAATAACTAATTACTGCAACCATGACAATGACCTTATGACACCAACCTGAACATTGAAAAAGTATTAATGAAATAACGATGGTAATTAACTGTAATTGCTTCCACCTACGTCACTACGCATTGCTGTGCACACTTACTACTCACGCCTGTTAATAGAGGTTCATTGAGTTAATTATTTGTTTACCTTTATTAGAGGATTGGCATTATAGGTAAAGATAAAGTTAAATTTAAGTAATAATTTTGAGATGAAATAAACTTTGTATTTTAACAACGAGAAGGTGGATACATCCGCTTTCACTTGAATATTACAAAACCAACTTTAAACTATTATACTACTGTGTTGGCTGAAGTAGCAGTAGTCTAAGGTGCCATTAAGGAGAAACACACTGTGGCACTTAACTTGGCACCATTAAACAACAGTGGTTAAAGGTGACATCAAGGAGAGAGACAATAAGACACCCGAATTGGCACTATTTCCGCAAGGTAGGCACTGTGGTAAGGTATGGCATATGAAATCAAAATAAAAGATTATCCTAAGTTAAAATACCATATCCTAAAAGCAACTAATTAACAGCAACTAAAGTATGTTAAGAAACCACCTTACCTGAGGCATATTAACTAGATACATTACATTATTTACCTGTTCGGAAGAAAATATTACTCTCAGACATGGAAATATCACCAAGACGAAAGAATAGATAAGATGTTATACCAAAATGGAATAAGAATTGTAAAGCAGATTCACCCATTGGTCAGGAAGGGATAGTGTTTAGTGTGCCTCCTTCGCTGGCTGGGAGATGACGAGGCGAGGTGGAGGGAGGAACTAGAGTTTACCAGAGTGAAAGTTATCAGAGAAGCGTTTGAGAAAGGAATAAATAAATGTAAGATGACTAAAAGTGAGGGAAAAGTCGCAATCGAATGAACAGAAATATAAGAACAAAATATATGAAGGATTTTGGGAAAGAAATGTAAAGTATATAATATTAGTTAAATTATCAAACTTATTAATAATGATAATAATGAAAACTTACCAGAGATTTTAATGATAACTTCTTTGAAATTACTGACGATAATAAATTTAACTTGTTGGAAAATTAGGTTGCTAAAAAAATACTACTACTACTATTACTACTACTACTATTGCTACTACTACTATTACTACTACTACTATTACTACTACTACTATTACTACTACTAATAATAAACTTAATCTAAGAACGTCAGCTAACGCCATAAATAAACTAAAGAAAGAAACTGATCAGTGGAATGATGGTATATGGTAGGTGAGGGAAGATGTGGTAGGGGAGGATGTGAGGGAAGATGTGGTAGGGGAGGATGTGAGGGATGATGTGGTAGGGGAGGATGTGAGGGAAGATGTGGTAGGGGAGGATGTGAGAGATGATGTGGTAGGGTAGGATGTGAGGGATGATGTGGTAGGGGAGGATGTGAGAGATGATGTGGTAGGGGAGGATGTGAGAGATGATGTGGTAGGGGAGGATGTGAGAGATGATGTGGTAGGGGAGGATGTGAGAGATGATGTGGTAGGGGAGGATGTGAGAGATGATGTGGTAGGGGAGGATGTGAGGGAAGATGTGGTAGGGGAGGATGTGAGGGATGATGTGGTAGGGGAGGATGTGAGGGATGATGTGGTAGGGGAGGATGTGAGGGATGATGTGGTAGGGGAGGATGTGAGGGATGATGTGGTAGGGGAGGATGTGAGGGATGATGTGGTAGGGGAGGATGTGAGGGATGATGTGGTAGGGGAGGATGTGAGGGATGATGTGGTAGGGTAGGATGTGAGGGAAGATGTGGTAGGGGAGGATGTGAGAGATGATGTGGTAGGGGAGGATGTGAGGGATACTGTGGTAGGGGAGGATGTGAGGGATGATGTGGTAGGGGAGGATGTGAGGGAAGATGTGGTAGGGGAGGGTGTGAGGGATGATGTGGTAGGGGAGGATGTGAGGGATGATGTGGTAGGGGAGGATGTGAGGGAAGATGTGGTAGGGGAGGATGTGAGGGAAGATGTGGTAGGGGAGGATGTGAGAGATGATGTGGTAGGGGAGGATGTGAGAGATGATGTGGTAGGGGAGGATGTGAGGGAAGATGTGGTAAGGGAGGATGTGAGGGATGATGTGGTAGGGGAGGATGTGAGGGATGATGTGGTAGGGGAGGATGTGAGAGATGATGTGGTAGGGGAGGATGTGAGGGAAGATGTGGTAGGGGAGGATGTGAGGGAAGATGTGGTAGGGGAGGATGTGAGAGATGATGTGGTAGGGGATGATGTGAGGGAAGATGTGGTAGGGGAGGATGTGAGGGATGATGTGGTAGGGGAGGATGTGAGAGATGATGTGGTAGGGGAGGATGTGAGAGATGATGTGGTAGGGGAGGATGTGAGGGAAGATGTGGTAGGGGAGGATGTGAGGGATGATGTGGTAGGGGAGGATGTGAGGGATGATGTGGTAGGGGAGGATGTGAGAGATGATGTGGTAGGGGAGGATGTGAGGGAAGATGTGGTAGGGGAGGATGTGAGGGAAGATGTGGTAGGGGAGGATGTGAGAGATGATGTGGTAGGGGAGGATGTGAGGGAAGATGTGGTAGGGGAGGATGTGAGGGAAGATGTGGTAGGGAGGATGTGAGAGATGATGTGGTAGGGGAGGATGTGAGAGATGATGTGGTAGGGGAGGATGTGAGGATGATGTGGTAGGGGAGGATGTGAGGGATGATGTGGTAGGGGAGGATGTGAGAGATGATGTGGTAGGGGAGGATGTGAGGGATGATGTGGTAGGGGAGGATGTGAGAGATGATGTGGTAGGGGAGGATGTGAGGGATGATGTGGTAGGGGAGGATGTGAGAGATGATGTGGTAGGGGAGGATGTGAGGGATGATGTGGTAGGGGAGGATGTGAGAGATGATGTGGTAGGGGAGGATGTGAGAGATGATGTGGTAGGGTAGGATGTGAGGATGATGTGGTAGGGAGGATGTGAGAGATGATGTGGTAGGGGAGGATGTGAGGGATGATGTGGTAGGGGAGGATGTGAGGGATGATGTGGTAGGGGAGGATGTGAGGGATGATGTGGTAGGGGAGGATGTGAGGGATGATGTGGTAGGGGAGGATGTGAGGGAAGATGTGGTAGGGGAGGATGTGAGGGATGATGTGGTAGGGGAGGATGTGAGGGAAGATGTGGTAGGGGAGGATGTGAGAGATGATGTGGTAGGGGAGGATGTGAGAGATGATGTGGTAGGGGAGGATGTGAGGGATGATGTGGTAGGGGAGGATGTGAGGGATGATGTGGTAGGGGAGGATGTGAGGGATGATGTGGTAGGGGAGGATGTGAGGGATGATGTGGTAGGGGAGGATGTGAGGGATGATGTGGTAGGGAGGATGTGAGGGATGATGTGGTAGGGGAGGATGTGAGAGATGATGTGGTAGGGGAGGATGTGAGGGATGATGTGGTAGGGGAGGATGTGAGGGAAGATGTGGTAGGGGAGGATGTGAGGGATGATGTGGTAGGGGAGGATGTGAGAGATGATGTGGTAGGGGAGGATGTGAGAGATGATGTGGTAGGGGAGGATGTGAGGGATGATGTGGTAGGGGAGGATGTGAGGGATGATGTGGTAGGGGAGGATGTGAGGGATGATGTGGTAGGGGAGGATGTGAGAGATGATGTGGTAGGGGAGGATGTGAGAGATGATGTGGTAGGGGAGGATGTGAGAGATGATGTGGTAGGGGAGGATGTGAGAGATGATGTGGTAGGGGAGGATGTGAGAGATGATGTGGTAGGGGAGGATGTGAGAGATGATGTGGTAGGGGAGGATGTGAGAGATACTGTGGTAGGGGAGGATGTGAGAGATGATGTGGTAGGGGAGGATGTGAGAGATGATGTGGTAGGGTAGGATGTGAGATAAGGTGAGGGAAGATGTGGTAGGGGAGGATGTGAGAGATGATGTGGTAGGGGAGGATGTGAGGGATGATGTGGTAGGGGAGGATGTGAGAGATGATGTGGTAGGGGAGGATGTGAGGGATGATGTGGTAGGGTAGGATGTGAGGGAAGATGTGGTAGGGGAGGATGTGAGAGATGATGTGGTAGGGGAGGATGTGAGAGATGATGTGGTAGGGGAGGATGTGAGAGATGATGTGGTAGGGGAGGATGTGAGAGATGATGTGGTAGGGGAGGATGTGAGGGATGATGTGGTAGGGGAGGATGTGAGAGATGATGTGGTAGGGGAGGATGTGAGAGATGATGTGGTAGGGGAGGATGTGAGGGATGATGTGGTAGGGGAGGATGTGAGGGATGATGTGGTAGGGGAGGATGTGAGGGATGATGTGGTAGGGGAGGATGTGAGAGATGATGTGGTAGGGGAGGATGTGAGATAAGGTGAGGGAAGATGTGGTAGGGGAGGATGTGAGGGATGATGTGGTAGGGGAGGATGTGAGAGATGATGTGGTAGGGGATGGATGTGAGTGATGATGTGGTAGGGGAGGATGTGAGGGATGATGTGGTAGGGGAGGATGTGAGAGATGATGTGGTAGGGGAGGATGTGAGAGATACTGTGGTAGGGGAGGATGTGAGAGATACTGTGGTAGGGGAGGATGTGAGAGATGATGTGGTAGGGTAGGATGTGAGATAGGTGAGGGAAGATGTGGTAGGGGAGGATGTGAGAGATGATGTGGTAGGGGAGGATGTGAGGGATGATGTGGTAGGGGAGGATGTGAGATAAGGTGAGGGAAGATGTGGTAGTGGAGGATGTGAGGGATGATGTGGTAGGGGAGGATGTGAGAGATGATGTGGTAGGGTAGGATGTGAGATAAGGTGAGGGAAGATGTGGTAGGGGAGGATGTGAGGGATGATGTGGTAGGGGAGGATGTGAGAGATGATGTGGTAGGGGAGGATGTGAGAGATACTGTGGTAGGGGAGGATGTGAGAGATACTGTGGTAGGGGAGGATGTGAGAGATGATGTGGTAGGGTAGGATGTGAGATAAGGTGAGGGAAGATGTGGTAGGGGAGGATGTGAGAGATGATGTGGTAGGGGAGGATGTGAGGGATGATGTGGTAGGGGAGGATGTGAGGGATGATGTGGTAGGGGAGGATGTGAGGGATGATGTGGTAGGGGAGGATGTGAGAGATGATGTGGTAGGATAGGATGTGAGATAGGTGAGGAAAGATGTGGTAGGGGAGGATGTGAGGGATGATGTGGTAGGGGAGGATGTGAGGGATGATGTGGTAGGGGAGGATGTGAGGGATGATGTGGTAGGGGAGGATGTGAGGGATGATGTGGTAGGGGAGGATGTGAGAGATGATGTGGTAGGGGAGGATGTGAGATAAGGTGAGGGAAGATGTGGTAGGGGAGGATGTGAGGGATGATGTGGTAGGGGAGGATGTGAGAGATGATGTGGTAGGGTAGGATGTGAGATAAGGTGAGGGAAGATGTGGTAGGGGAGGATGTGAGGGATGATGTGGTAGGGGAGGATGTGAGAGATGATGTGGTAGGGGAGGATGTGAGAGATACTGTGGTAGGGGAGGATGTGAGAGATACTGTGGTAGGGGAGGATGTGAGAGATGATGTGGTAGGGTAGGATGTGAGATAAGGTGAGGGAAGATGTGGTAGGGGAGGATGTGAGAGATGATGTGGTAGGGGAGGATGTGAGGGATGATGTGGTAGGGGAGGATGTGAGAGATGATGTGGTAGGGTAGGATGTGAGATAAGGTGAGGGAAGATGTGGTAGGGGAGGATGTGAGGGATGATGTGGTAGGGGAGGATGTGAGGGATGATGTGGTAGGGGAGGATGTGAGGGATGATGTGGTAGGGGAGGATGTGAGAGATGATGTGGTAGGGGAGGATGTGAGGGATGATGTGGTAGGGGAGGATGTGAGAGATGATGTGGTAGGGGAGGATGTGAGATAAGGTGAGGGAAGATGTGGTAGGGGAGGATGTGAGAGATGATGTGGTAGGGGAGGATGTGAGAGATGATGTGGTAGGGGAGGATGTGAGGGATGATGTGGTAGGGGAGGATGTGAGAGATACTGTGGTAGGGGAGGATGTGAGAGATGATGTGGTAGGGGAGGATGTGAGGGATGATGTGGTAGGGGAGGATGTGAGGGATGATGTGGTAGGGGAGGATGTGAGAGATGATGTGGTAGGGGAGGATGTGAGAGATGATGTGGTAGGGGAGGATGTGAGGGATGATGTGGTAGGGGAGGATGTGAGAGATACTGTGGTAGGGGAGGATGTGAGAGATGATGTGGTAGGGTGGAATGTGAGAGATGATGTGGTAGGGTAGGATGTGAGATAAGGTGAGGGAAGATGTGGTAGGGGAGGATGTGAGAGATGATGTGGTAGGGGAGGATGTGAGAGATGATGTGGTAGGGGAGGATGTGAGGGATGATGTGGTAGGGGAGGATGTGAGAGATACTGTGGTAGGGGAGGATGTGAGAGATGATGTGGTAGGGTAGGATGTGAGAGATGATGTGGTAGGGTAGGATGTGAGAGATGATGTGGTAGGGGAGGATGTGAGAGATGATATGGTAGGGTAGGATGTGAGAGATGATGTGGTAGGGGAGGATGTGAGAGATACTGTGGTAGGGGAGGATGTGAGAGATACTGTGGTAGGGGAGGATGTGAGAGATGATGTGGTAGGGTAGGATGTGAGAGATGATGTGGTAGGGGAGGATGTGAGGGATGATGTGGTAGGGTAGGATGTGAGAGATGATGTGGTAGGGGAGGATGTGAGGGATGATGTGGTAGGGGAGGATGTGAGAGATACTGTGGTAGGGGAGGATGTGAGAGATACTGTGGTAGGGGAGGATGTGAGAGATGATGTGGTAGGGTAGGATGTGAGAGATGATGTGGTAGGGGAGGATGTGAGAGATGATGTGGTAGGGTAGGATGTGAGAGATGATGTGGTAGGGGAGGATGTGAGGGATGATGTGGTAGGGGAGGATGTGAGAGATACTGTGGTAGGGGAGGATGTGAGAGATACTGTGGTAGGGGAGGATGTGAGAGATACTGTGGTAGGGGAGGATGTGAGAGACAGTGTAGTGAAGGTGAGAAACACTAAGAGGAGAGAGACTTCCGGAGGTAGCGATGCGGGACAACTTTCACTAGGGAGTGGGCAGAGGAGGAGGAGGAGGAAGAGAAGGAGGAAGAGAAGGAAGAGGAGAAGGAGGAGGCAAGGCATTTTGATTCATTCAAATGTCAGCTGGGCGGAGCTACAATGTGTAAACAGATGGTGAATGTACAGTACACCTCCACACACACACACACACAGAATGGGTGTAGTGGTGTATTTTGGAGCAGGTATGGTAAAGATGTAGGTGTGGGCAGGTATCAACACTCCCCCCTCCCCCCCGCAACACCTACACTACTGAAGGTGTGGGTGTGTATTCCCGGGTGTAGATGATGAGTATGCAGATGGCTAGTGAGTGATGAGTAAAGATGGTGGTGGGGGTAGTGGTAAATGTTGTTAGTGGTGGTAGTGGTAATGGTGCGTGATAGTGGTGGTAATGGTGAATGACGGTAAGTGGTGGTAGTGGCTGGCAGCGAGCGCGTGGCAGGTGAGGAGCTAACGGCCAGTACCAGTGACAGTGTCTGGCACTTAGTGAGAGCCACTCAGCTTCGTCCAGCTCAATGACACTCAGGTTTTATTTTTTTTAATCAGCAGACAAAGATGTGGAGAAAACGTCAACATTCCCCAGTCTGCTGCAGCACTTGTGACCTGACTATCTGTTGAACAAATGCATCTGTAAACACCTGTGTGTCTTCATTTCTTTGTGTGAGAGATGTTGCAATAATATACACTAGTCCTGGCCAATGTTTATGATCAGTCTTCATTAATCCGTGGATCTACTTGTACCTGTACCTGTGTATATACCTGTAATTGTACTTATACCTGTATCTGTACCTATACTTGTACCTGTAATTATACCTGCATAGAGGGAAAGAGTTCATCCTCAGATAAATAAACACACACACACACACACACACAAGGAAAGAAAGTGCATCATACGCCAGAGTGCAGATTTGTGTTTGAGTTCTGATAAGGCGACCAAGACGTAAATATATCACTGATTATGATAAGAACAGAGGTCAAGGTCATTGCTTAGGGTCACTATTCAAGGTCACTCTTCAGATCTACGTAGTGTAGTGTAGTGTAGTGTAGGTCCTATGGCAACGCAAGTTGAGTTTAATTGGTGCAATATCTGTGTAATTACATCCTAACTATTGAATGTTTTATGAATCTGTAAATTAAATGAGACAAGGTTTATGCAATTGCAGATTAAATGAAGCAAGTTATATACAGCAAGAGTTCAAATGAAGCAAAAGAAGGTTAAATGGCCAAGGTAAGATCATGGTCAGCTGAGAGTGAGTTGTTCTTAATATAATTTAAAGATCGCAAGTTCGAGAAGACGATATTGAGAAGCTGTCAGGGAGAAGAGTGTATTATGATGACACACACACACACACACACACACACACACACACTAACGCACCTACAACATATACAGCTAATAAACTACTAATACTACAACTACTACTAATGATTTGAATAATAATTAAAATAATAACAATAATAACAATAATAATAATAACAATGGTAACTATAACACTGATGATGATAATAATAATAATAATAATAATAATAATAATAATAATAATAATACAGTAATAATAATAATAATAATAATAATAATAATAATAATAATAATAATAATAATAAAAATAATAATAATATCAAGATATGAGCCTCAGGTGTGATGTCATCGTGGAAAATAACAATTAAGCTTCCAATACCTTAATGAGGACGTGTCAATTACCTCCAGTACAGGTGTAAAGTTTGTCTCATTAACTGTATACAACCTACAATATGCCCTAAGTATTATAACTGTACCTGTGGATGTCATTTAGAGGAGATTATGCAATTGGGTTTTTCCTTGATTGAATATTGATGTTGGTAGCTGGTTTTGGAGTGTGGTGGTGGTGTAGGAGTGTGGTAGTGGTGTAGGAGTGTGGTGATGATGATGTAAGAGTGTGGTGGTGTGGTGATGATGATGTAAGAGTGTGGCGGTGTGGTGATGATGTAAGAATATGGTGATGGTGGCTGTGAGGGTATGGACCAACAAACACTTTAGGTACACCAGCCGTATACTCTTCGAACAATAATAATTCTCCCCCTACCAACCTAACCTAACCTTAGACCAAATTCCAAACTAATCCTCTAGATCATAAAGATATATAATAAAATAAAAAATAAATATAGATAATACAAATAATTATCCGTATTATAGTAAATAGAAAAAGTCTTTGCATGTATGAAGCAATAACTCCACTGATCTGGATCCAACCAGCCGAGGATTCTTCATCAGATATACAAATCACGTCCAATGTTGAAGGAAAACATGGACCAGAACCACTGACACCATTACCACCATTGTCACCACCACCACCGCTACTGCCATCCATACTACCACCACTACCAGCACCAGGGTTCGAGACAGAACAGGTGTGGACGGGGGAGAAAGCTAGACCAAGCCTGGACAGTTTACACAAACCACATTAACAAGCAGGAACCGAAGTCTGCCACCACGAGTCTATACTGTGTTCCCTCACAACCACGCATAACCCGTCACAATTTCTCACAACCCGTCACATCCTCTCACAACCCGTCACAATCTCTCACAACCCGTCACATCCTCTCACAACCCGTCACAATCTCTCACAACCCGTCACATCCTCTCACAACCCGTCACATCCTCTCACAACCCGTCACAATCTCTTTTAACTCAGCACAAACTCTATAAGTTATCAAAACCAGAGATGATATCTATCACTCACACACACACACACACACACACACACACACACACACACACACACACACACACACCATTTAGGACTCAGGGACAGTAACCCATAGTAAACAATGTGTGTGTGTGTGTGGTGGGGAGGAACATGACGCGGGTATCTTAAGGTCCATTATGCTGGCTGATGGTATTTTAAAATGAACTCTCTTTACTTTCTCTGGCACTTTCTCTCTCGCTCTCTCATGCCTTCATCTTTTGCTTCATTACCTCAGGGTTATGTACTGTAGTCTTTATATATACGGAATTACCTGAAGATTAGACACCCCTGTTTGTTTTCACTTGATTATACGACCTCGCCTAACCTAAGCTAATCTAACCAAATCAAACTTAACCTCACTTATCCTAAATTATAGCTTAATCTCATCTAATAAAAAATAACTTAATCTAACCTAATCTAATCTAACAGCCTAACTTATCCTAACCTAACCTAACCCAAAGTAGCATTAGAATGTTTAATCATCAGGTGAAATAATTTACATAAGAACAAAAGAACATAAGGAGTCTGCAATAGGCCGGTTGGCCTGTGCATGGCAGCTCCTGTCGAGAGTTACTACCACTCTCATCCATGAATCTATCCAGCCTCCCTTTGAAACTTTCCAGTGTTCCCGCACTTACTACAAGGTTGCTAAGCTTGTTCCACTCGTCCACCACCCTATTTGTGAACCAGTTCCTTCCTATCTCCCTCCTAAGCCTAAACTTATCCAACTTGAATCCGTTGCTCCGAGTCCTATCCTGCTCGGATATTATAAGAACTTTATCTATATCCCCTTTATTGATTCCTTTCACCCACTTAAATACTTCTATCATATCTCCCCACACTCTTCGTCTTTCTAGGGAATGCAAGTCTAGTTTCTTTAACCTATCCTGATATGGAAGGTTTCTAAGACCCGGAATTATTTTCGTCATTCTTCGCTGCACCGACTCTAGTGAATTGATATCCGTTCTATAAGGGCACCAGAACTGAACCGCATAATCGAGGTGCGGCCTGACTAGCGCAAGATATAGTTGCAATAAGACCTCTGCACTCTTATTACTTACACTTCTAGGGTGACTCATCTTTAGTCGATGGGTATACACTTGTGTGTGTGTGTGTGTGTGTGTGTGTGTGTGTGTGTGTGTGTGTGTGTGTGTGTGTGTGTGTCTACGATTCTGAGCTTAAACACCTTGAATACGATGGCTTAACCCTTTGAGTATGATGGTTTAACCCCCAAGACACACACACACACACACACACACGCACACACACACACACACACACACACACACACATTCACACACACACACACACACACACACAAGCAGTACTCACCACTATAGTCCAACGAAAGAGACAGACAGACAGACAGATAAAGAAAGAGAGCAGACAGAGATAAGAAAGTTGTGTCGTTTACATGTTGTGTAGAGTAATAAAGGTGACAGAAGACCTACCTGAAGGAGGGGGGTGGGAGGGGGTGAGGGTAGGGAAGAGGTGAGGGCAATAGCGTGAAAGTAATACCGTAATTGTAAAGGTGGTGGGCAGTGAAGGTTGTGTGTAGAGGAAGTGGTGGTAGTGAATGTGGTTGTGGGTGGTGGTAGTGGTGATGGTGTTGGTGGTAGTGGTTGTGGGTGGTGGTAGTGGTGATGGTATTGGGTAAGTAGTGGCTGTGGTGGTGGTAGTGGTGATGGTATTGGGTAAGTAGTGGATGTGGTGGTTGTAGGTAGGGATGGTAGTTGTGGGTAGCGATAATAGTGGTAGTGGTAGCGATGGTGGTAGTAGTGGTTGTGATGCCATTCTCTGCTGTCTATTCATGCCCCGCGAGGCTAAAAATAGACCGCCCTCCTGCTGTCTGGACCCACTCTACCGCCCACCTGCTGCTGCCTGGACCCACTCTACCGCCCTCCTGCTGCCTGGACCCACACTACCGCCCACCTCCTGCTGCCTGGACCCACTCTACCGCCCACCTGCTGCTGCCTGGACCCACTCTACCGCCCTCCTGCTGCCTGGACCCACTCTACCGCCCACCTGCTGCTGCCTGGACCCACTCTACCGCCCACCTGCTGCCTGGACCCACTCTAAAGCCCACCTGCTGCTGCCTGGACCCACTCTACCGCCCACCTGCTGCCTGGACCCACTCTAAAGCCCACCTGCTGCTGCCTGGACCCACTCTACCGCCCTCCTGCTGCCTGGACCCACTCTACCGCCCACCTGCTGCTGCCTGGACCCACTTTACCGCCCACCTGTTGCCTGGACCCACTCTGCCCACCCGGTAAAAGGTGAACAACTCCAAGCACCCACCTTTTACAAGGGTCCAGTCTACACAGTGTCCAAAGTACTTTCATTAACACTGTATGTATGTATGTATGTATGTATGTATGTATGTATGTATGTATGCTCATTTCAACAGTTCAGAGACTCATTCCAAGAGTTCTAAAAGTGATTCCAACAGTTCCAGGTTCATTCCAACAATTTAGACTCATTCCAAAAGCACCACAAAGACTCATTCCAGTGGTTGAGAGTCTCAGGCGTGTAAAGACAAATAAGGAAGGACTGTGGTTCGTGACGGTACATATCTGAATGCATGTCAACAAGCTGCTCTCTCTCCTGTCACGTCTTACACATCATATCAGCCCCAAAGACCAGGAACAGCGGGAGTGTCTCAGCAAGATCCAATAATACTGTATGCATTTTCTCCCCCCCCCCCCCACACACACATAAACACATTACACACACACACACACACACACACACATAAACACATTACACACACACACACACACACACACACACACACACACACACACACACTATATAGACAAACACACACACCAAATTTCGATTCACCTGAAGTATCTCCACGCCAGCTTATTTCACCTGAAGATTAAACACCCTAATGGTAAAGGTAACCTAACGTAACCTACCCAACCCTAACATAACCTAACCTACACAACCCTAACCTACCCTAACCTACCCAACGCTAACCTAACCTAACCTACCCAACCCTAACCTAACCTAACCTACACAACCCTAACCTACCCTAACCTACCCAACGCTAACCTAACCTAACCTACCCAACCCTAACATAACCTAACCTACACATCCCTAACCAACCCTAACCTACCCAACCCTAACATAACCTAACCTACCCAACCCTAACCTACCCTAACCAACCCAACCCTAACCTAACCTAACCTACCCAACCCTAACCTACCCAACCCTAACCTACCCAACCCTAACCTACCCTAACCTACCCAACCCTAACCTACCCAACCCTAACCTACCCTAACCTATCCAACCCTAACCTACCCAACCCTAACCTACCCAACCCTAACCTAACGTAACCTACCCAACCCTGACCTACCCAACCCTAACCTACCCAACCCTAACCTAACCCAACCCTAACCTAAGGATTTCAACATACCCCGGGAGTAGAAGGAACCGTGACAAGAAACAACAATAAACTAGACCCCACAATGCATCATTTTTGTTCGTATTCAATAACAAGAGGAATCCGAAGCTTGTGTTTACGTCATCATGCATTACTTAAAGGTATTTTATGTGAGATTGTGGGGGGGGGGGGGGTATTTTTCCACGATTGTTTTTTGCATTTTAGAGAGAGAGAGAGAGAGAGAGAGAGAGAGAGAGAGAGAGAGAGAGAGAGAGAGAGTTAAATGGATTATAAGTAAAAGAGCTTTAATTAGGTGTATATATTTGTGGATATGTTGAATTGTGGGTTTTAAGTAAATGGGGATAGTTGTTTTGGATAGATTACGCCATAGGTTGTGGTTTAAGTGTTTTATAAGTAGAGCAATTTAAGTAAAGTTCAAGTGGTAAATTGTGGTTTGTGGTCAAGGGATTTAGTGTAAGTTTGGAAAGTGAAAAGTGTTGGCAGGTGACACTTATAAACACTTTTACTCAAGAGGGTTAACACCATGACATAGCAATATCCACACACACACACACACACACACACACATACACACACACACACATACACAACCTCTCACGTAACTCCTAAGACCACCTGAACCGACAAGACGAGCAGAAGTAGCAGTAGAAGTAACAGAAAGAGGAACAACTACAACAGAAGCAGTAGTAACAGAAGCAGAAAAGGGGAACAACAGTAACCAACAGAGACAACAGTAACAGTAGCATCAATAGGAACAACAGGTGGGGGAAGGGGGGGGGGGTGGGTGACAGGCCAGACACCTCCATATTTAGCAGCACAAGACACTCACTACCCAGACACTGATCTGACTCCGAGAAAATAACAAAATGACCCAATACTGTGACACTCGCCTCCTCACACCCCCTGTTGGCTGTACCTGTCTCACCCCAACGTAGCCAGCTTATAGAAAGATGAATTAATTATGTTCGGTTGAGTATTAACTTATATCTTGGGTTAATTGAAGTTATTTAACCAAGATGTGTTTAAATTCTTCATGACGTCATCACCACGCCCCCCCCCCCTTCATGACGTTACCATCAGTACAATACACACTCCCTCATGACGTCACCACTATTATGCCCCCCCCCCTTCATGACGTCATCACCACGCCCCCCCCTCCATGACGTTACCATCAGTACAATACACAATCCCTCATGACGTCACCACTATTACGCCCTTTTCATGACGTCATTATTACGCTCCCAGACGTGTGACCAATGGCAGTATTTCAACCACAACCAATTACCCGGTCATTAACGCCAGCTTCCGATGAACCAACAGTAGCTTCTTGTGTAACGTTTACGAGTCCAGAGAGACGAGGTTGTACACTGTGGAGGTTGTACACTGTGGAGGTTGTACACTGTGGAGGTTGTACACTGTGGAGGTTGCACATTGTGGAGGTTGCACACTGTGGAGGTTGTACACTGTAGAGGTTGTACACTATAGAGGTTGTACACTGGAGGTTGTACACCATGATGCTGTACAATAAAGGCAGTTAACCCCCCAATAGCACTGACGAACCAAGATTAAATCCAGTACAATGTTGTTACGGTCTCTTAACAGCGTCAGAAATGGTTTACTGATGTGTTAAGTAAATGCATAGGAAAGGTGATTGATTTTAGATTATTTGTTGAATGTAAAGTGTACTGTATGTGTGTAAGGTAACTAATGATAATATAATAATGATGACAACAACGATAATAATAATAATAATAATAATAATAATAATAATAATAATAATAATAATAATAATAATAATGATAATAATAATAATAATGATAATAATAATAATAATAATAATAATGATAATAATAATAATAATGATGATAATAATAATAACAACAATAACACCACAAGACGTTGGTGTTCTGTCACCTACAACACACTCTCAATGTCAACAACACACACACACACACACACTCTATCAACCACAAAGACATTTATCCAATAAAATTCACAATAAATCTTTAAACCAAATAACTGTTCACATGATGGGAGACTCGTGCTGAGGTGAGCCACAAATAGACACGTTTATCAAGATAACATGAACGTGACAAGGAGGTGTGCGATGAGCTGAGACCAGTGTTAAGAAATATACCCTCCTTCCTTTCTCGATTTTTTTTTTCTGTTATAATTCCTCAAAAATATTCTCAATAGGGAATGTAAGTTTTATCACTGGATTCCTTACTCAGTCAAGGAAACAAGTGAAAGGTTCTGATATGACAGAGTTTCATAATAATGTAAAGAAAACTCGTATAATTTCTCAATCTCAGGTTGTTGTGAGGACACCCCACCCCGACTTATTGTACCCGCCGTCACCGTGCTGCAGAAGGTGTCCCAGTAACACCAGCCTCAACAATACATACTGGTAGAGTGAAGACCTGCTGGCTCAGGGTCGCTCACACACTTACCGCCACTCACCTCACTACACACAAAAGACGCTTGCATTACGTCGCCAACCGGTCGCTGTGATAAAAACATCCAGAGCTTCTACTGACGGTGCTGTTGATGCTTGAAAGGGCTCCGGGTGGGTTGGGGGGGATGACGTGGGTGTGTCTGCTGAGGAACACCCAACTGACAGACGCGGTTTTTGTCCTGGACGACACATCAGCCGAGGGAATCCCATGTATTCTTTCCTAGTCATTGTGTTGTGTTTTTCATCATTCCACTGTTGCTTAATTTATGTGTCTGGTGGTGGTGGTGGTGGTGGTGGTGGTGGTGGTGGTCATGGTGATGGTGGTGATGCATGGTGAGTGATCCGTGTCACTGTATGACTAGACAATAATTCTCATTGATACCTGAACTAGATTACGGTATGTGATCGAGAGAGAGAGAGAGAGAGAGAGAGAGAGAGAGAGAGAGAGAGAGAGAGAGAGAGAGAGAGAGAGAGAGAGAGAGAGAGAGACATCATATACCCCCTGTAGGTAGATAGACATTTATAAACAGACAGACACACACACAAATAGACAGATAGACAGACATATAGATAGATATTCAGTAAAGATCAACACGCTCCCCCCTCCCACACACACACACACACTTAACACCTACACAATATTATTCTCACTCTGACACTACAAATCTGACTTAGCCCTGACACTTAAATTGTAAACGACGTCATTCTGTTTTGATATCATGATGAGAAGACGTGTGAGGAGGAGGAGGAGGAGGAGGATACTAAGAAGATGGTTGATAAACACAGTGACGAGAGATCTGGAAAGAACGGATGAGGAGGATAGTGGAAGATGGATGTTGACTTCAGAGGAGCAGCGAAGATGGAAGAAGAAAGAAGAAGAAGAATTTGGGAGGACCACATCAACACCCCCCCCCCCTCCTCCCTGCTACCCCCCTAACAGTCCGCCACCCCCCCTCCCTGCTACCCCCCCTAACTGTCCCCCCACCCCCCCCTCCTTGGACCCCACCAGTACCTCACTACATCATGAAGGTGAATCTTCTTCTTCTTCAGGTGAAAGTGTAATGCCGAGTGTCAATATTTATTTATGTTTGGTCGAGTCAGACGGCAGGCGGCATCAAGAGTGTGTTGTGTCAATGAACCGTTTAAGATGTCCAGCAGTTTATCAAGTGTTAAAAGTGAATTCCACAGACACACACACACACACACACACACACACACACACACACACACACACACACACGCCAACTGAGGCTGAGAGGGTCACCATACCAGTGTTAACAACAATTACCCTCGACACAACTTATACATACTGATGCAGGTTTGTGTGGAGTTGTAATGAATGCAGGTGTGTACTACAAAGATACGCGAAGCAAGACAACACTGAACCCCCTTTTTAACGGCAGGTTTACTCGGATAAGTAACAACAGGTGTGTCGATACTGTACACCTGGTCGCAGCTGTTCAGTAATACAACTCACATGAGTCTCCATCTGGCGGTGAAACAAACATAATACTGACAACTTAACCCAAGCAGATGTATCAAGGGTACTCTAATAACACAGGTGTGGGGAACAGATGTTAAGTACACGTGTTAATGTCATGAACTCGTTTTACTGTGTGTTTTTGTTTATGTTTTTTAAGAGTCTTGATATTCTGAAAGTTCATAAGGATTTGAGATATGATATAATACGTGACTCTATTTGGTGATGTTACTTTCACTGTGTAAGAGTACTGCTGTTTTTATATCCTTTTCCTTCCCTTCCCTTCTTCCTCCCCCACGTCCTTCACCCCGACTCACGCCCATCACCTCACTCTAACCCCACCCTTGTTGCCCCTCCCTAAACCCACCCATCCTTGTTTTTTCCCCCCATCTACCGCCTGGATTTGCTCTCACTCATTTCCTCTCCCCTCCCCCTCTCACCCATTCCCTCTTCCTTCTCCTCCCCTTCCCACTAACCCATCCCCTCTCCTCTCCCATTCCTTACACTTTATCCCATTTATCACTTTATCCTACTATCCTTAAACTCTATCTCACGTGACAGATTAAAGTACCTCAATTTGAATTCTCTTAAGTGACGTCGAGTCAGGGGTGATATGATCGAAATATATAAATGGAAATCAGGGTTAAATAAAGGTGATATAGCAAATTACTTTACCTATCAAACCAGGAGGAAACACGTAGCAGTGATTACATATTAAACATTGGTATGAAAACAGTTGTGGATGATTGGAACAAATTACCAAACGCCATAATTAACTATGAACTAGCTGGGAAGGTTCAACTAGAGGGTAGAGAGATATATGTGAGTGATAAAGGCTAGGTGTAAACAGGGCTGTCTATAGTGCCTATTAAGTGCCAAAAAACCCCTGCAGTTACCTTCATTCTTATGTTCTTGTGTCTAATTTTTTATGTGTTATATTTGGTGTTATTTTAGTCGATTATTTTTTTTTTTTGTCTTATATGTCATTTTCTGGTGTAATAACCGTATCAATAACTCCTGCCACGCATCCACCGCAAATCACAACAAACTTTCTGACGGAAGAGAAAGTCTTTAAGTATAGGAACACGAAGGACGGAGGCAACGTTTGCAGAAAACCGAAAGAAACACACACAAAAAAAAAAGATGGGGGCGTTAGAAAGCAATGTCAAACAGTGGGTCAGTGAGAGCGCGGGAACCCCTGTCAAAACACACACACACAACCAGCCAGCCCAGACAACCACTGCTTATAACCGACCTACTACACGCCTAACAATTTGAGTCATGAAGGGTTAAACCATCGTCCTCAAAGCGGGGGGGGGGGGGGGGGGGGGGTGGGGGGGGGCTCATCTTCACGAGACATAAATATCTGAATCAAAGGAGCTCAAATCAGAGTTCTCTACTGTAAATATGGATGAGTTCTATCCTTTCCAGTTACAACAAAATGGCGTCGAATGTACACAAAGACTCTTCAATGTATCTAGTTTAACTTTCCCAATCACATTAACTGAAGCAATCCTAACGTATGGTTTTTTGTGAATCCAGTTTGATCCCGCGACCCATCAAATCCTCCCAATCATAATAACTATAACCCAATGACGTTCAGGTAATTGATAACCTCATTAGCATCACTACTTTCTAAAACAACTGATCTTATTAACTCTGTAAACAAAAACTTCCGGGGATGAGCAGTCTATTGTTTTCTTGTTTACAATAATAAATAATCATTATAATCCACATAGCCTCGAGGTAATTAGTATCTGATGTAGTGCAGATGTTATGAGGAAACTTTCACTGTGTATAGTGTTAGAAAAGTCTCTGTACACCTGTAATAATTAATAATACAAGGTGGTATATATATTTACCCTTTTTTTCAATTTACAGTAAATATTATAAAAGGTCGTAGGAAATGTTGGAAGTAGATACCATTCACAATATATATAGTGTAAATAGAACAAGATATATAACAATGTTTGTATAGCCAAGAATACCTGTACTGTAAATTATCGCAGGTGTATAGGTATATTTCTAACACTATATACAAATAATTCTCTGTTAAGATATACAGGTACTTATCAACAAATTATCAGCATCTATAGGTAACTCAGGTAATTCAGGTAACTCAATAGGTCATATTTAAAACACAATATATTTTCAGGATTACAATTTAAAACAAGTAAGTCTTAACACAATAGATTACTCAGACCAGAGATATTATTTAAAGCCGCTATAAGTCAAACCTCCCGCAGTGCCACAACAAACTCCACAAGACCATAACTCCATACAGTCATAGTGTTGGTTTTAATGTAGTGTCTTGCCCCAATAACTAAAGCCATTAAAGATACAACATCATAAATTTCTATACTAAACACACAATCAGTAATAGAAGCCAAGAATTATAATAATTTCGTAAGACAATAGAGAAGTATGAGGTTTAGTTATCTAGTCTGAGGTCTTGTTGTCACGTATCCAACTATCCACAATTACCCACACATACCGAATTACGATCCACTTCTTTGTTCAAGGTATCGTGGTAACGTCTCCATGACACACCAACAGACAGACACACAAAATAAGATACATTCCTGTCTGCTTTTCCGTTAAGGCGAGGGATAATAAATGTATTAACCTGGAGATTAGTCCCAGGTTATTTCACGTTAAGTTTAATCACCTTAACACTTATCTAACCTAACCTAACCTAACCTAACCTAATCTAACCTAACCTAACCTAACCTAACCTAACCTAACCTAACCTAACCTTACGTACCATAACCAAAGCCAGGCATCATAAAGGAGCTTAATCCTCAGGTAAAATAAACCGGAATAGGAGGTAGGTATGTAGACTAATCTTCAGGTGACCCCAATAAACCAATTAAATCCTTAAACTTAACTCACCTACGACACTGTACGACTTGAATCCACTTAAAACACAAAAATGAAAGTATAGGACAAGAAGGGAAAGTACTGGGAAAGTTCCACGTCAGGCAGAGTACAATTAAAACCCTTGAGGAGGAAGAGGAGGAGCGAGCAACCAGCGTGAAGCCTTAAAGATAAAGATCAGTGACCGTCCCACTCCAGGCAGGCATGACCGAGCTTCACACAGTCACGAGGAGAAGAAGGGGGTGAGGTGGAGAAAGAAGTAGAGGAAGTGAAGGTAAAGGGATAGGTAGAGGTGGTAAGAAGAGGAGGTAAAGATGGAGGAAGCGAAGTAGGAGGAGGTCGGGGAGGTATAGGAGGTGGTAGAGGTGTAGGAGGAGGTGCAGGGGGCAGAAAGGGAGGAAGAAGAGGAGGAGGTGAAGGAAGAAAATGAGGAGAGGAATGAGGCTGAGATAGAAACAGATTACGCGGTGCCTTTACCCACCCGTGAAGTGTTCCCTCCGTCACACAATGTATACACACTATCTGCAGGGATCCCAAGCCCAGCAGACCATCTGATAGCTCTTACAGATAGCCGTCACGCATCTGATAGCTGTTACAGATAGCCGTCACACATCTGATAACTGTTACAGATAGCCGTCACACATCTGATAGCTGTTACAGATAGCCGTCACACATCTGATAGCTGTTACAGATAGCCGTCACACATCTGATAGCTGTTACAGATAGCAGTCACACATCTGATAGCTCTTATGCATAGCTGTTATTAAGCTTATAGCTGTCAATTAACTGATAAACTTTTGTAAATAGCTGCCACTGTAATGAAACCATTCGTAGATAGCTGTCAATCAACTGATAGCATCAAACAACAGCGGTCTCTTAAATTACTGAACATAATCGTCTTCTATCGCCTTCATCCGTCCGTTCATGTGTATGTGTAAGTGTTTTTCTGTATGTATGTATGTATGTATGTATGTATGTATGTATGTCCCTCTGGTCTCTATACAACAAGGACACACACAATAAATCCCATCAACACAATACATGAAAATTTTTACCCCAGTTCAGACAACGAGGCATAAACACGAGAGAAAGTATAACAAGTCTTTAACACTAGGCAAAAAAAAAAAGGTACCAACACACCATAAAGACGATGACTGACTCTATCAACATTCTCTAGTTAAATAGTACATGACAGACACACAGACAGACAAATAGATAGATAGATAGATAGATAGATACAGTGTTTCCTCGATGTTAGAGTAAATAAAGGGTATAATAAGAGACACACACACACACACACACACATGCATGCATAAAAGCGAAAGGAGAAAGATTATTACAGACCATAAAGAAATGACCTGCAAATGCGAGCAACGAAAAACTGTGAAAGGTGTGTGTGTGTGTGTGTAAGCCAACTCCACCCACGGGTCACGACACACCCACTAAGGGATCGTTTGTATAACAGCTGGCTCTTACCTCACCACACCGTTTTTCTCTCCCCTGCAATTTGAATATATTTTTAAAAATTACCGTAAAAAATAATATATTACTTTCTTACACCAACTGAAAGCAAAAAAACATATTCTGTAATCTATTTCCTTTTCGCTGTCTGAAATACGTGTGTTTCATCTTTTTTTTTTTAATATGAATAAAATTAGTTTTCTGTCCAAGTGAAAGTATGGATATAATTTTTCATCATTCTAATTACAGTTGGATTGCTTGATGAGTTGTACCCCCAGGCTTATTACACCTTTAGATTAACCATTCTAATGCTACTTTAATCTACCTATCTTAACCTAATCAAATCTAACCTACTGAACACTAACTTAATCTAACCTAATCTAACTTAACCTACCTATCTAATCTAACCCTCCTAGGTATTATTTGGTTGTTTAATCGTCAAGTAAAAAAAAACAGGGTGGTTAATCCTCAGGTGATCCCCACAGTCTATCTTAAAATTTACCACAAATTCTACAAATATTTTTCAATTACATCCCGTGAAGTAACACAATTTTAACTCATAAATATTTATAATTTTACCTCAGATTTTACGAGATATTCATCATTTTATCTCAGATTTTACAAGATATTTATCATTTTATCTCAGATTTTACGAGATATATATATAATTCTACCTCAGATTTTACGAGATATTCATCATTTTATCTCAGATTTTACGAGATATTTATCATTTTATCTCAGATTTTACGAGATATTTATAATTTTATCTCAGATTTTACGAGACAAATATACTGTGACTAATATTGTTCTCGTTACTGGATCGAGTTTACCTAAAGAGTCGACGAGTTCGGGTGATTTTTATAAGGACGTTGATGTTATGAGGGAGATGTGATAATGGTGTGCTGTCAACATAAGAAGGAAATAGTAACACTTACCTTGGAGTCCCAGGGTGATGGTGGTGGTGGTCCAGATAGTGGTAGGTGGTGGTGGTGGTGGTGGTGGTCCAGATAGTGGTAGGTGGTGCTGTTGGTCATAATGGTGGTAGTTGGTGCTGTTGGTCATAATGATGGTGGTCCAGATAGTGGTAGGTGGTGGTGTTGGTCCAGATAGTGGTAGATGGTGGTGGTGGTCCAGATAGTGGTAGGTGGTGTTAGTCCAAATGGTGGTGGTCCAGATAGTGGTAGGTGGTGGTGGTGGTGGTCCAGATAGTGGTGATGACTACCTCACAAGCGTCGTTCCCTGAAAGAGTCTTATAGTAAGTATTTCCTCTGTCTCAAGGTACACAGTGAAAGTGAACCCCTGTAGCAGGATCTTAACTATACCATCTTTCTGCTTCGTAACTGTACTAACAAGGCAATTAGACACATTTCTCATATATTCATTAAGAGGAGATAAATCTTTGAGAGCTTTGACCTTAGTGGAGAGGCAAATTAACTTACGATTCATTGAGAGTTTTGACCTAAGAGAAGAGGCAAATTACATTACGATTATTTGAGAGTTTTGACCTAATAGAAAAAATAGATTTACGATACGAATTTTCTCAAGAGTTGGGATGGCTGGTACCTCCCTGTGCTCACTACCTCCCTGTGCTCACTACCTCCCTGTGCTCACTTCCTCCCTGTGCTCACTACCTCCCTCTGCTCACTACCTCCCTGTGCTCACTACCTCCCTGTGCTCACTACCTCCCTGTGCTCACTACCTCCCTGTGCTCACTACCTCCTTGTGCTCACTACCTCCCTGTGCTCACTACCTCCCTGTGCTCACTACCTCCCTGTGCTCACTACCTCCCTGTGCTCACTACCTCCCTGTGCTCACTACCTCCCTGTGCTCACTACCTCCTTGTGCTCACTACCTCCCTGTGCTCACTACCTCCCTGTGCTCACTACCTCCCTGTGAAAATAGATTACTGTAAGTGTGATGGTGTTATGTTTCACGGGTACAGACAGACATTTTGATAAGATAGCCTCAGACATTTAGACACACATTAAGACAGTTACCCTAAAAGACAAACAGACAGACACTTTGATGAGACAGCCTGACAGACAACCAGATAGACAGTAGGAGAGTTAACAGACAGACAAGTAGACAGATACCTTGATAAGACACCCAGATACCAGGTAGACATTAAGACCAAAGGTTTAATTAGATAAGTTAATTTTAGTTAAGCTAGATTAGATTAGGTTATATTAAATCAGGTTGGATAAAATTAACTTCGGTTGGGTTAGGTTAGGTTAGATTAGGTTAGGATGGATAGAATTAACTTAGGCTGCTCCATCTACTGCAACTATCAATTATTATTTAGTTTTCCCCATGAGAGAAATTAACAGCGAAATGAAAACTCTCTACCAGCCGCCTCCAGCACCTAGCCCCAGGACCTGCCTGCAGGAGGACCTCACGTGTTACTTGTATGATCGTCACGAGCGTCAGTCATCACGGCCACTCCTTCCCACTTTCTCCTACCAACTCATCTAGCTAATTCTTCTATTAATTTTTACAATCATTTGGTTATTTCGTCTATGTTTCATACAGTTATTAGGTAATTTCGTCTATACTTTTTAGTCATCTGGTTAACCTAAGCAAACTGAGCCACTTGGAATCAAAGGTTAGGTTAGGTTAGGCTAGGTTAGGTCAAGTCAAGTCAGGCTAGGTTACGTTAGGTTAGGTTAGGCTAGGTTAGGTCAAGTCAAGTCAGGCTAGTTTAGGTTAGGTTAAGTTAAGTCAAGTCAAGTCAGGCTAGGTTACGTTAGGTTAGGTTAGGCTAGGTGAAGTCATGTTAGGTCTGTGATTAAGTCCGGTTAGGTTAAATTTGATGAGGTTAGGTTAGGTTAGGTTAGGTTAGGTTAGGTTAGGTTAGGTTAAATTTGATGAGGTTAGGTTAGGTTAGGTTAGGTTAGGTGAAGTCATGTTAGGTCTGTGATTAAGTCCGGTTAGGTTAAATTTGATGAGGTTAGGTTAGGTTAGGTTAGGTTAGGTTAGGTTAGGTTAAATTTGATGAGGTTAGGTTAGGTTAGGTTAAATTTGATGAGGTTAGGTTAGGTTAGGTTAGGTTAGGTTAGGTTAGGTTAAATTTGATGAGGTTAGGTTAGGTTAGGTTAGGTTAGGTTAGGTTAGGTTAAATTTGATGAGGTTAGGTTAGGTTTTTATTTAGCATCCCCGTCAACCAATAAACTTCCCTCGACCTTCCCCACTTTTCTAAACATTTCCGACTTTCTACTCACACATTACCACTATTTTTACTTTTCTTTTTAATACCTCCACTTTTTCCTTCACCTCCCCCATTTTCTTTCGGCTATTTTCAGTTGTATGTTTTTATTCTTCAATTGTTTACGCTTTTACTGTCATTCACCTTTAACATTGTCTTCTCTCTTTCTTTCTTTCTCTCTTTCTGTCTCTTGTTCTTTATCCCTGTTACATTTCTGCCTTTATTTATGTATCTACCTCTCTCTCTCTTTCTCATACATTCATTATCTTTGTTTGTTTGTCTCTTCGTCTCTCTTCCTCTTCCTTTCTTTATCTCTCTCTCTCTCTCTAATCTTTACCCAGTTACATTTCCACCTTTATTTACCTTTCACATCATCCCTCTTTCAATTCCTCTCTCTGTCTCTCTCTGTTTACTCCAACTTTTCCTTTATTCCTCTTCTTTCATCAACGTCTTCAACTTTCGCTCTGTCACTCTCTTTCTATTTTTTTTACTTCCACCTTCATCATCTCTTATACCAGTACTTCCTCGTTTATTTACATATTCTCTTTTATTGCCATTTCTCCACACTTCCTATTTCCTCTTATTTTACCTCTGCATTTTTTTTAATTCATTTTTACTTTTATATATTTAATTTTTTACGTTATTTTTTTTTCATCTGTTGACATTTTTAATTGAATTTTTTTATAGTTTTTTTTTTATTTTTTTATTTATTGATCTTGGATGATAGTAGGTGGGTGGTGGTGGGTGGTCATGGTGGGTGGTGATGGGTGATGGTGGGTGGTGATGGCGTGATGGTGGGTGGTCATGGTGGGTGATGGTGGGTGGTGATGAGTGATGGTGGGTGGTGATGGGTGATGGTGGGTGGTGATGGGTGGTGGTGGGTGGTCATGGTGGGTGGTCATGGTGTGATGGTGATGGGTGATGGTGGGTGGTGATTGGTGAATGGTGGGTGGGTGAGTGGTGATAGGTGATAAATGACACTAATGACACCCCCGAACCTAATCACCTCAAACTAAACTACCATAACCTCAACTCACAATACCACTCACCACACCCCATTCATTACACTCTACCAATAATCTTAACTGATATATCTCTCTATTTATCACATTATCACATTATTCCTCCTTTTACTCTTCCCTTTACCCCTCTCCCCCATTGTTCCTGTCTTCTCTTATCGTCTTCTCTCGACTTTCTCCTGTTACAGCTCCTCTTCTTCCCTTCCTTCTTCCTTCCTTTCTTTCCCTCCCCTTCCTTTCCTTCCTTCAATCCTTCTTGTCTTTCTTTCCTTCCCTCCCTCCCTCCCTATCACCACCTTGATGACTTCAGTTAGGGTCACCTGTAGATTAATCAACCTAACCTAACCTAACCTCCCCCCTCCCAGGTAACGTTAGGGTGTTTAATCTTAAGGTGAAACAAGTTGGGGGACGACTCTTCAGGTGGTTCAGTGTAGCTATAAAAATATTACCTTACCTGGGATGGGTGCGTGAGGGTGTGTTTACCTGGGGTGTGTGGGTGCGTGAAGGGGAAGATTTAACTAGTGTGGGTGCGTGAGGGTCTGTTTGCCTGGGGTGTGTGGGTGCGTGAGGGTCTGTTTACCTGGGTTGTGTGGGTGCGTGAAGGGGAAGTTTGAATGAGGTGTGTGAGTGGATGATGGGGATGTTTATCTGACGTCACCATGTCCAACAAGACGTAAAAGAGGTCAACACGAGGTAGAGAGGTCAACACACACACACACACACACACACACATAACTTACACCCAAAGCTAATCTCTTCACCTTCACCTTGACTAAGCTCATTTCTTCACCTAACTCACCTTTTAACCCTCACCTTCATCTAGCTAATCTCTTCACCTCTCCCGCTAATTCAAGGTAATTAGCCGCGTTCTCAGGTGTTTATTTCGTAGAAGCTGTGACAAACAAAGAAGAATTATAAGGTGGTTGAAACTATAGGCCTATTGAGATCGAGGTCTATATGGCACTGTGGGTTGATGGTGCCTATTAGTGCCTATTAGAATTAGATCGTATTAAGAGTGGCACCTGTTACGATTAAATCCCCTGCGTATTGAAACTACATTATATATAGGAGGGATCAGGACAGGTGTATATAGGAGAGGTCAGGACAGGTGTATGTAGGAGAGGTCAGGACAGGTGTATATAGGAGGGGTCAGGACAGGTGTATATAGGAGAGGTCAGGACAGGTGTATATAGGAGAGGTCAGGACAGGTGTATATAGGAGAGGTCAGGACAGATGTATATAGGAGAGGTCAGGACAGGTGTATATAGGAGAGGTCAGGAAAGGTGTATCTTCTAATTACACTTTCTTTGGAGGTCTTAGTGAGGACGTCGCATACTCCCCCACCCCGCTGTACCCTCGCCCCACCGCACCCCAGCCCCACCGCACCCCAGCCGCACCGCACCTCCGCCCCGCCGCACCTTTGCACTACCGCCCCGCCGCACTAGTTTCGGTAGTAATGTAAGTGAGACCTTGCCGACGGTATGCTGGATTCATAAAAAAAGAGAGAGAAAAAAGTGGAGAGTTGGACGCGGAGAATCGAAGCGCATCCGGGAGGAGTAGCTGAGGCCACGAGAGAGTTGTGGGGCAGTCTGGTTGGGTATATATCACAACATGATCTCACGAGGGTTCGATAAGCAGCATTTTTACGTCGTTATCGTCCGGAGATACAAACCTGACGTAGAGGGTGATGCGACGTGACCACCTTCAGTAGTAACCTAGAGAGTGTGGGAAGGTAGGGCAGCCAGACACGTGAGGAGCAGAAGGTCTAATTTATCAACAGAATAGCGAAGCAGCGACAGTGAAACATCTAGCGGCCAATAGTAGCAACCAGTAGCCATGGCAGTTCAATGACCACTGTCCATACGACACGGGGCTAGTTCGTCGCCCCTCACAACACACCTCTGCCTACATACAAACAAATGAATAAACAAATTAACAAATTAATTAATTATAAAAGCAAAAAATAATAATTAAACATTCCGATAAAGTGAGTATAATGACGACACAATTCGCACTAAGATCATGACATCACCTTCTGGCACTGTATCATGACGTCACTAATGATGTCACGACCATCATCTGTAAGTCCATCAATGACATTAATGCTATAACTGTTAATATAAAAACTAAAAGTACCCCATAAACACAAACATCAATAACACCCCATAAACACAAACATCAATAACACCCCATAAACACAAACATCAATAACACCCCGTAAACACAAACATCAATAACACCCCATAAACACAAACATCAATAACACCCCATAAACACAAACATCAATAACATCCCATAAACACAAACATCAATAACACCCCATAAACACAAACATCAATAACACCCCATAAACACAAACATCAATAACACCCCGTAAACACAAACATCAATAACACCCCGTAAACACAAACATCAAGGGACTTTGTAAACACTTCCTAGAAAGCTCCTGCCCGGGCCAACCAACCAACCAGCTCGTTCCCGTGTGAGGCCAAGACGAGACACCTAGACTAGAAACTAATACCATAGCAAGTGCGTGTGTGTGTGTCGTGTGTGTGTGTGTGTGTGTGTGTGTGTTTGCCACCACCTGTGTCAAAGATCTAGAAATTCCATCTTACGAGTGACGGTGGCGATCTCCTGTAGGTATTTGGCAGCTCTCACCTGTACAGTATCTATAATCGTCCACAAACACACACACAGACACATTTACTTTCACTACATGCCACTCAAATACACACGAGGGCTCATGACTCCACGCCCTGCCGTCCAGTGGTCATATCACTATCAATACTAGACAAAACTACACAAGGGCTATCAACAGGTATGAGTTATATTAGGCCGAACTGGAGAAAAAAATCCCTCGAATCGAAAAATTTATCCATCAGTTTGATCAGGATGATGTGAGGTAGCTATTAAAAGTGCTATTATTACTAGCATATTAATAGTTAATCTCAAGATGTGTCAATTCACCTACCTCCAGTACCCAATGTGATGGCTGGCAGGTAAGACATATGTGGCAGGTAAGACAGGTGTGGCAGATAAGAGAGGTGTGGCTGGTGTGGCAGGTAAGACAGGTGATTACGGGTTTGATTGATTGATTGTAGTAATTACAGGTGATTGCAAGGTGTTGGTATAATATGTGCTGTTGAGATGATAACGTTTCTCTTTCAATAGATAACATGAGATAACCTGACTTAAAGTAAACCGGTTGATAATTAGGGTGGGAGGGAAAGAGGGAGGGGAGTGGGAGGGGGGAAGGAAGGGTGAGAGGGGGTAGATGGGAAATAGGGAAGAAAGGGAGAGAAGTAGGGAGGTAAATAGGGACAGAAGGGAGGGAAGTGGGGAAGGGAGAGAGAGAGAGAGAGAGAGAGAGAGAGAGAGAGAGAGAGAGAGAGAGAGAGAGAGAGAGAGAGAGAGAGAGTTATCGTGGCTCAGGCTTCACGTACGGTCATTCAGGATGTGTTTTTCTTCTTCTTTTCCTTTAAGTAACCAACCCGCATCACCATATATCAAACTAAAACCATAAGACCACTTTAATCATCGTCTTTTAATTATTAAGTGGTTTTAATTGTTTATCATACAGGTGTAATTAGTAAAGTGTAAAGTGAAATTAGTGATAATTAGCTTAAGTAGAGTAATATTGAAGTATTAAGGAATTGAAGAGAAAAATAATGAAATTTATCGTAGTATTATATTTTGTTCAGGAATTTTAAGTTGAAATGATCACCTGCAGATTAACCCACCGCAGTATATTTCACCTTAACGCTAACCTAACCTAACCTAACCTAACCTAACCTAACCTAACCCACCCCAGTTTATTTCACCTAAGATTTAATAACCTTAATGCTAACCTAACCTAACCTAACCTAACCAAACCTAACCAAACCTAACCTAACCAAACCTAACCTAACCTAACCTAACCTAACCCCCCAGCTAGCATCAGGGTGTTTAATCATCAGGTGAAATAAGCTGGGAAGAGGGAGGAGGAGGAGGAGGAAGAAGAGAGAGGAGGAAGAGAAGGGAGGTGGAAGAAGAAGGAGGAGGAAGAGGAGGGGAGGAGGAAGAGGAGGGGAGGAGGAAGAAGAGGGAGCAGGAGGAAGAAGAGGGGAGGAGGAAGAAGAGGGAGCAGGAGGAAGAGGAGGGGAGGAGGAAGAAGAGGGAGGAGGAAGAAGAGGGAGCAGGAGGAAGAGGGAGGAGGAGGAAGAAGAGGGAGCAGGAGGAAGAGGGAGGAGGAGGAAGCTTGTGAGTAATTTTCAGGTGATGAGAGGAAATTTAATCTGTTTCTTGAAGTCGTTTTACCTCTTTCAACAACACCGGTAAAACAGGTACAAAACACTGATAAAAGTGACTGAGCATTCCTTCCTAAACTACCTACTGTCACATACTGTCCACCCTTCCCACCACCACCCCAGAGAAGGGAAGTAATTACCACGTAGAGACAGTACGGTAAATGCCACCTTGGGAGTACAGGTATATAGAATAATTTACAACACAATATTGAAGGATTGTTTTGTTTATTTTCTGCGTCACCACTATTGCATCATGACTCACCATTACACACACACACAAGGCGACGACCATAGTTGATAATATATATATTTTTAAGTATCTATCTATCTATCTATCTATCTATCTACCTTGGCTCCTCTGCTAGTCTTGTACGGGACGGGTGGAGAGGCTCATAGCAAGGAGGAAGTATCAAGGGAAAGTGGCGTAAGACTCGTGTAGAAAGTAACGAGGCAACAGGAGGAAGCCTTGTCCACACACACACACACACACTGACAACAGGAGGAAGCCTTGTCCACACACACACACTGCCAACAGGAGGAAGCCTTGTCCACACACACACACACACACTGACAACAGGAGGAAGCCTTGTCCACACACACACACACACACTGACAACAGGAGGAAGCCTTGTCCACACACACACACACACACTGACAACAGGAGGAAGCCTTGTCCACACACACACACACTGACAACAGGAGGAAGCCTTGTCCACACACACACACACGCACACACTGACAACAGGAGGAAGCCTTGTCCACACACACACGCACACTGACAACAGGAGGAAGCCTTGTCCACACACACACACACACACACACACACTGACAACAGGAGGACGCCTTGTCCACACACACACACACACACACACACACACTGACAACAGGGGGAAGCCTTGTCCACACACACACACACACACACACACACACACACACACACTGACAACAGGAGGAAGCCTTGTCCACACACACACACTGACAACAGGAGGAAGCCTTGTCCACACACACACACACTGACAACAGGAGGAAGCCTTGTCCACACACACACACGCACACTGACAACAGGAGGAAGCCTTGTCCACACACACACACACTGACAACAGGAGGAAGCCTTGTCCACACACACACACACTGACAACAGGAGGAAGCCTTGTCCACACACACACACACTGACAACAGGAGGAAGCCTTGTCCACACACACACACACACACACACACTGACAACAGGAGGAAGCCTTGTCCACACACACACACACTGACAACAGGAGGAAGCCTTGTCCACACACACACACACACACACTGACAACAGGAGGAAGCCTTGTCCACACACACACACACACACACACACACTGACAACAGGAGGAAGCCTTGTCCACACACACATACACACACACACACTGACAACAGGAGGAAGCCTTGTCCACACACACACTGACAACAGGAGGAAGGAAAGAAGGAAAAGAGACTGGAAGGAAGGAGGAAGAAAGAAAGAAATATAGGAAGGAAGGAAGGAAGGAAGGAAGGAAGGAAGGAAAGCTCGCCGTGGCACCACCTATAAAGTAAGGCGGTCGGTCAATCTCTGGAACCAACTTTCTTCAGGAGGTCAGGTAAGGTTTTTTCTTCAGAGTCCGGGTGACTGTGCTGAGGTCGTGCTAGTAGGATGCAGGGGTGAGGTCGTGCTAGTAGGAGGTAGGGCTGAGGTCATGCTAGTATGAGGTGGCGCTAAAGTCGTTGAGAGAGGGGGGGGGGGGGCTACGGCCATCTTGCCAGTAGGGAAAGCAAGCGTAAACCTGAGTAATAATATTGGCGAGAAAATTCAGGACAGGAGAGAAAACCCGCTGAACGAGGGTCATATTTTACGATATTTTATCATAGTTCGTCATATTATCAGTGGGGGGGAGGAGGTTAAGTTCGGATTAGGGTAATTTTGATTAGATTAACATTAGATTAGATTAGGTTAACACTGCGTTAGATTAGATTAGAATCGATTGGGTTAAGTTAAGTTAGGTTAGGTTAGGTTAGGTTAGGTTAGGTTAGGTTAGGTTAGATTAGGTTAGGTTTGGTTAGGTTAGGTTATGTTAGGTTAGGTTAGGTTAGATTAGGTTAGGTTAGGTTAGGTTAGGTTAGCTTAGGTTAGATTAGGTTAGGTTTGGTTAGGTTAGGTTATGTTAGGTTAGGTTAGGTTAGATTAGGTTAGGTTAGGTTAGGTTAGGTTAGGTTAGGTTAGATTAGGTTAGGTTAATATTGAGGTGAAATTTGCTTTACAATCACGACTTTAACCACACATCATCAACTACTTCTCTAAATACAGTTTTACCTGAAGTGAAAGTGTCTTACGGCAAGCTCTCTTACCAACTAAAAATATCACTTTCTTCAATCTTTTAAATATAAATAAAAATCACCGTAATGTAACTCGTCTAAATGAAAATTCTACCTTAGTACTTTTTTTTAATTAATTGCGGGTCATATAATACAGTTCAATTTCTCACCTATTGCTATTTTTTTATCAGTTAAGTGAAAGTCTCGTATATTGTGTCAGATTAAGAGAGTTTTACCATTGAGATCATTCATGAGTAAATGTCACCAGATACGAGATATTATTCTAAATAAAAACAATGAAAGTTTATTCCTTGGAGTTTTATCATTACGAAAGTGCTCCTAAGACAAGTACTGGGAAATATCTATCTATCTATCTATCAAACTCATTTCTCTCTCTCTCTCTCTCTCTCTCTCTCTCTCTCTCTCTCTCACCCATAACCTACCATAACAATACCTACCATAACCTAACCTAACCTAATCCCCCCACGGTTCCCATGTCGTTATACAAACACTATATTAATCATCATCGTCATGAAATTAGACATTGAGGAGTTTGGTTGTGTAAAGACGAGGTTAACCTGACCTGACCTGCCTGGCCTGGGTTAACGAGCTAAAGGGGGAAAATTAAGGCTTTCTGCTATTTGTAATATACTTATTGTGTCAACACCTCTCACCAATTAGGGCGGATTCACACACACACACACTATGTATGTATGTATGCATGTATGTATGTATGTATGGATTAGTCGTCCAATATTAACTTCAAGGAGGAGAATATGACTTTCTAGGCCTCGACCAAAGAGGAGGAGGAGGAGGAGGAAGACTAAGAAGAGGGAGGAGGAGGAGGAGGTGGAAGACTAAGAAGAGGGAGGAGGAGGAGAAAGAGGAAGACTAAGAAGAGGGAGGAGGATGAGGAGGAGGAAGACTAAGAGGAGGGAGGAGGAGGAGGAGGAGAAAGAGGCGTAAACTAGGGCAGAGGCCGGGTCACGTGTCTTGTGTGTTGACCTTTGACCTCTCCCTCATTAATGCTCCCTGGAGTCTTACACCTATTTCCTTAAATACTCCTGCTGGTGGTGAGGACGACGACGAAGACCTACCACCGCTCCCCCGCCCCTGATGCAACACCCAGGTCAAACGCCCCTGTCTGTCTCGCCATCTCACTGTGTTCACTTGTTTTTGCTGCGTCTTCTTTTGTTTTTTGTTTAGTTTATTTATGTTGTTCATTTGTTTTTCCTGTTTTTTATTTGTTTTTGTCCTTTGTTTTTTATTTTGTTTACTCGTCTTTGTTGTTTCCGTGTTGTTCATTCGTCTCTCAAACGTTCACTCATTCCCCTGGTGATAAAATTAACCTCCCTAGCTTATTTTACCTGATGATTAAAAACCCTAATGTTACCTGAGAGGTTAGGTTAGGTTAGGTGAGTCTCTCTCTCTCTCTCTCTCTCTCTCTCTCTCTCTCTCTCTCTCTCTCTCTCTCTCTCTAACAAACTGTGTACAATCTGAGATGAGAAAACGAACCAGGATAACAATTATTTGCATCATCATCATCATCATCATCACTATTAGAAACAATGACATTAGTATCATCATCACCACTACGACCACCACCACACCACCATCCCACACCACCACCCCACAAACACCACCATCCCACAAACACTACCCCACAACCACCATCCCACAAACAACACCATCCCACAAACAACACCATCCCACAAACCCCACACCACAAACCCCATCCCACAACCACCATCCCACAAACACCACCCCACACCACCACCCCACAAACCCCACACCAAACTGATTTCATACCATCAGAGAAAGTATAAACAGATGCAGTAAAGAATACCAGTATCGTTTCCATGTGTCCCGTTAAATACCACCAGAGAAAGTGAAGGCCGGAATGTGTACTAAAAACATCGTCTGCCCCACCTGTCCCCCACCAAACCCCGCCCCGCCCCGTCGTGCCCCACCCCTGCCCCGACGTACCACAGGGAGAAAGTAGCAGCAGAGGATACAATGTATTATTAATCGCATATTGACACCCGTTTCATTTCCTGTGATGTGAAGAAGCCTTGATGATGATGATGATGATGATGATTGTGATGATGATGGTGATGGTGATGGTGATGGTGATGGTGATGATGATGGTGATGATGGTGATGATGATGATGATGGTGATGATGATGATGATGATGATGGTGATGATGATGGTGATGATGATGGTGATGATGGTGATGATGATGGTGATGATGGTGATGATGATGATGATGATGATGGTGATGATGATGATGATGATGATGGTGATGGTGATGATGATGATGATGATGGTGATGATGGTGATGATGATGATGATGATGATGGTGATGATGATGATGGTGATGATGAGTGATGAAAGATGATAATGATGGTGATGATGATGATGATGATGATTAGGTTTGGGCCAATAGTGATGCAAATTTTCTTCACAATACAACTTCAATTAGGTTAGGTTAGCCTGGGTTAAATTAGGTTAGGTTAGGTTAGGTTAGTTTTGGGGCAATATAGTGGTGTAATCTTTCTTTCTCACAATACAGAATTTGCGGTTACCAAAAAACTTTCACTTTTCCACGATGAGTAAACGGCCCTACAGTACAGTACTCTCACCACACGGGTACAACCTCATCTGAACATTTAACCACAGAAACCCAAATCTTACCACCATCATCTATACGGTACTGTTAAGGGTTCATATTTTTATTTTTGTTTTGTGTTTTTCTTTCTTCTCTCTCTCTCTCTTTAATTTTCTTTCTTGTTGTCTAGTTTCTCTATTTCTCTCCGTCTCTCTATCTCTCTCGCTCGTTCCCTTTCGTTATTATTGTCTACTCTCTCTCTCTCTCTCTCTCTCTCTCTCTCTCTCTCTCTCTCTCTCTCTCTGTCTCTCATTTAAATTTCCATCACATTATATCTCTCTTTCTCCCACATTTTACTCTTTTTCTCTATCTCTTTCTCTCATTTCCTCGTTGTCTCTCTAATTTAGCGTGGTTACCCCTTAAGGTTACCTAGGTTAACACTGGAACCCCTCTCACTACCCTATCCATAACAATAAACCAAAACACTGCCCTTTAAATATCGCCAGTACCACCTCTTAAGGTCAAAACTCCCCAAAATACCAATACACTGCCCCTTAAATAGCGCCAGTATTACCCCTTAAGGTCATAACTCCCCAAAATACCAACACACTGCCCCTTAAATATCGCCAGTACCACCCCTTAAGGTCATAGCTCCCCAAAATACCAACACACTGCCCCTTAAATATCGCCAGTATTACCTCTTAAGGTCATAACTCCCCAAAATACCAACACACTGCCCCTTAAATATCGCCAGTACCACCCCTTAAGGTCATAGCTCCCCAAAATACCAACACACTGCCCCTTAAATATCGCCAGTATTACCCCTTAAAGTTTATGATGCCACTAACTTAAATACCAACTTCCAGCAATCCGTATTTAATTACAATATTCTCCACTGCCCGCTAAATAACGCCAGAGTAGAGTAGGTTAGGTTAGGTTAGGTTTAATGCCCCACAACGGTTCAAAGTCCTACAAATCTTCAAACGACCCTCAAAATCCCTCACACGTCTTCAAACGACCCCTCGAGACCTCACACGTCTACACACGACCCCTCAATGCTCCCAAAGAATCGTAATTGGCCCAGGTCACTGCAGGTAGTCGTAACTCCTGAGGCGAAAACACACCTCCAGGCATCGTAAAAATCGTGCTGTCAATATCAAAAGTAACTGTTGTTTTCACGAGCTTTTTCTTTTATTTTATTTTTACTTTTGATGAGAGAGAAATTGTTTTGAGATAGATGTAAAAATTGGCTATTATTTTTTTTTTTTTTTTTTTTTAATGTTGAAGTAAGTAATATGTCTGTAGGTTTGACTGTATTGACTATGTGTTACTATAACTGGTACACCAAATGGTTTATGCTCTCTCTCTCTCTCTCTCTCTCTCTCTCTCTCTCTCTCTCTCTCTCTCTCCTGCCCCTTAACCTCTCACTCTCGCTCTCCAGTTTTCCTCACTCACTCTCTTACTCATTCACTACATCATCTCCTATTCCCAAACTTTCACTCACTCTCTCTCTCTATCTTCTCACTCCCAACCTCTAACTTTCTCTCTCTCCTCCCTCCCGGCCTCTCACTCTCCCTCTCTCCTCCCTCCCGGCCTCTCCCTCTCCCTCTCTCCTCCCTCCCGGCCTCTCACTCTCCCTCCGGGTTATATACAACATCCTGTCGTAAAATTCTTTCCACTTTCTCTCCACATACATTATCATAACGACGTTAACTCAAAGGGCGGCGTCCCTGACTAATGGGGAGCTGTGAGGGAGGGACACTGTGGGAGGGAGGGACACTGTGGGAGGGAGGGACACTGTGGGAGGGAGGGACACCGTGGGAGGGAGGGACACTGTGGGAGGGAGGGACACCGTGGGAGGGAGGGACACTGTGGGAGGGAGGGACACCGTGGGAGGGAGGGACACAGTGGGAGGGAGGGACACTGTGGGAGGGAGGGACACTGTGGGAGGGAGGGATACTGTGGGAGGGTGGGACACTGTGGGAGGGTGGGACACTGTGGGAGGGAGGGACACCGTGGGAGGGAGGGACACAGTGGGAGGGAGGGACACTGTGGGAGGGAGGGATACTGTGGGAGGGTGGGACACTGTGGGAGGGAGGGACACTGTGGGAGGGTGGGACACTGTGGGAGGGTGGGACACTGTGGGAGGGTGGGACACTGTGGGAGGGAGGGACACTGTGGGAGGGTGGGACACTGTGGGAGGGAGGGACACTGTGGGAGGGAGGGACACTGTGGGAGGGTGGGACACTGTGGGAGGGTGGGACACTGTGAGGGAGGGACACTGTGGGAGGGAGGGACACCGTGGGAGGGAGGGACACAGTGGGAGGGAGGGACACTGTGGGAGGGAGGGACACTGTGGGAGGGAGGGATACTGTGGGAGGGTGGGACACTGTGGGAGGGAGGGACACTGTGGGAGGGTGGGACACTGTGGGAGGGTGGGACACTGTGGGAGGGAGGGACACTGTGGGAGGGAGGGACACTGTGTGAGGGAGGGACACTGTGGGAGGAGGGACACTGTGGGAGAGAGGGACACTGTGGGAGGGTGGGGAGCTGTGAGGGAGGAACACAGTGAAATAGCTCAGTGCATCGTGGGGGCAAGGTGAGGTGAGGCGAGATGATCACTTACAACCACCTCCCATACAGTACTGGACAGATGGCAGACTAAATCACCCGGATATTATGATGATGATGATGATGATAATTAGGTTAGGTAAGCGTTAAAGTACTCAATCTTAATAAACTAAGGAGTTAATCTTCAGATGATCTATAAATTACACAATGTTATATAACACCTAAAAATACACCATAACAATGATACATACACTTGACTATTGCCTCTATTACACCTGTCACTTCCCACACTCATAAAAGTTAAGCGCTCACACAATGGCTGTCTATTCATTATTCTTTAACATATTTGTTCTTGTTATCTGTATTCCTCTCCCACTCTTGTATGAGGTGGATTGAGGGGTACAGTGAGGTGGTGGATTGAGGGGTACAGTGAGGTGGTGGATTGAGGGGTACACAGTGAGGAGGTGGATTGAGGGGTACAGTGAGGAGGTGGATTGAGGGGTACAGTGAGGTGGTGGATTGAGGGGTACACAGTGAGGAGGTGGATTGAGGGGTACAGTGAGGAGGTGGATTAAAGGGTATAGTGTGGAAGTGGATTAAGGGGTACAGTGAGGAGGTGGATTAAAGGGTATAGTGTGGAAGTGGATTAAGGGGTACAGAGTCGTCAATGAAGGGAGTGGAGAGAGGAAATAAGAGGGAGAGTGATGCAAGACGAGTGTAGAAAGTGAGAGGGAATGGCTAAGGTGGAAGGTAGAAATCCCCCCCCCCCCCGCCCCGCCCCGTCCCCATACATATCTGTTTACATTCTTGACCTTTAAATGCTCAATGTATGGTCTCTCTCTCTCTCTCTCTCTCTCTCTCTCTCTCTCTCTCTCTCTCTCTCTCTCTCTCTTTCTCTCTCAGTGATGTATTTTTCTATTTTTCATCTCAATAACACAGTTAACTAATCACTAGACGATAAATACTAAGACTGCGTTCGTTCCTTCATGAAATAAACACCGACTTGTCATAGCTATTCTTTGGTCAACATCACAACACCTACGTCATACCACAACACTCGTCAGCGGTTCTCCTGCAGAAGGTAGTGGTCAATGACATAATGGTTCTTGGTTACTTCTTACCGCCCTCACCACAATGCTCGTCAGTAATTCTCCCACCGTGGTAGTTTGTAGTCACACCAGGTAGCGAACTTATTGCCCTAGGGATCCTAATTACAGGTACACCCAGCGGCTAGTGGTCAAGGACACGTTCGTTTGTTTGTACGTGGTCGATCTGGTTTACTGTTTACCACTGTTTGTATACGATGACCCGCTAGTGATGACGATGACCCGCTAGTGATGACGATGACCCGCTAGTGATGACGATGACCCGTTAGTGATGACGATGACCCCTATGAAGGATGTGATGAATAGAGGAGAGGTCGTAGATGAGTGAAGGAGAGACCGTAGTTGACTGAAGGATGAGAGGCCGGAGTTGAAGGATGAGAGGCCTTAGTTGAAAGATGAGAGGCAGGAGATGAAGGATGAGAGGCCGTAGTTGAAGGATGAGAGGCCGTGGTTGAAAGATGAGAGGCAGGAGATGAAGGATGAGAGGCCGGAGTTGAAGGATGAGAGGCCTTAGTTGAAAGATGAGAGGCAGGAGATGAAGGATGAGAGGCCGTAGTTGAAGGATGAGAGGCCGTGGTTGAAGGATGAGAGGCCGGAGATGAAGGATGAGAGGCCGGAGTTGAAGGATGAGAGGCCGGAGATGAAGGATGAGAGGCCGTGGTTGAAGGATGAGAGGCTGGAGTTGAAGGATGAGAGGCAGTAGTTGAAGGATGAGAGGCCGGAGATGAAGGATGAGAGGCCGGAGTTGAAGGATGAGAGGCAGGAGATGAGTGAGTGGAGAACCAAACCTGGGTGAGGATGTTCTAGACACGGATGAATAAAACATGAACCACACGCCATTGAGACATAATCACCTTCCTGGATGACCTGATTTCACTTCTATCTATCTGTCTATTCATCCACCCACCCACCCACCCCACCATCTATCTTGCCTCTCACTTTTCTAAGGAGTGGATCAAGAAGGTACAGGAACCTCAATGAAGGCAAGAGAGAGGGGAAGGAAGGGAGAGAGGAGGGAAAGGGAGGGGAAGAGAAGGGAGGAATGGGAGTGGGGGGAGGGGAAAGGATGAATGGAGAGAGAGGGGAAGGGAGAGAGGGGGAAGGAAGGGAGAGAGAGGAAAGGAAGGGAGGGGGTGGAAGAGAGAGAGAGGAAAGGAAGGGAGAGAAAGGAAAGGAAGGGAGAGAGAGGAAAGGAAGGGAGGGGGTGGAAGAGAGAGAGAGAAAGGAAGAAGAGAAGGGAGAGTGGTACAGTACAAAACAGGTATAGAAAGCGACAGGAATGTACTGAACACAACCAACAGAACTACCCCCAACCAACAGGGCTACCCCCAACCAACAGGACTACCCCCAACCAACAGGACTACCCCCAACCAAGAGGACTACCCCCAACCAACAGGACTACCCCCAACCAACAGGACTACCCCCAACCAACAGAACTACCCCCAACCAACAGGACTACCCCCAACCAACAGGACTACCCCCAACCAACAGGACTACCCCCAACCAACAGGACTACCCCCAACCAACAGGACTACCCCCAACCAACAGGACTACCCCCAACCAACAGGACTACCCCCAACCATCAGGACTACCCCCAACCAACAGGACTACCCCCAACCAACAGGACTACCCCCAACCAAGAGGACTACCCCCAACCAACAGGACTACCCCCAACCAACAGGACTACCCCCAACCAACAGGACTACCCCCAACCAACAGGACTACCCCCAACCAACAGGACTACCCCCAACCAACAGGACTACCCCCAACCAACAGGACTACCCCCAACCAACAGGACTACCCCCAACCAACAGGACTACCCCCAACCAACAGGACTACCCCCAACCAACACCTTACTCGTATCTGTTCATACCTGTCGAAGGAGTCAAAGAGAACCCCTGAATTTCTTTACTGATTCATGACACTCTGAGACCTTCCCCCTGCGTGTAGAGAGTCGAATCAACGCAGTATATTCTCACCAAACTACACTGATTCACAACACTGAGACAATTCCCCTGCGTATATAAAGTCGAATCAATTCCGTATAGCCACACAATGAATGAATCCTTACCAAACCATTGATTCAAAACAACTGCTTCATCCTCTCAACCATGAACTAAACCACCAACCACCAGTTTCTCATCGTTAAGGGTCTCTTTTCACCACCACTCCACTACCACGCCATCCTCCAAGTGCCCCAGATCCATCTATCAATGCCAAGCGGATCATTTACACTCCCCACTCCCTCCTCCTCCTCCTCCTGCCGCCACTAGTTCCCGCTGTTTGAGTTTCACTGCCTGGCCTTCCTACCACTGGTCCATATCACATGAGTTTCTGTCCTGATGGATCGTAATGTAGCGTGACCTTAATATTGGGATTCATAAGGCTTGAGGATGATTAGAACTGGGGCTAATTAACAGTGAGGCTTTATTAGGCTGAGGCCATGAGGTTTGGGGTCTTCTAGGATTAGGTATTAGAGTTTGGGGCTACTATGACTGGGGTACATTAGGATTGGAGCCTATTGACGCTGGGATCCAATGCTAATGGTAATCGATGATGTTAATGATAGATAATGAAGAAAAAAATGAATAACAATAATAAAAATAAGATTAAAAACTTAATAAATAACAATAATAATAATAGTAATAAATAATACTAATAAAAATAATAAAATAATAATAGCAATAATAAGATCTATGATTCAGATTCGCAAAAGGTATTAAAATTAGATAATTGAAAAGGGAGAAAAAACTGCTCTCAGACTCTATCGTAAGTAGGTAGATTCTCCTATACCGACTTAGATGAGAAATTTTAAAGTAAGAATCTTTTTGAGAATCAAGACCCAACACCCAAGACGGTTAGCGCCATCTGTCTCGTTAGGGTACCGTCAGGTATGTGGTCGAGGCCTCCAATCAGGTCTCAGGGTTAGTTTTCTTAAGAACCTCTCCAGCCCTCCTCACCTTTAGGGACCAGGTACTTGGTAGTTTACAGTTGATTGGATGCTGTCCTTAGCCCTAATGTGTGTGAGTGAGGCCTAACACACACACACCGACCTAAAGCAGACGGGTGTTTATCTCTCTCATGTTTCTCTTCTGCCGGAAACCTAAAGTAATATCAGAGGTTCCTGGTAGACGGGACAAAAAAGGGTCTCACTTGAGAAGCTTTCGCCGCGGGAAGGCGAGATGGTTACCACCACAAACTGGTTATTTTGGGCTGACCAAAGAATTTAATTCATCAGTAATATTTCTCTCTGTGTATCAAGTATCCTTATCTTATCCAGACAGTCACTTATTAGTTACACGAAAATATAGGAATTACTTTTCAAGGTGTTCAACAATGCCAAGTTTGGCGACATATTCAGAGTCAGGTTTTAGAGGGGGCAATTACTGGGCCAACAACTACCACCAGAGGTAATATAAGGAGGAGAGAAAGAGCCGAGAAACTCAGTGGTTGTGTGGCGGCGGTAGTGGACGGTCGAGCTTTCACCTACACTCTCGAGCGGGAAGTTAACTCGGCACGGAGGGCTGACGCCGTGCCCCGTGTCAGACATCCGACCCGACCTCAGTCGGGCTCCTGACGCTGCAGCGTGATACACTCTAGTGACAAACCTTACCAGCCATGAGACTAGTGGTGCTGGTGAGTGCCTACAACCCACCTTTGTGTACAAGACTTCAAACTCTTTTCGGGAGTGTGGATTCTATATTGGGTTCTTCTGATAATGCCTGATGCTGCTACAGTACTGCATGATGCTGTTCGCATCTTATATGTTGCATGCCTAGTGATATAAGGTGACGAGTGTGTTACTGGGTGGTAAGGCGTGAAGGTCGCCGCGTGTGTATCTGGGTAGTGGACGCCGCAGGGTGAGTGGTGAAGGAAACACTGGACGCTTGGTACCTACTGCCGGGTTGAAGTCTCCGCTCCTCACCCCGGGAGACCAACTGTATTACCTGCCTCCTACTAGTGCTTCCTCTCAACCTTTCTAAACACGCGGGCCTTCTCCACTTTCTCGTTAATTGAAATAATCGTCTTGAAGAGTTACAGAGCTCGACTATGACCCAGTACAGTATAATAAACCGTAGCAATATTTACGTTACGCATACTCCTAACTTCACCTACTATCTAGCCATCATCAGCCGTCAGTGTTGAGTTACCTGGGACTCAAGATAAGATAAGATAAGAGTAGGAACCCAGTGTTTATACGCGATACACATCTTAAAGGTTCTAGCCGCAGGGAGGCAACAAAACACCGCACGGAAAGTGTGGCTTTGAATCTGGAGGACGCGGGGAGGAACGACTATCAGGGGAAGGAAGATAAGAGCGTCCTCACGAGCTTTCTTATGTAGAGTGTCCATATCTGAGTCTCCTTGACACCTGTTGACCCTAGCCTCCCTGTCACTCACGTGTAGTACCGACTATCTCCCCAGAAATCAGATATATAATAAAACGTATTATCTTAAACACATGTAAATTTCTGAAGATAAATATTTCTTGAAGAGAATTTGACAACACGTACAACAGCTGCTATCAACACTAATATATCAGATTATGGAAGTCTCTCTATAAAATTACATCAACAAACCTAACCTAACCAAACACCAAGCGTTCTGTATACCATAGAAGGTTAATGCTCTCTAACGCATCTATCTACAACTTTTTAACACATTATAATTCAATTCATTATATCATATGAATCACAAGTCTTATCTGAGTGGGAGTGATGATTATTAGCGAGGAAATGACGACTTGAATATAAAGAGAATCTGTGTTACTTCCTCCGTTAGAGTAAACTGGCAACTGTAGAGATGCCGGAAGACTATACTCAGTCCTCCAGGCGCGATAACTTGGAGATCTGGGTACGACAACATTCCAAAATATACTTGTTTAATGAATTTCTAAAAGTAGTTCGGTTAAGAATCTAACGCCCAGTTTAACCTAACCTAACCCAATGAACGGTGTTTGATAAATCCCCAGCAGTTGAAGCACCTGAAACGAAACATTAACCAATACAAATATAACGTATCCTAACCTACGTTATATTACACAACGAATAGAAGATTTGCTTATGTGTGTCCCGCTCAAGCAACAAATATGTTCTCAGCAGCGCTTTCTCTTAAGTAAACAGTTGGTAGCTGTCTTCCGTGAAAATCTCACCAGGAAACTTTTGAATTGAATGGCGTTTTCTTTCTATGTTTCTTTTCCCTCTCTCTCTCTCTCTCTCTCTCTCTCTCTCTCTCTCTCTCTCTCCAATTTCTCCCTCGGCTTGTCTTGTATATTTGTACTTTCATAAGACACAGTCAACACCGAGCTAACATTCTTAAATACAAAAATCACACAAACAGTCAACAAAACTTACAGTAGGCCTGGTCGTGGCTGGTGTGAGGCGACCTTTCCACTTGTACTCAATGAAGGGAGGGATGATTACGTCCACTAAGACCCCGCAGGATAAAAATAGCGTTGGGTAGTCGAAGGGCATGTTCCGGGCCGTGCTGGGGCAGGTAAGGAGGCGGTGGGTCGGTCCTGGTTTGAATTTTAAGTGGACACCGCCTCTCTCTGTACCCTATGACGTCTCCATTGTTGTGTTTACCGAAGCAAAGGTTAGAGAAATATTCCATATGTTAATCTCCCACTACACAAAAATGCCATCACCAGAGAATTTCTTAAGTTATGCTATGTTAAATAAAGTTCAGGTCTCTGTAGATTTAGTTAAGTTTGATTAAGTTAGGTTAAATTAAATGAAGTTAACTTACTATTGATGATGTATTTATCACTTTAAATCAGATTACGAGGACAAGTTTACCTTACACGAGTCACTGACAAGATACACGTAATTAACTTTAAATACACAGGCCCGTAATCCCTACTCTACCTGTTTATATTCATACTCGTTTAAAATATCATATCATACCACAGGAGTCATTACATTTTAAGGAATAAATGCACTTAAGGGAATCAAATAGCGAGTCATTACACTTAAGGGAATTAAACAGTGACTTATTAGACTTAAAGGAGGTACTGTACTAAATTTAAAGGAATTATCACACTTAAGGGGATCATGATATTTAAAAGTTGTTATTATCGTCCCCAGGAGTCTCTAGAAGGTCGACCAGAAAATGCGACCAGTGTGTAGTGGACCCGGTGAAAGGGAAGAAAACTTTCTCCTGGTCTGGTCTGGTTTGGTCTGGTCTGGTCTGGTCTGGTCTGGTCGAGTTTTTTGGGGTATGGTCGAGTTATCTGAGGTCTGGTCGAGTTATCTGAGGTCTGGTCGAGTTATCTGAGGTCTGGTCGAGTTATCTGAGGTCTGGTCGAGTTATCTGAGGTCTGGTCGAGTTATCTGAGGTCTGGTCGAGCCATCTGTCCTCCTAAATATACCTCCTCAAACTCTCTAAACTATTTGTTCTATTTTTTGTGCTATTTTTAATGTGGGGTAATTTGGCGTGTGAGTTACAGGCGGAGAAGAGAAAATTATTAGTGATTTTAAGTGTACAAGATTAGGCTTCCACCCTACGGCAAGGGGTGTGGGTGTGTGAGTGTGTGTGTGTGTGTGTCTGTGTGTGTGTGTGTGTGTGTGTGAGTGTGTGTGTGTGTCTGGGTGTGTGAGTGCGTGTGTGTGTGTGTGTGTGTGTGTGTGTGTACGTCGAGAATATTAGCCTCGTTGTCTCCTATCGATTCGCCATCTCTCCCGATATAATAGATGTCGGATAATTATTTTCCAGAAAGAAAATTTACCCGATTACGGATAATATTTAGTAAAAATCCTTAAAATTTACAACGAATACAACTGTAAATGGGGACCCCGATATCCGTAATGAACACCCGATATCCGATGAACCTAAAAATTAATGTATAATGAGAAAAAGTGAGATGATGATATAACCACTTCATTACCTGTGTGTTATTACTTAATATATGTTTATCATAAGAATAATAACAATCAACAAACAAAACAACTCCCTCAATAAACAATGCATCAACTATTTGTTTACATTGATCACTCTCGATAAACAGTACAATCAACATCTGTTTATTTAATTTACTCTCATTAAACAGCTGATCACTTTCCCCAGTTGTGTACAGAGGGTAATTATACAGCGGTTAAGTTGTTGTCAGTTTGCGTAGTTTTGGTAAGAGTTAGTTAGTATGTTGGGGGGTGAGTGAGAGTCGGTGTGAAGGTGACTCAAACAGTGACGCCAAGTGATAAGTCTTATTCCACCATCAGTAGTCCGGCTTACTCTCTCTCTCTCTCTCTCTCTCTCTCTCTCCACCGCCGGTAATGACAGTTCACCCTCAAAACACTACATCTTACTCTCCCTTACATCACCCTCGGGACATACATGCTGCTCTTTCTTACTCACTTCCACCTGCTGTTACACCTTTCACCTGCTTTACTCAGCCTTTACCGACCTCCCCTCCCACTTCCCCCAGTCTCCGCCCCAACGATGATCATCTGGGTGGGTCGATGTGCCACCTGAGCCCAAGGCAGTACCAGGTGTGAGGGCGAGAGCTGGGCGTGGGGCGTACGGGGTGGTGGGGGGGGGGGGGGGGGGTAACTGGGCCCGTGGTCAGCCCAGGTCTGGCTCAGACTGGGTCAGGTCGGCACTTTCTCTCCCGGTCCTCTGGTGGCGGCCCACGGAAACAAACAACTACTTTCTTCCGAACCAGCCCCGAGGAGCTGCTTGATCCGGGTGTGTGTGTGTGTGTGTGCGTGCGTGTGTGTGTGTGTGTGCGTGTGTGTGTGTGTGTGTGTGTGTGTTTTGCCCCTGACACTCTGATATGAGGAAGAACCTGTTTACTTACCAGCTGATGGATGCTTCATGCTTGCGGACTAGTTCATACTACTACCATCACCACCACTATCATCACAACCACCATCACCCCTACCACCATCACCCCTACCACCATCACCTCTACCACCATCACCACCACCTTCACCACCACCACCACCACCACCATCACCATTACCATCACGTGTTACCACTAATACCAAGCCTCCCTCCCTCACCCTTGACACCGTTACTGAACCGGCTGTATAAACCCTTTAATTCTCACAATGATGCTCGAAATAACTTTTAGTGGTTCAATGAATGACTTCCCCATTTAACCAACTGACGAACCCAATAAGATTTTTATTTTTTTATTTTTTCCTCCCCTCGCCCGCTCACGTCATGGACTGGTTCTTGCATCCCCTGTGACTAATCTACACTTACATTTATTTATCATTATCTTATACATTGATTTATTCACCTATTTGTGTGTGTGTGTGTGTTTTACCAATTATATCTTAGATAGTCCATTGTACAATATTTTCAAATCCCACGACTTTATGATCAAATTCCACAACATTTTCAAATTCCACGACTTTTTTCAGTATTACTTTCTATCTCAATAAGCAGTTCTCTATTCATGCCTTTCTCCAAGTCATCTTTTTTTTCTGTTTTCTACTTTCTCTTCTTTCTCTGTCGTGTACAGTTATTAGGGCATCAGTTATTCTCTTTTCTTTTTCTTTTTCTTCCTTTACAAGTTACGATTCACATGTGGAAGAAAGTGGCGATAGGTTCAGATAGGTGACAGTAACACCACGAGACGGGGTTTACGGGTGTTGGTGGTAGGGTCTCGCTTCTTGACGGTGAACGAAGAGTAGATGGATGGGAGATGGGCGGTAAATGACAGCTAGATGACGGTAAATGGGTGGTAGATGACGGTAAACGGTTGGAGGAGTGTGAAAGAGAGGAGGGAATATGTGTGTGTGTGTGTGTGTGTGTGTGTGTGTGTGTGTGGAATAGAACACACCTACCAAGAACGACAGATAATAAGACTAAAACAACCTTACCTTACCATATCTCACTTACCTCACCTTACCAACACCTTCTCACCCACAGGTAATCCTACCAGCCGCCCTAATTACCTAAGCCCCGGTACCCATTACACCAAAACTACTCTTCTCGCTCATTACCACCACCACCAACCTATACCGGGGCCACTAACCCACCTCACCCCACCCCACCTCACCCCACCCCACCTCACCCTACCTCACCCCACCTCACCTCACCCCACCTCACCCAACCTCACCCAACCCCACCTCACCCCACCCCACTCCACCTTCGTCTTCAGTGCCTCCCACAGTAAACACACCCTCTTGCTTCAACGTGGTTCCTCATACCCCGGAGTCACTTGTCACGTTTCACGGTATGATAAGTATCTGTTAACTGTTCTTTTGGTGTAAAATGTCGTGACGCTCCTTAGTGTGAAAAGTTACTCTCTCTCTCTCTCTCTCTCTCTCTCTCTCTCTCTCTCTCTCTCTCTCTCTCTCTCTCTCTCTCTGTCGTTTCCTTCGTTTCTATACCTCAAGTGACCAAGCTGATGTATGTGTGTGTGTGTGTGTGTGTGTGTGTGTGTGTGTGTGTGTGTTGTGTTGGGATGGATGATAAGGTGGAGGTGATGATGGTTGTGTGAAAAAGTGACAGGAGACAGACAGACAGACAGACAGACAGACAGACAGACAGACATATATAATGTAGAGATATAAATATAGATAAATAAAAACAGACAGATAAACAGACTGACAGAGAAAGAGAGAATGAGTTAGTTTTAAGTTTCCAATTCCCTGAGGCGCCTGGATTACTCCCACCCCCTTACCCCCCACCACCAAACCACAGAGACCAGGTGTTAGCTCAACCACAACATAAACTGCCAATGTCATGAACGAAATAAAAACACAACAAAAACACTTACAAAAACACCTCATCATCAATAGGAAGCGTCGTCTGCCATGTGATGAGTGACTATTACCACCATCATCACCACTACTACCACTATCACCATCACCACAACTACCAACAACAACAATAATAATACTGTCTTTACCCATCACCACCACCACCACCACCACCACCACCACCATCACCACTACTACTACCACCACCATCACCACTATCACCATCACCACCACTGTCACCACCACCACCACTATCACCACCACCACTACTACTACCACCACCACCACCACCACTATCACCATCACCACTACTACTACTACCACCACCACCACCACCACCACTACTACCACCACCACTGTCACCACCACCAACAGTCATTACCCACACGGACCATAATTACCTCCAGCAGGACTCTCGACTTCACAGCCTCGCCTCCAATGCCTTCAGTCATCACCTGCCTAAGAGACGTGGATCTCTCTATTCCCTCACCCCCTGTCTTATTCTTCTTCCTCTGTTTTACTCACTTCCTTCATCTTTCTTCCTCTCTTTCTCCTTTCTTTACTCTCTATCTTCCTCTTCCCTATCTTACACTCTTCCTCCTTCTCTTATTCTCTTCGTCTTCCCTATCTTCGTCTTTTATCTTATCCTCTTCCTTCCTGTTTCCCATCTTCCTTTACCCTCTTCCATCTTCCTCATCCTCTCCTCACTCCAAGCAACAGGTGTGACCCAGCACATAATTACCTGTACAATAAAACACAATCATGACTGACAAAAACTAACGCCAGACGCTGCTGATCACTCATACTGGCACTTCAACAGGTCAATCAGGCGTAATTCACAGGTCCACCTCCCCCCCCCTCCCCCTTCCTTCTTCTCGTTAAAATGGGACTCAGTGCAACCACGCTCAGGTGATCTTGTTAGTTATGGCAATTAAGTCCCGGTTCGTGGTAATTAAAGGTGATCGTGTTGTTGTGGCTGAGGACCTCCTAGCGAGCGTTACGTACTTACACCCCTCCCCTCTCCTCTCTCTCCCCCTCCCCACCCTCTTCCTCCCCTCTCCTATCATCCTACTTCCCTCCTCCCCTCTCCCCCACCCACTATCCTCTCGCCTCTCCCCCATCTTCCTCCCACCTATCCACCCCCCCCCCCCACCAAGAGTCCCCCCCCCCCGGGATATTATAAGGAATCGCGTTGTACTGTATCCGTCATGGTCGTGTGTGTGTGTGTCTGTACGTGTCTGTTGATCCCACGATAACTTTTAAACGCATCGATAGATTTCCTTTAAACTTACGATAAATATTAACGATTAACCTTTTCAAAAACTCAAGGTGTTCGGGGATGTATCGCGTGTTCAACTTCAATCGAACGGTATCTGAGCATCACGATCCTTGTTACCTGGCAGTAGGAGTCACCAAGTCATCCTCAATTTCAGCAAGAGCGTGTCAAGAGACCATGGGGGTGTCACATTGCCATTAATATTACCATAATTAACAGAGTGAGGGAGGGGGGAGGTATTGTGACGGCGTGAGGCTAATGTCGGGTGTCTGGCAAGGGGGTGTACTGTATCCTCTTGGTTATTTAATATTGGTCTGCGATTTTAACAGTAATTTCAATGATTAATAATAATGATAGTGGAGTAAATGAGAATGTAATGAGGAGTAGGAGTGGATGGTGGTGGAGGGAGGGATGGAGAGGGGAGGGGTGGATGGTGGTGGAGGATGGTAAGAGTGTGGAGAGGGTAGAGGGGGGGGATATTGAGGTGGATGGAGGGGAAAAGGAGGCTAGATGCAGGTGATTCAGGCAGCCTTGCAACATCCTGCAACTGTGAGCAACAAGAGAAAGTTAAAATGTGAATACAATATAAACAAGGATGACGCTTCTGAGATGTGTGTGTGTGTGTGTGTGTGTGTGTGTGTGTGTGTGTGTGTGTGTGTGTGCGTGGTTTGTTGATCATGTATTGCTGAAAATGTTCTACTTTACATGCAATTGAGAGTACTGGGGTGGAAGGGGAGGAAGGAGAGGTAGAAGAGGAGAAAGGAAGACTGGAAAGAGGGGGGGAAGGAGAGAGGGAGGGATACACATAGGAAAGGGAGGTAGGGAGGTTAGAAAGAAGGGAGAGAAGGAGAGAGACGGGGGGTTATTGAAATGGGGGAGGTGAGGGGCGCTGAGTGGTGTGGAGGGGTGGCGAGTGGCGGCGAGCTGGTGTGGGGGGGGGAGGCTTGTGGTGAGGTGGGGGGGGTAGGCATTCTGGTGAAAATCCTCCTAGGAAATGACTCAGGCGCTTTGGGTTAGGGAGGGAGGGAGGGAGGGAGGGAGGGATGGTCAATGAAAAGAGAAAGAACAAGGGATGGAGGGAAGGAGGGAGAGGGGGAAGAGAAAGGAGAAAGAACAAAAGTAGGAGAAAAATCTGATAAGAGATAAGACAATGGAGGAGAGAGGAAGGTAAGGATGTTGGCTGGAGAAAAGGGAGAGTGCGAGATGATGAAGGAGTGTGATGAGGGAGAGGAAGGAAGGAAGGAAGGAAGGAAGGAAGGAAGGAAGGAAGGAAGGAAGACGAGAAAGAGGAAAGAGAGAGTTAGAGTCGTGAGTGAATAATGTTAAGTCACAAAGCCAAGACACTTACTAGTACACGTGGGACTCCTGACACTTAAGGTTAGTATCTGTCTTTCTCATTGGTCAGCCATGGAGAAGCGGACTTACTGGCAACCAATCACCGGCGCTGGGTAATATATTCTAAACACGTCACAGTAAAAGATAAACAAAAAACACGTGTGTGGTGCGAGACATCCTAGACTTCAACATGACGAATCAATTTTGATGACTGATTTTATCCACTAACAGCGGAAAGGTAACGCTCTATCAAGGCTTATTATCTGAATATCATTTCCTCGATTCCTCCTGACGGTGCGGTAGGAAAAAGAGGAAGCGTGGGAGAGGAAGGTTGGTGTTGTACGTCGAGATCCCCAGTTACGTCTCATCATTCACCCACCCACTGCATCCCCTCACCTCCCCCTCGCCACCACATCCTCCTATCACTGTTTTAGGGTCATGGCAGATAATGTAGAGTCACTGTTTTAGGGTCATGACAGATAATGTAGAGTCACTGTTTTAGGGTCATGACAGATAATGTAGAGTCACTGTTTTAGGGTCATGACAGATAATGTAGAGTCACTGTTTTAGGGTCATATCAGATAATGTAGAGTCACTGTTTTAGGGTCATGGCAGATAATGTAGAGTCACTGTTTTAGGGTCATGACAGATAATGTAGAGTCACTGTTTTAGGGTCATGACAGATAATGTAGAGTCACTGTTTTAGGGTCATGACAGATAATGTAGAGTCACTGTTTTAGGGTCATGACACAGGTAAATAAAATGGTACAGGTGATGTTGACTAATACACTGTGCACGTGGTTGTGGTGGAGCTTCGTGGCGTTCAGCTCACTTTATTCCCAGGCATAAAATTATCACATAAAAAAGATACAAATCATAATATAAAAGTAACAAATGATGATACATAGATAAATAAATAAATAACAGATCAGAAAAATGATGACATGAGTTACACAAGAATACAAACACTTAGTTAAAACCTTTGTGTGTGTGTGTGTGTGTGTGTGTGTGTGTGTGTGTGTGTGTGTGTGTGTGTGTGTGTGTGTGTGTGTGTGTGTGTTTCATCTTCATCATTATCGTGAGAAGCTAACACGACTTCTCTCTATCCTCGGCACTTTCCACTCACGAAATTAGGCCACAAGACCTACTGTAGTGACTGAATTACAGTTAATGGCGGAGTTACAGTTAGTGGCGGAGTTACAGTTAGTGGCGGAGTTACAGTTAGTGGCGGAGTTACAGTTTCCCCTCTTCCTCTCTCCTCCCTGAATGCCGATCACACCCTCACCCTCTGTAACCCATGACACTGTGAGGATGTATATGACAAAACCTGACGAAGATGATGACGATTTAATCAGCAGTATCTTTGGATAGGTTGACGACACACACACAAACACATTAAACCGTACACAATAACAACTTGACTCCTTCCCTACCACTTAACCACGTCACATACGCATACCACACGCCCCTCCCCCACAACTAAGTACCCCACCACACAAGCACGCACCTCACCAAACATCACAAGCCTCTAGTTCCTCTGCTTTCGTGTTCCCCTCTCCGCCAATCTCACCATCGTCAGCGCATTATGCTTACGATGCACTTCCGCGAAGGGGAGGTGCTGGGTGGCGGTGAGGCGACCTTGGACGGGCGCGAGTCTGGCGTTTCACCCTCACCTCTTAACCCGACCTTCTTAAAGATAAACACACGCGAAAGGAAAGTGCCAGCGCCGCCAGTATACAACTCGTTGACTGACTTTCTGTGTAATTGTCGATACTTAAAAGACACTTAACGTTTTCGTGTTTAAAGACTTGTGGTGGACGTGTGTAGAACCGTGCTTTGATGTCTGTCTATCTGTAGTGACTCTGTACCGGGTGGAGTAATTTATTTAGTGTCCCAGAATAGTGATTTGGTCCTAAGTTGGTTCCCATAACTACATTCATGCTTGTAACATCTACACCACACTACTCCTTCCCTCCAACACACTATCACACTCTTCCCCTCCACAACACGCATCTCCAACATCATCCTGTCCCCTCCAACACACACACACACACACACCCTGGTACCAACCAAATATAAACAGTGGGTCGGCGACTAAGACACATACCATCACAATCACCGCTAACACACACTAAAGACCACAACAAGATTACAGTGACAATCCCTCATAACTATGGATCTAAGAAAACAGTGAGTTACTTAACCTGGACCTCCCCAAAAATAACATTCATTAACATCGAAATAAAAGACTCCACTTCAAACTAATAGAGACTCATATGTAAATAATTCTCTACCCTTATCTACCTTTATATTACCTACTTATAGCTGAGAAGTAAATATAGGTCAGGGAGTCTTATTATTAGTTTGATGTTATTTATATACCTATGTGTGTGTGATTAAAGGAATATAAATGTTTCAGTATTAACTAAGGTCAGGTAAATTACTGTTGAGTTAATAGAGAAATAAAAACCTTCCTTAAGAGACAATCTACACCGTGACTCAAGACGTTAACTGAACTGGTTTATTTACCCGGCGGCAGCCTCGAAAAGAAAACGCGACATGATGACTAAGTTTCTAGCCTAAATTGAAGTGTGTGTGTGTGTGTACAGCCCCTCTGGCCAGGCTAGTGGGGTGTCACGGCTAGCTCCAGGCTCCTCACTAATGAAATGAACAGGAAAGAAGAAAAAAAATATTGCGGGATGAAAGTAAGAAAAACACAAAGACCAACAGCAGATGTCCACCCCAGGAGCTCTGCCGCGAGTGAGGGACGACGTACAGTATTGTGTTTCATGTGTCTGTCTGTCTGTCTGTCTGTCTGTGTTGATTGTCACACACGTCACGTTAGTTAACAAGAGGATGAGTGTGTCGCAGGACGTGTGGTAATGGTAGAGTCTCCTTATATCATTACCATAGTGCCGAAGTATTTAAGCTACGACAAAAACAAAAGTTACCCTTATAGATAGTTGTAATTAAGGTGTAATTAAGATCTGATAAGAGATAGTTTAAAATCTTAATCTGGGTGTTAGAGCAATACTGACAAGTCACGGCTATACGCGTCCCTACTTCACAAACACCACACTACACCATAAAACACCACAACACAACACAGCACAACACAAAACACCACAACACAACACAGCACAACACAACACACCACACCACACCACAGCACAGCACAACACAACACAGCACAACACATCACAACACAACACAACACACCATACCACAACACACCACACCACAACACAGCACAACACAACACACCACAACACACCACACCACAGCACAACACAACACAACACAGCACAACACAACACACCACACCACAGCACAACACAACACAACACAACTCAACACAACACACCCCAGCACAGCACAACACAACACATCACAACTCAACACACCACACCACAACACACCACACCACAGCACAACACAACACAACACAGCACAACACAACACAACACAGCACAACACAACACACTACATCACAACACAACACACTACACCATAACACAACACACTACACCATAACACAACACACACCATAACACAACACACTACACCATAACACAACACACTACACCATAACACAACACACTACACCATAACACAACAAACTACACCATAACACAACACACTACACCATAACACAACACACTACACCATAACACAACACACTACACCATAACACAACACACAACACCATAACACAACACACTACACCATAACACAACACACTACACCATAACACAACACACTACACCATAACACAACACACTACACCATAACACAACACCTAGACAATGCTACTTCACAGAATCCACTTCCCTGGGTTGTGATTATTGCATTGTTTCCCATAGTGGTGAGGAGAGGTATGTACACAGAACGAGGGGGTGTGTACACTTTCCCAGGAAGGTGTAGTGTAGAAGAAGACATCCCATCCCACCCCCCACCCCATCCCACCCCCATCCCATCCCATCCCATCCCATCCCAACCCACCCCACCCCATCCCATCCCATCACCTCCCATCCCATCCCATCCCATCCCACCCCACCCAACCCCACCCAACCCCACCCCACCCCACCCCATCCCATCCCATCCCATCCCATCCCATCCCATCACCTCCCATCCCATCCCATCCCATCCTATCCCCTCCCATCCCCTCCGACAGCATCACCACAACATACGACAAGCTTCTTCTTCCTTATTAACACTTTAGTTTGATCCACAGAAAACCTAACATAACCTAACCAAATCTAACCTAATCCAACTTAACTTAACCTATAACCTAACCTAACCCAACCCAACCGAACCCAACCCAACCGAACCCAACCCAACCGAACCCAACCCAACCCAACCCAACCGAACCCAACCGAACCCAACCCAACCGAACCTAAGATCATCAGTGTCGATTACTTTCGGGTCGTTTCACCTTCACAAGAGTAAGTTAGGGAGTAATGACTCTTGAGAGGTTGCATATTTTGGTTTATTATTCCTTTTTGCCAGTTGAAGCATAATTACCAGACTCATTATAACATTAACCAGGTAAAAAGGTTTGCCTCGATGCTGAAATGAAAGTCAAATTGCTCGTTTTCAAAGCCACGCCACACTACACCACACCACTCCAAACACACCACACTACACCACACTACCCTCATGCACAAGCACTTTCCATATTACGCTCTATAATCGTTTTGTATCGTTCTTCTCGTATAATCCTAAAACAACATTGAGAATAACATTATAGTTGTGTCCGTTTATTCTCTCGTATGCTAAATAATTAATTAAAACTTAATCATTTATTTGTTAAGCCTAAGGTTGGGTTGACGCACTTAAAACCATCCTTACACTTAAAACACCTTCCTACACACGTAAATATACATAGATACAGTACATATATACATACATACACACATACATACATACATACATACATACCAACACATCACGTTGGAAAACACACAAGGTTATCCATCACTCATATACCAATTCTGCTTAAGTGAAAAATTACCCACAAAGTAACTTGATAAAATACATTCATCTTGTCAAGGTATAAGACTTGACTCCAGGAAGCTAGTAGAGTCAAAGGAAACTTCAGTATTAGCTCAACCTGCCTTTCCTGACTAAACTGATGAATGAATTTTGAGCCTGAGAAACCTGAATGTTTTTTTTTTTTTGTTTTTTTTTTAGGTATGTGGATAATTCTTTTCCCTCGCTGAGTGTTGTTAGTTAGCTAAAATTTGTGAATTGTGCATAAGAATTAGAGCGAATACTAAGTAGAAAATAACTTACCATTGTGAAAGGCAGGTTTTGATTGTCTCCAGAGGGTGTTCAATAAGCCATAACACAAGACAACTGAATAATGACGGATATTTTCTGGTGAGGGAAGCCATGACAGTTGTACTCGTCTGCATCCCTGAAAGATATTATTCCTTTTACACATTGTTTCATTAAATAAAAAAAAAATATACTTCAGTTCTCTACAATATGCTATGATCCTGGGAGGTGAAATAGTATTTTTAAAAGTTGCTCTTGGTTTCTTGTTAGTTTAAGTGTTATAAAACGTGATAATCAAAGTCGTAGCCAGTAAGTAGTAGTTGGGACAGGTTGACGTCCGGGTAATAAGCGAGGGCGCGGGAACTCTCATATTATAAGGCTATTCTGGCGTTGTTGTTTCCTCCATCAGAGAAATTTACTTCCTCTAATAATTCAGACCGTGTAAGTTACCGGAAAAACGAAGTTATTTCTAATTTAAAACTTGCAACATCATATTACTGCAACGCTAAACTCAAAACAGCAAACGGTCTCTCTTTACGAACATAAGTTTTCATAGTTCCCAGTACAGGATAACCATAGACATATACTGTACACCACAAGGACATCAGTATTAAGACACCAACAGATGGTAGTGTCCCACATTCCTCTCTCACTCAATTACTTTCTCTGAAGGCCGAGAAACATGCACAGTACCAAGATGATCCAGAGAAAGCGGAGGTGTGAGCGGGTGAGAGGGGGAACTTCATTAATATCGTACTCAGTAATAATAGCCGTAATACTTCACAGTCGCTGGTCATGGTGGGTAATAAATGAAATGGTAGAGAAAAAATATGATAATAATATACGATTACTCAATAAGATGACGGAGGTACAATATGTGACAATGAGGATGTTGATGACGATGACAGCGACTTGGGTGATAAAATATGGTATAATTATTACATGGATGAATGTCTTGTCACGAGTCATGATACGTACAAGGACATCAACTCACATAGAGAAAGTACACAAAGAAACACTCACAAATAATAAACATATACACAACATACAAGGACACCAAATCACCTCACGCCTAGACCTTGCCTCACACATACACGCGCGCGCTGCATGACCCAGGAGAAAGTAGAAGCAAAGTTTAGTTGCCACTTAAGGACCAGTTTTCAAATCTATTTTTAAAACTTCACTACGCGTTCTCTCACCACTCCGCACTCTCCCACAGGAACGCACAAGACCGTCTGCTCAGAGTCACACGGTCAGAATTATTAGAAAATAGTGAAAGAACGACTCAAATTACTTAAAGAATGGCCATGTTTACACTGCGGGAATTGACGTCCGCGAGTTACTCATCCGGGTACAAAGTCTGTCCTCTCCTTCGCTCTTCCTCTTCTTCTCATCATTTATCTTCTTCCCATCATCCCTCTTCTTCCCATTATCCCTCTCCTTCCCATCATCCCTCTCCTTCCCATCATCCCTCTTCTTCCCATCATCCCTCTCCTTCCCATCATCCCTCTCCTTCCCACCATTCCTCCTCTTCCCATCATTCCTCTTCCACCCCTAACGAACAAAGGCTTTTACCACCGTTCCCTGATTTAGGTCACACGTCGACCCTTACTGCTATATGACTCAGTTTTCTACATCTCTTACCCGACGTCCCTAATTTGGCGTGAGTCCCTCTTGACATGTCACCTGTGTTTATGTGTCTTACCCTCTCCTAGTCCCAAAGAATCTTAACTTGTATTATTCATTGGGGCGGGATGGACATTAACACCTCCGCCCCTTCCCCTGTTTATCTTATCCTACGCTACCTGGGGAGGTTAGGTTAAATTAGCATTAGGGTGGTTAATATTTAGGTGAGATAAGCTTAAGGGGAATAATCTTCAGGTGATCCGAGAAGTTACATCCGGATTTACCAATGTAGCATAAATTCCTGAGATATATAAACAGTAATATAAATATTCAGTAAAATAAAAAACGTTAAAATCAATGTGTGTTATTTCCAGGTTGTAAATTTTAATATCACGTCACCCCACAAGAAGGTGGCCATTATAGAAAGTTGATGTTTAAAGCCCATTTTCTCTTCTAGAAAACCCGACAAGTATACACATACCCGTTGGATGACTGTGATTGGGAGGTGCGCAGGCTGACAGACGGGTGGGTAGGTAGGTACGTAGGCGGGTGGGTGGGTAGGCAGCCGGGTGGGTGGGATGACAGCCGGGTGGGTGGGAAGGCAGACAGGCAGGCGGGTCTGTAGGCAGGGAGGCGGAGGCAGGCCAAGCGGGCAGGCAGGCAGGCAGGCAGAGTCAACTTGAAACAGGCCTCGTGCATTAGTATTCACACACGGTACTACCCGAGAGAAAGTGCCTCCCTCCTCCAACAAGAAAACGCTAAAAGATCAGGTCACCTAAACCTAGCCTTGGAAGTTTCCCCGATGATAAGAAGTGTATTGAGATGACGATGCCTTACAACCTACCGGGATACCAAGCTCTATATTATGTGAGGTACGCTTCCTCCCTTCTTACCTGTACCTGGGACCACCACCACCACCACACCACTACCTGTTTATACCTGCCCCGACCTTCCCTCACATTTGTTTAACTATACTGTATTGCTCTCTCTCTCTCTCTCTCTCTCTCTCTCTCTCTCTCTCTCTCTCTCTCTCTCTCTCTCCACCCCTTTTCTTTCATCTCTCACCATCTTACTGTGTCTTCTACCACCATCTTCACCTTTTTCCTCCCCCCAACTCTCTTTCTTTCTCCCCCCCTCTCTCCCCTCCCCCCTCTCTTTCTCCCCTCCCTCCCCCCTCTCTTTCTCAGCCACAGCACCAACCATAACAGCAGCACACAACAGGGGGAGGAAGGTGTGTTTACGGGTCTGTCCATTTGAAGGCGGTAATGGTAACCCCGTATGGCTGTGAGCAGAGTGATGCCTTACGGGACAATATGTATACAATAGCAATTCTGAAGTGTGGAAGTATGTAGTGTGACTGAGGATGTGGCGTGACGTAAGTGTGGTTGTAAGGGATTGTGGTGTGACGTGTGGCTGTAAGGGATTGTAATGTGACGTAAGTGTGGTTGTGGTTTGATGTACAGTAGTGGGGGTGTAATTAGGTTAGGTCAAGTTAGGTAAGGTTAGGTCAGGTTAGGTTAGGTCAAGTTAGGTAAGGTTAGGTCAGGTTAGGTAAGGTTAGGTTAGGCTAGGTTAGGTTAGGTTAGGTTAGGTTAGGTAAGGTTAGATCAGGTTAGGTTAGGTTAGGTTAGGTAAGGTTAGGTCAGGTTAGGTTAGGTTAGGTTAGGTTAGATTAGGTTGGGTTAGGGAGCTTCGTGTCGTAGCTGATATCAAAAGTAAGTAGCTACAATTTCTCCTATATTTAGATGTCATCCGTTTCCTATATAACTGCAGTGAGAAATATGATATTACGGTGATTTCCCTCTCTCCTTTCCTACCTCCCCCTCTCCATCCCTACCTACCTCCCTCTCTCCTTCCCCACCTCCCCTCTCCATCCCTACCTCCCCCTCTCCATCCCTTCCTCCCCTCTCCATCCCTACCTCCCCCTCTCCATCCCTTCCTCCCCTCTCCATCCCTACCTCCCCCTCTCCATCCCTCCCTACCTCCCCCTCTCCATCCCTATCTAACCTTCCTCACCTCCCTTCTCCATCCCCCCCTACCCCCCTCCCTCCCGCCTCAAGGTATCCCCCTCCAGTTTACCTGTCAGTAATTAGTTCCAATAAGTGAAAGCATATACTCATCGTAAGTGAAGGTAGTTTAAGGAAAAAAAAAAAACCAAAAACATGAGAATCTATCATTAAAAAAAGTCTTAAGTCTAGTTTTGTGTTATACTGTTCTTCTTAAGTTGTAAATTGTAGCGATAACATTTACTTGAGTTAGTTAGTTGAGTGAGTTAGTTGAGTGAGTTAGTTGAGTGAGTTAGTTGAGTGAGTTAGTTATGAGATAATTTACTGTATATACCTCACCCTCCAGCTCATTGTTGGGGGGGGGGGGGGGGGTTATTGTTGGCTGAAGGGGCCTGAGTTTTAATGAGGCCCCAAACCACATAGGCCCCTAACCTAACCCAACCCAGCCCAACATAACCTAACCAAACCCAACCAAACCTAACCAAACCAAACCCAACCAAACCTAACCAAACCAAACCCAATCTAACCTAATCTAACCTAACCTAACCAAATCTAACCTAACCTAACCACCTTTCACCACACCATACTGACGTGCGGTCCCGACATACCTCCCCCAACTTTCCATGGTAGCCAAGATGAAATGCAGAAAATTTTATCTGGACTACTGTATAAAAACGTGTACTGGGGAGAGAGAGAGAGAGGGGGGGAGGAGGGGTGTGGTGGGGAGGCTGGGGAGGTGAGGAGAAGTGTATGTGTGGTGGGGGGGATGTGTGGTGGGGGTAGGGGTGGGGGGTTGAGGGCTTTCTCCTACCAACCAGTTCTCTCGCCCGCTCTCTAATAATAATCCCAGTATTTTTTTGGGGTTTTAGAAATCACTCTCTCTTTATTGGTATCTGTAGACGACGTATTTCTTCCTGTTTAATGAAGAGCGAAAAGTGGGAGAAATAAATCCCACAGGAGAGAATAGAGAGAGTAAACAGAGAGTTGTTTATGATTTGTGTTTACATGGTGTACGGGTCTCTCTCTCTCTCTCTCTCTCTCTCTCTCTCTCTCTCTCTCTCTCTCTCTCTCTCTCTCTAAAGTATAAAGGATAAGACACTGTAGGTTAGGTTAGGTGGCATCAGGGTTACATTAGGTTAGATGACGTCAGGGTTAGGTTTGGTGATTTCAGGATTAGGTTAGGTGACATCATTCACTCACCGACTCACACTCTCACTGACTATGTAATCATACCATAACGATATAATTAAACGAGGTAGTGCAAATGTCAGGCAGCACCAGTACCTGAGGAGATGATTTCAATGTTCTAAGGTCAACATCGAAACAGGAGGTGGGAGGGGAAATAGAGGCGGTGGGCAATTAAGATGTCCCTAGGTCACTGTTATTTCAGATTCGAAGATTATTTCGTATTATTATAATTACTTAATATGTTTCAATTATTGTTTTATAATTTCTTGACTCATGCCATGATCCCTCATACAAGAACACTTTGCCATGATGTAAACAAACACATCAGATTACGTTATGTCGCTAATCCAAGTGATATACGGGTTACTATAACGACTTAACCCTAACCTAACAGGCTGTAGAGATGGAGTGTAACAAGTTGTTTTTGTGTTACAGGTGTTAGCGGTGGCGGTGACTGTGACGCACGCCGAGGAGTTGACGCGAGACAAGAGAAGTATTGGCAAATGGTTCTCTGGCCTCTTCAAGGGATGGAAGAAGGAATCAGAGGACGACTATGGTCCACGTCCCATCATCACCGTGCCTGTGCCTCACCCTCGCCCCGTCTACCACCCCCCTGTAGTGAAGCATTACTACAGGCCTCCACCTGTCCACATTAAGCCCACTTACGGTCCACCTCCCCCACGCTATGGTGGCGGAGGTGGCGGAGGCCACTTCGCAGGAGGTCACTTCGCAGGAGGTCACGGAGGTGGCAGCCACTTCGCAGGGGGCTATGGAGGTGGGGGCAACGGAGGTGGTGGGCACGGAGGCGGCGGCCACTTCGCAGGGGGCCATGGAGGTGGCGGCCGCATCAAAGGAGGCCTTGGGGGCGGTGGCCACATCAAAGGAGGCCTTGGGGGCGGTGGCCACATCAAAGGAGGCCTTGGGGGCGGTGGCCACATCAAAGGAGGCCATGGGGGCGGTGGCCAAATCAAAGGAGGACTTGGAGGCGGCGGTCACTTCGCAGGGGGCCATGGAGGCGGTGGCCACATCAAAGGAGGCCATGGAGGCGGTGGCCACATCAAAGGAGGCCATGGAGGCGGTGGCCACATCAAAGGAGGCCATGGAGGCGGCGGCCATGGAGAAGGAATCCCACATGGTTTCGGCCCGGTGAAGCACTCGGATGTGGTTCACTCCGGCGGTGGCTCCTACAGCCCCCCGCCACCCCCCGTTGACAGCTATGCTCCTCCTCCTCCAGTTGACAGCTACGGTCCTCCTCCAGTTGACAGCTACGGTCCTCCTCCAGTTGACAGCTACGCTCCTCCTCCAGTTGACAGCTACGCTCCTCCTCCAGTCGATAATTACGCTCCTCCTCTACCAGGTGATAGCTATAGTGCACCGTCAGTGCCTATCGTACCCGTTGTTCCCCAGGTGTTAGGAGACAGTTACAGTCCACCAGTAGTTCCGGTGGGACCAGTTGTTCCAGACCTGGGTAACGAGTACCGTGCACCGCCGTCTTTCCCCCCACCCATGGCAGCCCATGGCTCTTCTTCCTCTTCCTACCTCGGTTTCCAACCTTCCCAACCCCTTCCTATAGAATCTCTTATTCCGGTGGCGCCAGTTGGACCTCCAGCGCCGCTCTACGACCTTCCTTCCGCATCGGGTGGAGGTGCACTGGGTGGAGGTTCACTGGGTCTAGGTGGTCTGGGTGGAGGTGCACTGGGTCTAGGTGGTCTGGGTGGAGGTGGTCTGGGTGGAGGTGCACTGGGTGGAGGTGCTTTGCCTCCTGCTCAACTTGACATCTTCCCCCCTGGTGGTGAGAATCGAGGAGCGTTCGGTAGTGATGGCAATTTTGAAGTTACTGGGAATATCGGAGGAGGTGGTGGTTTATTCCCCGTAGATATAACCGACCAATACTCAGCTCCAGCTATTACAGCCCCAGTGACGTTTGAGGCCGAGCTAGGTTACGACGATCCCATCATTGAGATTGTATTCGAGGATGGTGACCCCGCCCCTCCACCTCCCCCGCCCATCATCGATCCAGGTGTGTTTTCAATACCGGAAGAACCAGTTGAGGTTTATTTCATTGAGTACTCACCAGGTGATAACATCGATGACATCAAGGGTCTGAATTTTGACGGTGCACAGCCAGGTATCCTGAGTGACCTGCCAAAGGAACTACCCGCTGATGTCCGTTCTCAGCTCTTGGATTCTGGATTGCTGGATGACGCTGATGTTGAAGTTATTAATTTAGAGGATGCCTTAACTCAAAACTATTTAGACAAAGAGACACGAGAGGCTCTGTTGGAGGTGTATGGCTCCGAGAGTCGCCGTGCTGAGAGGAAGGTCGCTGCACCATCAAAGGAGGCAGTTGACGTCAAGGTTCGCCGCCTGGTAGGGGACGACAACACTAGCGAAGGAATTGCTGGGTTAATTTCTGGTCTTGGCAAATTCCGTGAGGGACGTTTCGCTGGAGTTGTGGAAGCTAATGATGAAGATTCGAAAAAATTCCTTCCGGTAGTAGTTGATGGTGCCAAATTACCTTTGCCGGAGGAACTTGACCTAGAAGGACGTGAGGTGGCTGGAGTTCTAGTGCTGGCTTCAGGTGAAAATGACGAATCACCAAAGCCCCCGGCCAATGCCAGCGATCCAGAACACAACCTGGTTGAGTCAGCGTCAACTTTACAGCCGGTGGTGAAGGAACCGGACACCGCCGAAGAGCGAGTGGACCGGCAGTGGAATGGCGACCCTAATGGGTGGCGCCCCATCTGGAACTGATCCACCAGCCAGCAAGCCTCCCGGACTTGACCTGCCCACTCCCTCTCCATCTGCTCTGGATGGTTCTTGCTTCCTCCTGAGAATCAACTTCTCAAGACTTGGAATCGTTAGATTATAATTATACAAACTGTGACTCTTTATCTAAATTCAAATTCTTCGTCTGGCAAGCGGGCACATCCCCAGCCGACGCATCTCGTGACTCAGCTGTCGTCAATTTCCACATTTCGTAGCGAGGGCATTGCCCTCACCAAAGAAAACAAATAATTTTGTGAAATATCTTTCTTTCGAGTTGTCGAGTGATGCGTAGCTTTACTCTACTGAATCATGCTGTACATATTGCTGTCTTAGTTTTAATGAACATATCTTGAATAGGTTTAAGGTTGTTTTTAGTCAGGGTAAAATCTTATGTTTTCAAGCTAAACTACAGGATATAAAGTGTCCCTACATCTCAGGATCATCACAATAGTGTGTACATACTGCCTGCTGAACTTCTGGACCAGTTATTATACTTTACGAAATGTTTAAGCAAATTCTTGGTTGTGTCTCAGATGCTGATAATAAGACAGGTGATGTCTGAGCCTCAAGTGGTGTCGTGTGTTGTCTCTTTAGTTAGAATATTTATGTACTTATCCCTGTTGCCTTTTACCTGTACAATGTTGCTCAAGTGACCACAACTTTCTGCAGGCAGAAAAAATAATCAGCATCTTTATCTAGAATGTTTCTCGTGTGCAGATATTTTATTGTACAGTAATTTAATAAATAAAACTAAAACTGCCTAAGATTTTGTTTATCCAAAACCCTTCGTATAACCATTTACCTCCGGTGGTCCTGCTTTTCTTATTGTGACTAAATTTTAGATGCCTGTCAAGATGATGACGTCACCTTACAGTAAACATTGTAGATATACATGAGACTTTGCCCTCCACACACACACACGAGATTTGCTCACATTCACTACCAACTTCCTCTAAGTATGTTCTCCTTCAAACACCTTCACTAATATCTGTAACTCTGTTCATTCGTCAAATAGAGCTGTGTCACCTACAAACAGCAGCTGAACCATCCGCCAAATTATATCCCATAATCCTGACTCGAGTGATCTTACACGTCTCTGAAGAAGCCGCCATTTTCACTCGCAACTGGTTTTCTCTTTTTGATAACCTCTTAACATATACGTCACCTTACATACAAATATTATATACTTCTATAAATAACGAAGCTTAATTTTCCTTTAAATATAGCGACTGAAAAGATAAATAAACTACACCAGAACGTTATATTCCGTGTCTTTATTAGCGACTCAGCCAATGTTACTGTCATTCCGCTGGACTATACATCTTGCTCTATGTAGCCCAAGAGACCAGTATATAGGCCACTGTGTCACTGGTAAGACAAAGAAAAAAATTGGTACAACACACAGCAGGAAGTCAAGGCTGGGTCCAAGGTACTTAGGATTAGTCACCCTTGGGCCGACTGCCGACGGGTTTAACTTTACCATTCGCTTATTTTTCACTTTTCTAATAAAATGTATTACATACTTTCTAATCAGGTGTCTTATATAACTAAAGACACCTTATGATTCTGCCTAAGCCAAATACAATGTTGTTTTGCACCTTACACACATTACAATCAAGTGACAATCTCTTCCTCCAGGCTAATATACAATACACCCTGAAGAAAAACAAAAAATAGCAATTAACTATAAACTTATTATTTTTTTTTTTTACCCAAAATTTACATTTCTAAATAATTAAAAAAAAATATGAAATAAAATCCAGGGCAATCCAGTAACTAGGAAAATATGGGAAAATAAAATCAGTCATCTAACATTTTTATGCCATTGTTAAAACCGTCCAGGGAATTTTGTAAATAACCATATATCATTATCTTCGTGAATGCCAAAGAACAAGACAAGTATTGTAGACCAACAGTAGTAGCCAAGACCATACAGTAACCCTAACAAACAGACAAATATCATATGGGTCAAATTGAGTCAGTCTTAACCATGCAGTTTCTTAATACATCATCTGTAACCCTGAATTACCCGTTGACTTTGTTATGTATCGATTAATATACGGGGTGATTAAAAAGCCCCAGTGCACCTGAAATAAATAGTTGTTCCATGTTAAGCCTACAGCAATATACCTTGTTCTAGTGGCGGTAAATATTAAAAATGATTAATAATTCCAACATCTACTAAAGTATCCGATCAAAAGTAGGCGTCAGGGCAGGCGTGCAGGTGGTGGTGGTGGTGGTAGCAGTGGTGGGGTGGTGGTGGTAGTGGTGGTAGTAGTAGTGGTGGTGATGGGGGAGGGTAGGAAGGATAGTTTCTAAAACCTCCCTCAAGAGCGTCTCTGTACCTGACAACTCGACTCACGCTTAATAACATTGTCGCCTCTATTACCAAAGACTATAAAAAAGATGATCTGTAGTTTATGCTTGATAAATGCTTGCAGTAAAAGACAAAGGAAGTGGTACTCAACCCTGAATATGCTGACGAAAATATCAAGGAGAGAAAAGATAAAACCCCTAAGAAACATAAACACAGAATCTTGTTTGGTTGTTGCTCTGCTCGTCCTTCCTCCTGGGTTCCTGTTATGAGCTACAGGAGATAATCTAAAACATCAGGGGGGTTTTTTTCCCCAGAAGAGATCAACGAGAGTAAGAAGGAAGAGAAGACAAACACGCGCCTTCCACCACGACCATGATACTAGTTTACGCAGCACTTTGCCATCACCTCTGTCAATACATGTAAAATATTCCTCCCCGATTATCCCAGAGCGGTACAAGCCGTATCCGAAACCCTACTGTACACCTTAAAAGAATAAAAGAATATCCATGGATTAATTTCTGTTTGTTTCACTCACCAATGGAAATGACTGACTGAGTAGAGAGAAATGTGAGGATATTTTAGATACAATTATTTCTCTCTTTGTCGGACTTAGTGGTGAAGGAGGAGTGTGACAGACTTCATGTATGGATGATAGCTGTCAGCGCTCACGGTGAAGGGTAACTGTCAGCACTTATGTACGTTTCGTTGATAGTGTCGACGATGTAGTGTTCAACGGGTGAGGAGACAGACGTGTCGAGTGGAGCATGTGGACAGTGATGGCAGGAGGAGTTGGTGTGAGGCACTAGTGAAGGCTGTTTGTTGACGGTAAAGTGCTGGGATACAGGAACCGGAGGCGGGAGCGGGGGAGAAGTGTCTTTTCCACATGTTGGTGTCACAACAGCACGCCTACTGCAACGCTCACCGATCCGACCTCTACATTCCCATGATTCTGTCAAACACATGGATTACACATATAAACCCTATATTATAATAGTCAAATAACCTTAACATTAGACACCCGAGCTTACTTCATTTGATTATTTACTATTTACCATCCTCACGATACCTGAGGGAGGGGGGAGGGGGGGTTAGGTTAGCGTTAGGTTGGTTAATCTTCGGGTGAAATATGCTGGGCTGCTTAATCTTCAGGTAATCTTTATAGTCTATATTTCAATTTAATGAGAAGGAAGGATTACGTGACGGAAAAGATGCTGATGAGTGATGCTGCTTAGTGTGAAGCATCGGGGGGGGGGGGGGGGCGGGTGGAGGCATCCTGCATTAAACTTGTAATAGCGTGAAAACGTTAAAAAAGACCCAACTAAATTACATCATCCTCGCGACAACAACACACGCTAACACTCACTGAAGGACTTTGGTGGTGGAGGTTTGGTGGGGTCAGGAAACATCTCTTCGTAGTTATCGTAGATTTTGGTTAGTTTACGATGCGGCACCGTCCTGAACCCGTACTTGGAGGCTTTGAGTGGGTGGTGGTGCAGTGGGAGCAACGCCGCGGCCACTTCTTGGTTCTCCACGTGGTACATTGACCAGGACCTACGTATGGACGGTAAGTTGGTATTGGGGGCTTGTGTGGTGGGTAAGAGATGGGCATTAAATACTTGTGTAGTGGGCATCAAATGAGTACCGGTATCTAGAGCCTGTGTGGCGACCAAGAGATGGGAATCAGTGACATGTAAGGTGGGCATAAACTTGGGACAAATGGTTTGTGTGGTGGTATGCCTACGGGAGTCAAGTGGTGATGGGGGAGCCTTAACGACGAAGGCGGAGGATAGTCTGCTTCTGCCATCGTCGGCCGGGGCGTGGTGCAGGGAGGACGGTGGCGTCATCCAGCGCATCACACTCTGTTGCTTCTTCAGCTTCTGCACAACACACAAACATTGTCAAGTAATACTGTACCACCAGAAAACACAAGAGATGAAGAATCTGTCCTTAATAGATAAAGGGGCAGTGTCCTTAATAGATAAAGGGACAGTGTCTTTAATAGACAAAGGGACAGTGTCCTTAATAGATAAAGGGGCAGTGTCCTTAATAAAGGGACAGTGTCCTTAGTAGATAAAGGGGTGCCTAATCTTCAGGTGATTCCCCTCGTCAATTTGCTGTACATGGCACACAATATGCATCTGCACTTACATATTGTTATTTTGGAAAGCTTCATCAGGTATATTTCTCAAGCCAATACTTATCAACCTACAGGAGAGGACAGTATGTTTTTATGTAGGAACAGTATATTATGATGACTTCAGAACACCTCGTGTCTTGGAGTGTGTATGAGTGTCAGTGACTGTGTTTGAGTGACTGTGTATGAGTCAGTTTGGATGAGAGACAGTGTGTATGAGAGTCAGTGTGTATGAGAGTCAGTGTGTATGAGTGTGTATGCTTGAATAAGTAGATGTGTATGAGTACCTTGATATAGCAGAGGGACCGACAATACAGCACCAGAAACATGGTCACCAAGACGCCCATGATCGGCAGTGTCACGGACAGTATCGTCGTGTCTGCAGACAAACACACATGCATACAATATACCACATTATCATCATTACCATCATCATATTGGTATCATCATGAAATACGAAACTGGTTAATCTACAGTACCAAAATGCTCTGATATTTGACTATGGGCATTCGTGATTCTCTAATATACGTATTTACTGACCTGGATATTATATATATATATATATATATATATATATATATATATATATATATATATATATATATATATATATATATATATATATATATATATATAAGTGTTACACAGTGCATAAGTGTTAACACAACCCTCACCATTAGCCATGATGGCGGAGGAGTACCACAGGAGTCACACCACACGTCAGCAAGCAAAGAGCCACCACACGTCAGGTAGTGAGGTGTCACCATACATCAGCCAGCAAGGAGTCACCACACGTCAAGCTGTGAGGTGTCACAACACGTCAGCCAGCGAGGAGGAGTCACCACACGTCAGCCAGCGAGGAGTCACCACACGTCAGCCAGTGAGGAATCACCACAAATCCCTCTCCTCACCATACAACAACTGAAGCACTTCTGGGCCACCTCATCCGACCTCCTCGACTCTCACTATCACTACCGTGCACCTCACTTCCTTCCTCACCACACGAACATCCCATATGACAAGTGAGTATTGTTCTTTACACGAGGTACTGAGAACGCACATCCTGAGTACTGTAACACTGATAACATTTGTTTTATGATATAATTTTCCTCATTGCCTAGTCTGTATACTCCTGTGTTTATTCTGAGAAATAAACACCAAAAACAAATGTGCAGACCAGGTTTTGTCAAATAAAGGTTATTAGGACTTCCTGTGGAAATCTACAAGATAATTAATCCTCAAATATCGAGACATGACGAGGAAGTTCTCAGATAAGAGATGTGAAGAGTAAAGGAGAATCATTGGAGTAGTGAGGAGAGTGGCTGCAGCAGGAGAGGATGAGTGCTGTGAGGGTGTTTGACTGCTGAATATAAACAATAGTATCCTCCTTCAGCGGATGTATGCCGGCAAAACTCGAACGCTAAATGAAAGATTCTTTTATAGACGTATTTTTTTTTAAATCATAGTTAAGTCACGAAGCAAATATTTAGAAAACCTCTTGCAACTTCCCCACCTTCTCTGGCTCTTTAAACTTAATTACGAATTTATCTACCGTAAGACGAAGATATTATTGTTTTATATAAAAGAACAGCCTTTTAATATACGCTAGAAGAGCAATGTACAGTATACATTTATCTAAACCAGAGTAAGCATTCGTAAATATTTCAAACAAAAAACATTTCATTATTCACTGTATTGATAATGATAAAAATTCAACAGAGATCTTACATCTTATTGGTCTTGCAGTTAGTTACATACTAGTGCGTAAAATTGTCCCACACGTTCACAGTTCACACTGGTTCAGCGTGTACAGTACAACGGAGATATACTGTACAGTGGCAAACATTTGATTCGGGTAAAGATTTATATCACTTAGTGGAGCTACCTGACTAAAATGGAAATTTATACCTATTACGAGTATACTTTATGTTAATGATAGAATGTATTAACTGGGCCAAATTTACTGCTTCCATGTACATATGAACAAACATTCTTATTGTGGATTCCTTAGTCACTGCATAATAATTTTCTGGTGAACGTTTTCTGTGAAAGATTAAGTTGATCGTGTTTTGTGAAAGCTTTGTTGGAGGACTGACTTTTATATTATGGGTTGTGGCCAGTCAATTGAATATCGCTTACTTTGAAACCTTTCTATTGTAGATACTAAAGCTAATGTAAATTGGACTTGAAAGAACTAAAAAAATCCAAGGATTACATTTTCAACTGCTCATGATGTTTGATTCTTGAGAACAAATAACATTTACGAAAAATAGCCATCTAATGTAAAAACAAAACTTGCTTGAAAAGACGAAGGTGGAGAACTCGTTTTGTTACTCGAGAGACTTGAAGTGTTGTAAATAACCAATATATTTATACAGTAGACTAACAGGAGGTGAAGGTAATAGATATAATGTTTTGATGTGATTAGAGCGATGTACAAATTCCCAGAAGAATTTACCTGACTATTTATGCACTAATGAAAAAAAAAATGACAGAGGGACGTAAAACACTTCAGAAGTCTATCGTATCTAATTAGTCTGGTAATGATGAGTAAGACATGTCAGTTCCATGATCTCTCAGTCTTCTACCTCCCCAGCTGTCTGGGTTTTGTTTCATCTTAAGGATTAGCTTCGTCACATGATGGCCTTAATACATAAAAGTTACAAATGTTTATATCAGCGACGCCTGGTCCTTGAGTATCTGTACCCCATAAACACATGTAATTTTTGACATTAATATCTTCCATAACTTCAAATAACGCTAGAGTTGTTATTAAATATCAAATTCAAGTCGTAATGCAGAAATTCAAAACAGAAGCATAGGCCTGGTACTGTGCACTAACACATGCTCAGAACATCAACTGGGGTATGGAAACGATCTAAGAGCAGTTCTATCAATCACCACTTGCTATTGAATGACCATACGTACAGAAGTACAAACGGACAGACACGACATAACAAAATGAGTACATAGTGTGTGTGGGTGTGTGTGTACCCGACTCCACACTACCGACTGAAGAAACAGAAAGTTGCAATGGCTGTGATTTTATATTTATCGACCTCCACCATAAAGAGCTACGAATTCCCGAGCGTACGTAGAGCCCAACTGAACGCAGCCCTGGTAATCTTTCAAAGTTCCTAGATTTGACCAGGTTTGAGATATAACAATGAAATGTGGGTTGCCGTCACCGTAGAGTTATATCACCTGCAGGCATTTATGTGTGACGCCAGAACGAGTCAAAGGTCACCACTGTTGCTTTAGTGAGGTTATAGTTTAAAGATTTATATATGTCAAGTCTTATTATATTGTTCCGAGTGTTGATTACGGCAGTCATGCAAATTGTTGCTTAGTCCACTTGATGTTTTGCTGTCAGACCCTTATGAGTACCTAGTGTTGTACTCATGGGTTAGTTATATACACCATAGAGTTTTATCTGATTGTTTTTTAATGTTGTTAGAGTAGTTTAATTATTAGCCCTGTTACGCGCTTCAAGACCTTCGTTGTTAAAGCCCAGTAATAACATTATAACAAAAACATACTTATGTGGCTCTTGTGTAATAGCTGATCTTTTTGATGCAATGTATACTGTGAAATAAGAATAACAAGGTATGGCAGTACAGCAGGAAGTATCAGTAATGTAAGGTGTTGTCAATAAAGCAGACTGCAAGAGTATGGATGGGTAACACAGAAGGCAGTAAGAGTATGGATGGGTAACACAGAAGGCAGTAAGAGTATGGATGGGTAACACAGCAGGCAGCAAGAGTATGGGGCAGCACAGCAGACAGCAGGCAGCAGCAGTAGAACAAGGTGTGGGCGGGAGGTTCCTTGACACAGATGCGTGGGTCTGGTGACTGAGCCACCACCAAATATGGAGCCACCCCGTGCCCCATGAACCACTTACTGTCACTGCCTCCTTCCCTGCTCCCCGCTTCTCGTGTATCTCTCCCTACCCACACCTCCCTCTATAGTTATCCCCTCTATCTATATTCTTTTGATACTCCTCTACTTCACCCACCTTCCACCCAGAACACCCTACTCCAACTCCAGTTCCCCCTCCACTCTTCCCACGCTCCACCCACGACTGACCCTAATAGTTACCCTCACAATAAGTACCCACCAACTATCTATCTTCATACCATTTATAACTAGCAGTATATACGTTTCGGGTGATAATATTTTCTTTGGTGTTTCTAGACGAGTGATGACAGTGACAACTAACATTATACAAACTATGGCTAACTAGAATTCAGACTTCCAATAGATGAGTCACGGAGCGAGCCGTTAACAAAAACTAAATATTATATATTCCCGAACACAATTATAATCAGTTGCATAAATTGTCATCTTTCATAAACGTATGTAATATTCACAATAATTAGTGTTGTTGATGTACCTGCTGGGAGACGTTAGTTCACTAAACGCATTTGCAATTCAAATCTTAATACCCAGCAGCCTTATAACGTCTGGCAGTACACGTACTATACGGTTGGATAGTTAACTGTGGTACTGATGGCGGCTGTATAGAATACGTTAAAATAATTTTTAACTCTTAACTCAACTGTCGTCTTCAATGGTTCTCGGATAAATTGCTTTTATAATTAATGTGTTTCCGTACTTCCAAAATTGAAGAAAAATTACATTGGTATGAGAGGAATTGTTCCAGATACTTTTCGTAATTTACAGTATCGAATATCTAAAACAAAGGTACTTAAAACTTTAATATTAGATGGAAAAAAAAATTCCACAGATGAAATAAATTATAAGTGTGGCTATATCCAACACTAAAATAAAAACTATATCGTATGCATTAACCGCAGGAATTGTCAAAAATGAGTAGTATTGAAACCAGTATAGTACATCATTGGACGATGAGCAAAACACCTATGTTAATTTTTAATTGCTTAGACTAGTGTGCGTATTAACCTAGACTACCTTAGCTGTTAAAGCTTAGTAATACATTGTACCATTAATGAAGAGCGGTCTTAAACCTCTCCTAACCGCCTCCCCAAGTGTAAGGATGAAATATGTAATTGTTAATGACTTGAAATCTTGAGGTAAAGAGTCGCACTTGAAATCTGAGAAGACTCCAAAGTGTACCCTATAAATAATATTTTCTTCAGTGCTACATATCAGGTGATTTTTTTTCTTTTCGTTTAGCTTTTGTGTGAACTTAATGGTGCATCTTGATGTCATCTGCCCAGTAAAATTCTTCTACTGGATACTAAAACTTTGCTCGTCAGGTAAATTAAAGTTATTAGCGTTTACATTTACATGTACAATACGCTAGCTCATGAATTTACAGAAAAGCGCGTGCTCTCCTCTGGTATGTGAATTAAAATAAATAAACAGGTTACATATTAATAAATCTCCTCTCTGTATTTATATCAAGGAAGTTGTGTAACGTCCAGAACCTGACCAAATTTGACAAGCGTTGGTTACAGTTACTGTATTATCATCATTATTTTATTATTTTATTTTTGTTTGTTTTATCATAAACTTTATTTATTATGAATTATTATGACTATTAATTATTATTATTATTATTATTATTATTATTATTATCATTATTATTATTATTATTATTATTATCATTATTATTATTATTATTATTATTATTATTATTACATTTTCGCCCCCCAGGCCCCGATGTGGGTCAGTGACCTGTGTCCGGGTGGGCTAATCCCCGTAAAAAAAAACAATGTGAAATATTTCTGCCCGTCGTCGATTAGGGGCGCTGTTTCTTTAGTTCACAGACCTCACGCAAGTGCTCCAAGGTAACTGGCCTAGTTCAACTTTGTCCCACCGTATAAAAAAAGAAAACAGCGCCAAGTACTTTTAAGAACCCTTATGTGCAACAAAGAAATGGGTAAGGCTTGATAATGGGACATGAGAACTCAAAGGGAATAGTTGTGCTCACCGAAACTTTATAAGTATTTTCATTGTTCCCAAGTTCCCGAAGTTTATTTTAAGGTTGCTAATATGTAATTATGGTCAACTGTATTTAATCATATTTAATTATAGAAAGAAGATATTATAACACATCAGGGTGCTCAATAAACTCGCCTTCACTTAAAAATATATATAACATTGACTAACCAAACCTAACCGTCCTAAACAATTTCCAGATTATTTTTTTTGTTCTAGTTAGGTTTGATGAGTTAAGGAATCAGCGCTCAAATTGTGGAAATTGGCGTAACCCTGCGATGTAAAGAGCTAAATAATTATAAAACAACTAAAACATAATTCAGGTTAACTAGCTACCTAACGAAATGCATATAGACAAAAACATATTTCTTACCTTACGAATAAATAAATTTAGGTGGAGGAATGGCTTTTTTCACTCGGGTTTTGTGACAAGTTTTTCGTAAAAATGGCTGTTCCCAGCCTGCCACTCGCCCACATTAGGTACCCCCATCTTTATTAACGTTTCCTAGAGCAGCAGCAGCAACAACTTTAGATTATTTGATAATAGTCGAGATCAATTGCGTGCCTTAACAACCTACTATATTTTAAGTTTCACCACAACATAAATACTTTCTTACCTTTTGAAGTTGGCGAAAATTGCACTTCTGGGTAACGAACGTGATTAGACACCCGTGACCCGAGGCCATTATTGTTTTCACTTGCCATCCGACGTCATATTGTTATGGCACTGATAAAGACTTCTTTTTCAGTGGCACGTCCGAATTTCAAGTTGAATACTAAACAATCATCGTTAATCGAGCGTGATCAAACAAATATTCATAAACTTTCTTCTCGTTTGACCGGAACACCACACGTCACCATACTTGCGGCCAGAGTGCAACTATTCTTATAGTGAAATGTTTTCCAGCCAATTCATACGTCAGGGGAATCATTTGCCAGATGTCCGTTACATCCTATAATTTAACATTCAGAACTTAACTATCCTAACCAAACAAACCCTATTATAATATATTATATTTAATATAATATAATATAATATAATATAATATAATATAATATAATATAATTAATATAATGTAATATAATATAATATAATTTATATATATTATAATATAATATAATATAGTATAACTTGAAAACATTTTCTATTTTAAAGAAAATACTGTAAGTGTTTACGAAAAGAACCTTTCACAAAGTGCTGAGGTAATGACAACAGCCACAATGTAATTTATCTTCTATCAATCAAACCAACATGACCAATCAGACCTAATTAAACCTAGAGTACAAAACCTAACCTAACCTAGCCTAACCTCATGATCCAAGGGTTGCTCAGGTCAGGGTTATTAAACATGACTTAATTCTTATGCCTATAAAAATAAAGTTGCACAATAATATCGTAACTTTTTAACACTGACTCATCTTATGCGGCGGTGATTTAGCGTTTATTTCGTAATGTACCACTGCTCCTCAACTGTCTTCAAGCGCGTTACTAGAGTAGTAAATACGCTCTTGTGATTTAGTAAGGAATCTCTCGTTCAGGTACCATTTGTGGCAGTGCTGGAGCAAGAAAAATTGTCAATGGGAAGCTGGGCTTATAATACTAAAGCAAGTCTAACTTAGCAACGATAAGAAAATGATCGCTCACCGCACATCAGAATTATGGACATATACCGACGCGAGTTGTCAGTTTTTTCTAGAGCGTCTCGCTCGTCTCCACCTGATTGCTAATCAGTGATTGGTTTGCGCCAATTTCCGGGGTCAAGTCAAGATCTGTGTTCGATAATGAGGATATTTATATCAAATAAATATCGAGTCGCGTAAAGTAACTAAATTAAATTTTAAAAGTATTCATTATCGCATTTTTAATAAATTGCATAATTGTAATTTTTTTATCGATGTTGATATTCACAAATGCATCTGATATGTTTGTTTACAATGTGCGCCTAGTGGTCTGTTCATGAGCTCTGTATCTATTCCTCTGTACACTCCTGTCCGAGGAGTTTGTGGTAGAGAATAAAAGAAATCATCGTTGCAGAACAGCGCCTGTTTGCTGGTTAGTAGGAGCAATCATATGTGTTTACAATTGACGAATGCTGAAAAACTGGCGCCCTAGTTCCCTATGAGTGTGAAAAAATGCTAGTGTGACGTCTCCTTATAGTGTGTACTGTACGTGTGTTTGTGTATATACTAAATTTTATGACTGTTTATTACACACATTCCACTAAAGATTTATCATCGTTATATTTATTAGGAGTTTATTGGATAACGTATCAATATGGTTTTGGGTTTAAAATATAACAAAAACAAAGGCGAACTAGTGGGCATTTATGGTTGTGCAATATACCTTGTTTCTAGGGAACTTGAGTACACCTAAGCTTGATGTTCATATATTAAGAGAATCAATGTTTTAATTTCTTTCATATCAAACACAGCAGTGGTCATCCTGGAGGGGTGGTTTGTACTACCATCATTGTACCTCGCTGACCCAACCTTACATATTAAACCAAACCATAAAAGGTGGAACTTACATGTTGCCGGCAATAAGGTGACTTATTATGCCAGCCTCAGCGGAGAGCTACCCAGCCCACGCCCCAGTGACTAACCTGCCACCAGCACCACCTACCTGTTCCTCCCTCGCCCACACCACCTATTACCCTACCAGGCACACCACTCACCTTTTGCTTATTTAGCTTACCGACGTACATCTTAAAAGAAGAGAGCAAGCCTGTGTTTAAATCTCCATTCATATGCGTAGCATTAACTGGTACTAAAACGAGGGTAGTGACCCTATCGGAAATATTCACGATGTTTTTTCTACACACTTCTCTCCCTCTTTAATAATCTTGATCTGGTCTAGTTGATTACCATTGTTGCAATATCAAGATCGTTTGCAATATGTTAATTTACAGTTACTAACATATTCATAGTCAATCATTCCTCTATATGGGAGGTGAGTAGTGGAAGTGACGTCAGTGTAGTGTCAGGGAGTGTGTGTGTGAGGGTCTGGGGCTATGAGTCACCACAGGGATCTCCTGTACTATATTGTCCACCGCCTCCAGGTGGTTGTCCTGCCCTGTGCCTTCCTCAGCAACAACACTCCACACCAAAGCATCATAGTCACGTCTTACTCTCTTCCCTGTGTTATTGTCATTCCTTGTGTAGGTAATCGTGGTCTAAATGTATGAGGTATTGGAATGCACGGTGGGATGCGTTACGAGTACAAGTGGTGTGTAGTGTGTGGGAGTGGGCGGGGCGGCCCGTGACGTGTACCGTGGGCGGGGCGTTTGGTCTGTCTCATTGGATTGTGGCGCTGATGTTGCGGGTATGTGGGTGCGTGTTGCATGTCTGTCTGCTTATATGTCAGTTAGTGTGGTTGTGTTGTACGGCCGAGGCCTCGTAGGCTGACCGTCTTGACAAGTCAAGTGTAACCCCCGCATGGGCCTGTCACTGTCAGCGGTGCCCATGGTTCATGCGGCTGGCAGGCAGGAAGTACCAAGACCCCTGGCCACGGACACTGTTTACCATATGGCCTTCCCTCAACTACACCTTGCCCACTTTCCATGATCACTATCTGCTCTAATTCTAATCTTGAAGGCTACTACAACAGTGAATCACTCCTCACTAATGAGGAAATACAAATTAATTTTTAACTTAATTGTCTTTATATGATGAATCATGTATGCAATTAACAGCCTAAATTGTTTATGACCAAAGATACTAATGATATGTAAAAATATACATCTTGCTTTTATGCATAAGGATCGTAAGAGCTGCTAGTTTGTTCTTTCAAAGTAAAAAGTAGAGAACTTTTCGATGAACACAATACATTACCACATTTATCAACACATTATCTTTACAAGTTATCGGAGCGACTTCCATCAATAGTGTCCATCCTGTGTCCACCAGTCTCTACCTCGCTACACATTTCGATACAGTACTTATTTCATTTGATTAGTTTAAGTTTTACATCCAGGTGTGTCATCGAGGCGACCCGTGTTAGATTTATACCATTAATGCTCACGACCTTGACACCAATTTGGGCTTCACCTTAAACTATAAGAGTAAGTTCATGTAGGATAGTTTTATGGTACAGGTTAAGCTTCCCGTCTCTCCCAGTTTTCTAAAGTCAGTAAGATGATTTTCCCGTAATTAGAGAAGTGAAAACACATCTGCAGTATGCCTCAATTAATCTATGGCACAGAGGGCAGTTAAATTTGATCTGATATTCCACTAGGATTTTACAGTTGCTAAATAGTTTATCCTCTACACAGCGAGAGGAATAAAACTAAGACATGAGCCCATCACACTAAAAGAAATCAACCACACACCCACATACGCCACACCATACACACAAACTCCCCCCCCCCCCTCCCTCACACACACACACACACCAAGTAAAGACAACATACTGCCTGGTTGTGCGGGTTGGGTATAAATGCCCATTATTTTAGTGAATGTACCATACTCTTACCTTACGACTTGTAGGTTAAGGGTTACGGCCCCAAATTTGTTTAATGTCGATGCTTGATAATGAAACCCGAAGAGCACTGGGCAGACTCCTCACGAAATTAAGTGTAAAACGCTGATTATTTGATAAACATTTACCGTACTAATTTTATCAGTTAAAGAAAAGTTGCTTGACATTTAAGAACCACTTACCATCATTTTGTATCGTCAGCTGCCCAGCCAACGTCACTGTTTTCACGGGAATCTGATAAAATGTTAAGGACTCATCAACTAACTGATTTCGTCCAGTAATATTAATATTATTATTAGTAGTAGTAGTAAAAATGTAGTTTAGGCTCGTGGACTTTGTAAATTGTTACTCCTAGAAGATACATTAAATCATTATTTCACGCAAGATGGCATGAGCCAAACAAATTTAACTTAGCCAAACCTAACTTTAAAATAAGTTGAGATCTATATATTTAGTCAAGGTGGTCAAGTTAGTTTAGTTCATGTCATTAATTTTTCACAAATATTTTAATGCTGTAGTGTCACAGATTGTCAGTTTGTCAACAATTCTACGCTGCTCTTGGCATGTTTATTTAAAACGTGAGTTTAAGTCAATTTAAAACCAGTTTTCTAACTTCCTCCACTTGATTTTGCAATAAGAATAGTTCTTAATAGTTAAGTGAAATTATAGTAAACATCTAGTAAATATACAAGCTTATATAGTTATACTAAATCTCGACCTCGTTTAGATTATTATTACAGTATTTTTATTATCAATTGTCTTTAGTATTACCCCAAATATTTTAACAGGTATAGCGAGGACATACAGGTGACACAACACACAAGAGGCTGGGTTGTTGTGTGCATATATAGTCAGGTAGAGATGGTGGTGGTGTGGAGCCTAACGTCGTCTCCACCTATCTGCCGCCTTCCTCCACTCCTCCGCCCCGGCGTACCTCACTCTTCCACCTAATAAGCAATGCAGTTTGTTGCCCAATGTCATCATCATCATCAACATCATCAGCGACATCGACAACAACACAGTCATCATCAGACATCAGCCTACAACACTCCCCCGCTCCCGCTTCATGAAGGACTCCTGGGTAGGTTTCCATAATTTCCAACCGTCAACCTTCCTCTTGACAAGTAAACGCCTCCAAACTTTCATTTTTTTTTTACCTTATCGGGAAACTGAGGTCATATTTAATTACGTATAATCAGAATTAAACTAATAATTATCTATTACCCAAAAGAGATTCCTAATAATGACTGTTGATTCCTTATAATATCAATTGTAGATTAATGTTTTTTCAGTAATTATTATACCGGTTCAGTCGTGACTCACGGCAAGTTACGTGACATTTGGTCATTATCGAGGGATTTAGGTTATACTTTCACCGTGAAGAAAATACAAGTTCTTCTGTAGGAGAGAACGTAGAAGCAATTCGTATCAGAACTTGATCTAAATGGAGTATGGCCAGGAGCCTTTTAATTTGCTTATTATTATTAGTTCTTTGAGTGGAAGTCTGATTAAATCTATTATACAGCCAGCCACCCCTTACCCTCCTCTTCCATCCCATCTCCAGGTGCCACGCGAAGCTCAAGGTGGAGTGGACTCCATTTGAAGCAGCATCGATCACAAACGAGATACAACAGTTATCAGTTCGAAGACTCATTCCCATGCCTTGGTCACAGGTCTTGATCGCTTGTCCGGGCGATACCTCATCCGCTCTGAGGTAGGAAACTGCTGTTTGGACACAGTGGTGACCAATTGCTTTGGCAGAGGTATTGTTCCTTAATTCTTTACTCATATTTTGTTTTGGCATGACATTGAATGTACTACTAATTATTATTATTATTAATATTATTATTATTATTATTATTGTTATTATTATTATTGTTATTATTATTATTATTATTATTATTATTATTATTATTATTATTATTATTACAAGTAGTAGAAGTTTTAGTGCTTTTACTTGTACAGTGTTAGTAGCAGGGGAAATGGTTTCAGTCTCAATAAACAAGAATTTACAGATGCCATTGCTCTAAGGTACGGTTGGCCAGTAGAAGGTTTGCCCTCCCAATGCGTGTGTGGCTCTTCCTATGACGGCGATCACGCCATGGTGTGCAAGAAAGGGGGCTTCATATGCATGAGGCATGACGAAGTAAGGGCTCTCACAGTAAATATATTGAAGGAAATCTGCCGGGATGTCATGGTAGAACCGACCCTCCTTCCTTTGGACGGTGAGATCTTCCAACATAGGACTTCAAACACATCTAACGAAGCCTGTGTTGACGTCAGTGCCCGTGGATTCTGGACGCGGGACAGCGAGCTTTCTTCGACATCAGAATTTTTGATCCCATGGCCGCATGTCACCGTAACCTAGCTCTCGATGCTGCACACAGGAGGAACGAGAACAACAAGATAAGGGCATAAGGGGAGAGAATTCAAAACGTTGATCAAGGCAGCTTCACCCCTCTAGTGTTCACAACCTCTGGTGGGATGGGACCAAGTGCAAGATGTTTCTACGCCAGACTCGCGAAGGTGATCTCCGAACAGAAGCAGCAGCTCAGAAGTTATGTTACAGCCTTTGTGAGATGTCGACTGTCCTTCTCTCTCCTTCGGTCGGCTTTGCTCTGCCTCAGGGGAACGAGAGCTTCGGCCCCAATGCCGACAACAGCTGCAGATATTGACTATGAGGCTACAGTCACTGAATGCCGCATAGATCTGCGGCTCATCTAATTCAACACAGATGGAATAGCTGCTTGTGTATTAGGATATTTAATATTAAGGTAATAAAATGGCAGCGAAGGTGTGGCTATTGGGGGAGGCTGGAGGCCACGTTCGTTGTAATGTCATTTAGAAAGTAGCAACAAGATTAGTACATGCAGTAGTAGTGAAGAGCCATATCTGAAAAACTAGTCATTGATTCTTTTTATAATTTTCAGAGATGAAGGGCACTGGTACCATTGATAGATAAATAGATTACTTTTGGATTTTGATAGATAATATAGATGTGTATTCAGTAAAATCGTAGTACAAGATTACACTGATTTACATCGATGTCCAGGATCGTAAACATTGATTCGACGAAATAGCCAAAAGAACCATCGTATATGTGTTTAATTTTTACTTTTCTCTGACTTGGCGATGGTTTGTCACTATGTAGGACAAACTCACGGCTTCTTGTTTTATGTACAAACATAAATATTAATGTTTAAGGATTTAGTTTAGATACAGATTGAAAGTTATAACAGTAAGTCTAAAGCTAGAGACAGAAGCCTATTTGTGCATTTCTTATTTTGGAGTAAGTTGAAGCCTATTGGCATATTTAGGCCTATGTTAAAGTAAGAGTTGAAGCCTGTTGGTATATTTAGGCCTATGTTAAAGTAGGAGTTGAAGCCTGTTGGTATAATTAGGCCTATGGTAAAGTAAAACAAGAAGCTTATCATTGTTCAGTTTATAATTTAAAAACAAAAGCCTATACGTATCCATATTTTGAAGAAAGGATTGAAACCTTTTAGAAAGTTCAATCTTCAATTTAAGACTTAAAGCTTATATCACTTTTGTCAACATTTCGTTTTAAGGAAGGACAAGAACCCTGCGGCCAGCCTTGGTTATAAAAGCTCTAACAAAGAAACTCCTTTAATTTACTCAAGTTTAGTAACCTTTTAGATTTTTGGCGCGTTGGCCCTGATGTTAGCGGAGGTAAAAAAACAGGGTTGGCCGGCGGGTGGGTGTGAGCTGATGGTGTTGGAGGGCGAGTGTTGGACCATCACACACAGCTCAGGGTATGATGACATCTTTACTGGCTGGCTGGTTACCTCCCCTTCTACCGCCACCACAACATCGTACAGGAGAAAAATCGAATGTAGGAAAAGTAATAGCTAACCTAACTTCACTTAATCTAACCTACTCTAGCCTATCCTAACTTAACCTAATCTAACATAATTTAACGTAACCTAACCTTAACGTAACCTAAGCTAACCTAACCTAACTAAACCAATCATAATATAGGTTAATTAGAGTATACGATGTGTCTCTTTCTTTAGCTAAAATTTTGACTTTTTTGTGAAACTTTTATATACCGTTAACAATCCTACTAGCAGAATATTTCTCAGTGAAGTAAATCATAACCACCAATATTTCACACCGGGTACAGATCCCATTGAAAACACTACTGGAATATTTTACACTGGTTGGAATCTTGCTTGAAAATTTTCCGCAAACCAAAATTATTTCATGTTTAGGTTCGTAAGATATTTTTTGTATGTATTTTGTTATATTTTGTTCTATGGCTTTTGGTTACTTTTGGCTGTGTGTTGAATACGTATACATGCTTAGCCACACCTATACATACTCGCTATAACAAGTAGCGTGCCATAGCAGTGTGATGTGGTGGGTATGTGGTGGGCGGGTAGGCAGGTCAGCAGGAGACAGCAGTTGAGCAGCAGCACGAGCTAGGGAAGGAGGTGAAGTATATATCCTTATATGTGGTCATGAACAAGAACTTTCGAGAAGGCGGGCAGGAAGAGCAGGAGGGACTCTCAGCTGGGCGGGTCCTTGGGGGCACCTGAGGCATCACTCCCAGCCCTACACACTCCCCGCCCTCCCTCACCCCACCACCACTACCTACCACCCTTCCTTGTGACGTGAGACGAGCGTATCCTGAAACGTACTCGTGAGGACAATCGAAAAGTGAGGTTTAATGAGGAAAATAGACGAGATGAGTTGGTGCGTGTCCTTGTTGTGGTGTGTGTGGGGGGGGGGGGGGGATGTGTGTGTGTGTGTGGTGGGCGAGGCTGAGGGAGGGCAGGTGATGGAGCCACTAATCCCAGTCTCTTATCAAAACTTCTTGGCCGTGTCCTCTCGGTCATACTGTCCCAGGGTGTACAACATCATGCAATATTTACATTTCCTATACCTTCAAACACGCAGTTGAATCCAAATATAAGCAGGAGTGATTGGTAGGTTGGGCGGGGTGGAGCAGGATACCTTCCTCCTCCCTCTCCCGTCCCCGCCCCCCTCCCGGCCATGTGCCCGCCCACTGGCCCTATGGTGGTGGTAGTGGAGGGCAGCGGCAGGTAGAGTCAGTCAGTGAGTTGCAGCCGTGCCACTAGGACGTACGCTTCACCCAGCTTCCCCCTCCACTCCATGCGTGCCAAGGTACAGTGCCTCCCAACTCTTAACTTACCCCTCACCGTCAGGCAGTGATGACGGCAAGTTCCTCCTTACCTTACTTGCCTCCCCTACTGTTACCAACCAGTCTTTAGTATACTGTACACACACGCCCTCATTTAACTCCGTCTACCACAATTCGTGTTATTTCCTGCCATTACTTCTCGTTATTTTAGTGAGTTGCTGTGTCATGAGAGCCGACAAGAGGGCGGGGACTGCTCTCTGTGTTTGCCTTGTGGCGTCGTATTGGCGCATGCCCGAGTAAAGACCAACGTTGACACTGTTACCCAGGTGGTGCAGCTCAGCCGGGGCCACCTGTCACACCTCACCCACCTTCACCCCACCCCCCACCCCCCCTCACCCTCCTGCTGCTGCACCAAACCTGTTTCCCCTCACCAAATGTCTTGTTATTGTGTGCTGCTGCCTGTGTCACCTGTATTGTAGTGCATGATTTTTATCCTCCCTACAACACCTGTTCTCTAGCACCTGTCCTGTAGTCTTGCAACACCTCTTCTCTAGCACGTGTCCTATAGTCTTGCAACACCTGTTCTCTAGCACGTGTCCTGTAGTCTTGCAACACCTGTTCTCTAGCACATGTCCTGTAGTCTTGCAACACCTCTTCTCTAGCACGTGTCCTATAGTCTTGCAACACCTGTTCTCTAGCACATGTCCTGTAGTCTTGCAACACCTCTTCTCTAGCACGTGTCCTATAGTCTTGCAACACCTCTTCTCTAGCACGTGTCCTATAGTCTTGCAACACCTCTTCTCTAGCACGTGTCCTATAGTCTTGCAACACCTCTTCTCTAGCACGTGTCCTGTAGTCTTGCAACACCTGTTCTCTAGCACCTGTCCCGTATCCCTGTATCACGTACCCTGTATTCTACCTGTATCACCTTAGTTGATAATGGTTATTTTGGTTGATTATCTTTATTTTGGGTGTTTGTATACCTTCACCGTCTATGTATATGGTGTGTATACCTGCACTGCCTAGCGACATGGTGAATCATTTTGAACTTATATGACTATTTAACTGAATATCTATCTATCTATCTATCTATCTATCTATCTATCTATCTATCTATCTTTGGGGCGAGCGTTATGGATGGTCAGTTGATGTTTACCTTTCGTCTGTTCGCTCACCTGCCTTCAGTCTCCTACCTGTACACCCTCACCTAACACACCTGTACACTTAACACATATGCATCTACCACACCTACACACCTACATCTACACACCTACACACCTACACCTACTACACCTACACACCTCCACACCTACCACACCTACACACCTCCACACCTACACCTACTACACCTACACACCTCCACACCTCCACACCTACACCTACCACACCTACACACCTCCACACCTACACCTACACACCTCCACACCTACACCTACTACACCTCCACACCTACACCTACTACACCTACACACCTCCACACCTACACACCTACACCTACTACACCTACACACCTCCACACCTACCACACCTACACACCTCCACACCTACACCTACTACACCTACACACCTACACACCTCCACACCTACACCTACACCTACACACCTCCACACCTCCACACCTACACGCCTCCACACCTCCACACCTACTACACCTACACGCCCACACCTCCACACCTACTACACCTACACGCCCACACCTCCACACCTACACCTACACCTACTACACCTCCACACCTACACCTACACACCTACACCTACTACACCTACACACCTCCACACCTCCACCTACCACGCCTACACACCTCCACACCTACTACACCTCCACACCTACACCTACTACACCTACACACCTCCACACCTCCACACCTACACCTACTACACCTCCACACCTACACCTACTACACCTCCACACCTACACCTACTACACCTCCACACCTACACCTACTACACCTACACACCTCCACACCTCCACCTACCACCTACACACCTCCACACCTACTACACCTCCACACCTACACCTACTACACCTACACACCTCCACACCTCCACACCTACACCTACACACCTCCACACCTACACCTACACCTACACACCTACACACCTACACCTACAACACCTACACACCTACACACCTCCACACCTACTACACCTGCACACCTCCACACCTACACCTACCACACCTACACACCTCCACACCTACCACACCTCCACACCTACACCTACAACACCTACACACCTCCACACCTACACCTACACACCTCCACACCTACACCTACTACACCTCCACACCTACACCTACACACCTACACACCTCCACACCTACAACACCTACACACCTCCACACCTACTACACCTACACACCTCCACACCTACACCTACTACACCTACACACCTCCACACCTACTACACCTACACACCTCCACACCTACACCTACAACACCTACACACCTCCACACCTACTACACCTACACACCTCCACACCTACACCTACTACACCTACACACCTCCACACAGTACACCTACACACCTCCACACCTACACCTACTACACCTACACACCTCCACACCTTCACCTACACACCTCCACACCTACACCTACTACACCTCCACACCTACACCTGCTACACCTACACACCTCCACACCTACTTCACCTACACACCTCCACACCTACTTCACCTACACACCTCCACACCTACACCTTCTGCACCTACACACCTCCACACCTACACCTTCTGCACCTACACACCTCCACACCTACACCTGCTACACCTACACACCTCCACACCTCCACACCTACACCTCCACACCTACACCTACTACACCTACACACCTCCACACCTACTACACCTACTACACCTCCACACCTACACACCTACACACCTACTACACCTACACACCTACTACACCTACACACCTACTACACCTCCACACCTGTACACCCACCATATCAGGTTTCGCGGGGTTAACCACACGAAAAACAAGACAAGTCCACCACACTCACCACACCTGCCACCACAACCTCTATTATTTACTATCATCACTTCCACAACCACAACAATCATCACCAGAATCACCACAATCTTTACTATCATCACTTCCACAACAACAACAATCATCACCAGAATCACCACAATCTTTACTATCATCACTTCCACAACCACAACAACCACCACCTCTTGATACACCAGCCACCGTCATCACCACAACAATAACAATCATCGCTAGTCTAACCACTACTACCACCATTACTGCTAGAATCGCGGCAACCACCACTACTACTACCACCATCACTGCTAGAATCGCGGCAACCACCACTACTACCACAATATCAAACAGTATCACCACCACCACCACACTCCCATATACCTACATGTGTCAGTGGGTGTGTCATTTACCTGAGGTCACACACACACACACACACACACACCTGTCAGGAAGAGGCAGTAAGTGTGTGTGTGGGGGGGGGGGTCTCTTGTATGACCAGCGGGTGTCGGGTGTTGCCAGCGAGAAGTAACTGTGTGAGTGTGTGTGTGTGTGTGTGCTGACCCAAACACACAATTTCAATCTGATGAACCAACAATGCACAAGCCACCCCCTCTTCCTCCTCCTACTCCTTCTGCTAGTGTCGCTTCTGCTGATCTCTCTGCTGTTACTGCTGGTTCATCTTCATCTGCTTTTGTTGTTGAGTTGCTGTTATTTTCTGTTGTTTTCTGATACCGGTGTTGTTTCTGCTGTCCTCTCTGCTGTTAAATGCTGCTCGGTCTATTACTGTTGCTGCTTCTGTTGCTGTTGTTGGGATTCATATGTTACCACTACTCCACCCCCCACCCCCACACCATCCCACCCCCACACACATCCCAACACCCTCTCCCACCTCCACACCATCCCACCACCCACACACTCCCCACACACCATCCCACCTCTCATACTCCAACACACCTCCATCTCCTCCCCCCCCCACACCGTCCCCCCCACACCGTCCCCCCCACACACCCCCACACAAACAGGTCTTGGTCAGGTCGGGACAAAAACTAATGAAAGACCAATGTAATGATTGTCTTTTGCCTTAAGCCAAACCTTTGTGTGTTGTGGTGCGTTCTGAAGGTTGTGGTGTTTGTGGTAGTATGTGGTGGTGGTAGGGGTAGTGGTAGGTTGTGGTCGTGGTAAGGGTAAAAGTAGTGGTAATAGTGGTAGATGGTGGTGGTGGTAGGGGTAGTAGTAGTGGTAGGTGGTGGTGATGGTGGTGGTGGTAGGGGTAGTAGTAGTGGTAGGTGGTGGTAGGTTGTGGTGGTGGTAGTGGTGGTAGGGGTAGTATAGTAGTGGTAGGTGGTGGTAGGTTGTGGTGGTGGTAGTGTGTGTGTGTGAGTATTGACGTACAGATTGTGAGACACCACCACCACCAGCCTTGTTGTTCTCTCTCTCTCTCTCTCTCTCAGTGTTATTTCTGTTGTCAGTATTATTCTTTGGTCATGCTTCCTGTTGATGTTATACTGTTGTTCTTATCTGTTATTTTTGTTCTTGTTCCTGTTGTCAACGGCGGGAAAGGTTGTCAACAATGTTTTATTAGTTTCCGGAAATTTCGTAAAAAAATAGTTTTTAGTAACCTTTGCTAGGAATAAACATGGTCGAGTGTGTGAAGCCTGGTGATTTTGAGCAGCCAATCAGGGAAGAGTATTATCGGAATATTTACACGAGTGTCTGAAACCTGTTAATTTTAAGCAGCCAATCAGGGAGTAGTATTAGCAATGTTTACATGAGTGTCTGAAGCCTGTTAATTTTAAGCAGCCAATCAGGGAGTAGTGTCTGAAGTTGAGTAATTCTAAGCAGCCAATCAGCGAACAGTATTATCTGAGTGTCTGTTTACGTGAGTGCGATGATTTTTCTCTTTCTGTTTTCCGTGCTGTACTGCGGTTGTCAGATACAGAGGACGTGTGTATCTCCCGTCACTGTGGAAGGATCTCTCTCACACACACATTCCTGACGTAAAGTGATATTGGAGGTTGTGAACTTGGTATATGGTAAGAGCTAATATGGCCGTCACATACAATCAGGTGTTAGGAAGGTTTCAAGAGGCTTACTATATATGGACTAGTCACCCTTCCTCTCGACACCTCACGAAGCACGGTGTTTATTTGACGTTTGTTATCAATGTTTATCTTTATTCTTGATGTCATCTTTCCCTCAAAACTTTACATATTTCCATTAATAATAACTTGCTATATCGGACGTTTTCTCCCCCCCCCCCTTCTTTTCTCTTTCTCTATATCCCCTCCGTTCCTCTCTCTCCACCTCCCCCACCTGACCCCCACCCCGCCCACTATCACGGTACTCCACCCCCTGGCGTCCTCCACCACCTCCTAGTTAAGCCTCTCTTGTTGTAATCTAGGTATGGTAGTTGCTTAGGTGAGGTGTTAGGTTAGGTGAGGTTAAGTTAGGTGACGTTAGGTTAGTTAGGTGAGGAACTACCTACCTTGGGGTGGTGTAAGGGCTTGGGATACCATATTGCACGAGGGGTATGGATTACAGGGTCTCTGGGGTAGTGTAGGATTAGGTAAGGTAAGGTAGGGTTAGGGTAGAGTTAGGGTTAGAATATAAGGTAGAGGCCAGATACCACCCACCCCCCTACCCCTGAGTGAACATAAGGCAGGTTCCCTTATCTCTTAGGCCGAGGTTAACGCGCTAACATACAGTACACACCTCCCTCGTTGTTAACACTGATAAATTAACTCAAATTAACAAGGCTGTAGAATGTTTGTATGTCAGTTTCAGATTAAATAGGTTTAGGTTGTTATAATTCCTATCTTAATTGGGTGTGGTAGCATTGGCTCTCACTAGGCTTGTGGCTCTTTGAAATTGGGCCTTATAGTCCTCATGGGTTGATTGGAATTGGTTTTGGGTATGATATATTTGGTTTGGTTAGATTAGGTTAGGTTATATTAGTTTTAAGTTAGGTTAGGTCAGGTTAGGGTACTTTAGGATAGGTTAGGTTAGGTCAGGTAATTACATTGTCTATATAGCACAAAGAACCCATTAAACCAGTAACCTTCTATATTCCTTTGTGTTCGTTGTAGTTATAATGAAAAACTCCTGTCGGGGTGGGTGACGAGGGTGAGCAGCTCTGGGGTAGTAGTGGGACTTGTTATGAAGGACAACGTGAAACAGGACTTTTTTTTTTTTATACTATGTCAGTGTCTTGTGGTCACCAGATGGACACGTCCAAACTTCCGGCGGCCCTGGTAAACTTCCGGCCTAGAGATGGTGTGAGTGAAGGGGTTTTGTCGAGAGTCGGATGAGGTTTAAAGACTTGGTACTGAATGTTTCAAGACCACGTGTAGTTGAAGCACATATATCTACAAGTTGTTCTTTTGGAAGTGGCTATGACTTGGTGTTCGATGCTTCGAGACTGTTAATTGAAGCACTGAAGTGTAAAACAACAATAACAGAGAGATAACACGATTTTGTCACCCGGAGGGCTCAGCTTTTAAGAGTAGGGCGAGTAGACGAGATATAAAGGCGAGTAGACGAGAGAAAGGCGAGTAGACGAGAGATAAATACTGGTAGACGAGAAATAAAAACGAGTAGACGAGAGAAAGGCGAGTAGACGAGAGATAAATACTGGTAGACGAGAGATAAATACTGGTAGACGAGAGATAAAGGCGAGTAGACGAGAGATAAAGGTGAACAAGGAAAAATACACCATTAACTGATATTGTAAGAAATAATACCAATAATACTTAATTCATACACCTAACGTCAGGTAACTGTTGTGGACGAGATCGGTGTGTGTCACATAAGAAAAGGTACAGTGTACTAATTTAACATCCTCTTGTTTACATCGCGACACTTTGACATTTGGCGACGAATGTTAATCTGGCGTATCGTCTTTGTTATTGTACGCTGGAGGAGAATTGTTTTTGTTTTGTTTTTATTAAGGCGTGATATTTCTCTGTGTATAATGCCGACTGACTCGATGCCTAGTGATGAAGGTTACCAAGCGACGTGAGGCATAGATTGGTAAACATTGAGAAGACAGTTTGGGTATATAGTGTTGGACCTCCTCCTCCTCCTACCCTCTCACTCTCTCTCCTTTGTTTGTGAGTTTGGTGACAAGTGAGGAGGAGTTGGTGATGGTGGTGTGAGGTTGGTGGTGACAAGTGGTGATGGTATGGTGAGATTGATGGTGATAAGTGGGGAGGAGGAGGAGATGCTGGTGTTTTGGTGGTGAGGGAAGGAAGAGGACTCAAGTGGAGCTCCTCAACACCACCACCTGATTCCTCCTGCTGAACCTTCACCTCTTATGTACATACCTGAAGAAGGCGGTGAAGAAGGTGAAGGGTGTTGATGCGGTAAAACTTGAGTGTGGCTCTTAAGGAATATTTTAATGGCCAGAAATAAAACAGACCTAAATGGGATGGTAGGTCAATATAGTTGTTTAGTCTTTTCTCTAAGGGTAATTATACGTTTGGTGACCTGATTCACCTGTTCCGGTATAAGCTGGTCCATGCGTACATAAAGCTGTGTTCAGTGTCAGCTTAGTGTGTGGACGTGTGTTGAACAACTTAAATCTGGTATCGATGGTGTAAATATATAAATAAAGTAAGTGGTAGGGGTGGTGGTAGTAAGTGGTTGGGGTGTTGGTGGTAGTAGTGGTAGTAAGGGGTTGGGGTGTTGGTGGTAGTAGTGGTAGTAAGGGGTTGGGGTGTTGGTGGTAGTAGTGGTAGTAAGGGGTTGGGGTGTTGGTGGTAGTAAAGGGTTGTGGTTTGTGATAGTGGTAGTGATGGTGATAGATAGTAGTGGTGTTACTAGTGGCTGGTAGTGAGATGGTGGTGGTAGTGGTGGTGGCATCATGAGGACCCCCAGATTCCCAGAGATTCATAAGGTAAAATTGTATCTCCTCAGTTAACCCATTGCCCACCACTCCTGATCTGACTGTTGGTTGTATAATCATATTTCTAGTACAGCATCAGGCAGCCAAAGACCTTATTACCCTGAGAAGTGAAAATCCGAATCATTGAAAATATGAGGCATAATTTGAGGCCCTCCCAATATGGCTTCCAAATTGCCTTAAGACTCTAGCTTGGGAAACACCGTTGATCTTTGTTACGTAAGAGACCTTTAGTCCCAGACGGGCGTGACCCATCAAGTGCTACGGGACTACTGACGGTGACCCCGACGCTGGCTGGTGAGGGAGGACGCCTTGGTGAGTGAGTGAGTCAGACGGCGTTGAGTCAGCTCGCCCGCTCAGACAACCTGGTGAGCGGGTGTGGGCGTGGGTGTGGGCGTGCACCAGGTAGAGCTAGAGAGGCGCCGCCCATCTCACACGCCCTCAACAAGGTCATGCTTATTTTTGGTCTGGAGTTGCTGTGTGGAGGAAGATGACAGGGGGAAGTGGGTGTGTGTGTGTGTGTGTCCTGGTGGGGGTGGGTGGTGGTGTGTAGTGATGGGTGATGATGTGTGGTGGTGTGTAGTGATGGGTGATGATGTGTGGTGGTGTGTAGTGATGGGTGATGATGTGTGGTGGTGTGTAATAGTGGGTGTAGTTCTAGTATTCCCAGGCAGGTGATAGTGAGGATGGCATCAGGTGAGAGGTGACAGGTGTAGTGTTGACATACAGTAAACAGACGTACACGAGGTGGGGAGAGGGGAGAGGGGAGGGGATAGGGAGGGGAGGAGGGGTAGGGAGAGGACGGGTGTCATCGTGGGCTTGACGGGAAGGTGAGAAGTACCTCATCATCCAGACCTTTTACCTCACTCCCTTCCCTCTTTCTCCCTCCCTCCCTGCCTGCCTCCCTCCTTTCTCTCCCCCCTACCCTCCTTCCTATCTGTCTTGATCTATCTTCCCTCCCTACTCCTCCTCCCTCCCTTCTTGCTGTTCCTCCCTCACTCCCTCACCTACGCCCAGGGAGATAGGAGCCGTGTGTGGGCGTCAGGGAGATTAACAGTATTGTATAAGGAGAGAAGGAAGCCGCCAGGTCATTATTGGTCGCTGGAAATCATTGAGAAGAATCTTGGAAAGTCTGAACGTCTAAAGGAGGACCCCTATAGTAGTCTGGTGTTCCTTTATAAAATAGTACTTATCGTTTTGGAAATAATGAGAAACTAGTCACATCTTTTTGGGGGAAATGTTGAAAATTAATCCTATATGTTTTGAAATGATTAATTTTTTTATTTAGAAGTCATGGAAAAGTCTTGTTATTTACATCTCACATACCTGTTTGTTTTAGTATGTTTGTGTTTGTAAGTTTGTATGTGTGTATTTTTGTGTGTAGCCTTAGAAATCAGTATCATGGTAACTTTAAACGTCTTCACACACACACACACACACACACACAACCAAAAACAGTATCGTATCACCTTTGAACCTCGAAATGAATCCTTCCTGGCCCTCCTCACGGATAAATAGCCTGGAGGTGTGAAGTAGCGGGACCTTACCGGCTCTCTCTCTCTCTCTCTCTCTCTCTCTCTCTCTCTCTCTCTCTCTCTCTCTCTCTCTCTCTCTCTCTCTCTCTCTCATCATTTCCTCTGGGAGTGATGAGTGTTTTGTGGTGGTGATCGTGGCTAATAATGGTGGTGATGGTGGTAGGGATGGATGATAGTGCAAGAGATGATGTTGATGATGATGATGGTGCAGATGGTGATAGTGGATTGGTGATGGATCTCGTGTGTGTGTGTGTGTGTCGAGTAGGTACACACACACACACACACACACACACACACACACACATCTCCCGTTATTTCCATCCTCACCAGCACTGACCATCCCTACCACCACCACCACCACCACCACCACCACTACCCCTACCCCTACCACCACCACCACCACCACCACCACCACCACCACTGACCATCTGCAGTTTACTAAGTAGAATATTGAAGCCCTAAACCTAACCTAATCTAACCTAAACCTAACCTAAACCATGAGGATATAACACATAGGGTGGTTTAGGTTTTTCCCTGACGCTCTACTTGACTCCCAGGTACTGCCAGTCACCCTCAGTCATGTCCAGTCACTTTCATTTACCCCAAGAACTACCTCCAGTCATTTCTAGAACTCACCAGTCCACTTTCAGTCACCCCCCGTTCAATACCAGTCATCTCCAGTCACTTTCAGTCACCGTCAGAGCCCATCAGTCACTCTCAGAACTACTCAGTCACTTTCAGTCACCCCCGAGAACCTGTCATTCAATCTCAGTCATCTCCAGTCACTTCCAATCACCCTCAAAACCCATCAGTCAGTCCCAGAACCCACCAGTCATCTCCAGTCACCGTCAGAACCCACCAGTCATCTCCAGTCACCGTCAGAACCCACCAGTCATCTCCAGTCACCGTCAGAACCCACCAGTCATCTCCAGTCACCGTCAGAACCCACCAGTCATCTCCAGTCACCGTCAGAACCCACCAGTCATCTCCAGTCACCGTCAGAACCCACCAGTCATCTCCAGTCACCGTCAGAACCCACCAGTCATCTCCAGTCACCGTCAGAACCCACCAGTCATCTCCAGTCACCGTCAGAACCCACCAGTCATCTCCAGTCACCGTCAGAACCCACCAGTCATCTCCAGTCACCGTCAGAACCCACCAGTCATCTCCAGTCACCTCTCAGCCCCATTCTTTGCTCGCAGATGTTCGCTGATGGTGGACAGTCATTCCCTACTCACTCACTCACTCCTTTTTGGAACTTGACCCACTCCACTGTTGCTATTCCCACTCCACCACCACCACTGTTATTCCCACTCCACTGTTGCTGTTCCCACTCCACTGTTACTGTTGTTCCCACTCCACTGTTGCTGTTCCCACTCCACTGTTGCTGTTCCCACTCCACCACCACCACTGTTATTCCCACTCCACTGTTGCTGTTCCCACTCCACCACCACCACTGTTATTCCCACTCCACTGTTGCTGTTCCCACTCCACTTTTTCTGTTGTTGTCACTCCACTGTTACTGTTGTTCCCACTCCACTGTTACTGCTGTTCCCACGCCACTGTTACTGTTGTTCCCACTCCACTGTTACTGTTGTTCCCACTCCACTGTTGCTGGTCCCACTCCACCACCACCACTCTTGTTCCCTCTACAGTTCCTCATCAACACCATTGTTTCTTTCACTAGTACATACATACATAAATACATACATACATACATACATACATACATACACTTCGTCGTGGCTGTGTGATTAAATCGTTGAGTTGTGTACACGGAAGATGTCCAGTGTGTACGTGGGGGGGTTAATAAGCTTTCATAGTAATAACTGCAGTGGATTGATTACTGCGTACATATTGCGTATGATGGGGTATTACGCCCTCAGAGTAATAACTGCAGTGCGTACATATTGCGTATAAGATAGGATGACTGCGTAAATATTGCGTAACGTAGGGTAATATGACGCCATCAGACTAACAACTACAGTGGTTTAATTATTGCGTATATATTGCGTAAGATTATAGCGTATACATGTCCTTAATTGGCTGAAGCATCGAGGTAACTTTCTTGGGTTGGATTCTGTCAATTTGTCCTAATATATGTAAAAAAAAAAATCGGAGTTTGTAAAAAAAATGTCGTAAGGGTTTTTTTGTAAATAGGGTAACTGTTACACTTTAGAAATGGATCACGTATAACCTAACCTAACCTAACCTCACCTAACCTAACCTCACCTAACCTAACCTAACCTAACCTAACCTAACCTAACCTAACCTAACCTAACCTAACCTAACCTAACCTGAGTTTATTTCACCTGTTGATTAGATACTTTAACGCTTATGTAGGGGATTATGGTGAATTTAGGTTAGGTTATAATGTTGGGTTATGTTAGGTTTGGTTTGGTTAGGTTAGGTTAGGTTAGGTTAGGTTAGGTATGGTTTTGTTAGGGTAGTGTAAGGTTACGTTAGATTATGTTAGGTTCGTTTAGCGTTAGGTTAGGGTAATTTAGCGTTTACTTAGGTTAGTTAAGGTTAGGTTAGGTTAGCGTTAGGTTAGGTTAGCGTTAGGTTAGGTTAGGTTAAGGTATCTAATCTGTGACGCGGGGCAACAGTGGGTAACCTAAGTTGTTACGTCACGGTGACTGGCTGACGATCCTCACCAACAAGATATTAACTAATTCAGACGATCAATTTATTGCTCCCGTTTATGGTAGTGTGTCATTAGCAATACGAGAGCAGGTTAGGTGCTGGGAGGAGGAGGAGGGGGGGGGGAAGGAAGAAGAGGTGCTAAGAGGAGGAGGAGGAGAAGAGGTAGAGGTAGAAGAACTAGGAGGAGGAGGGAGTGGGTGAAGAAGAGGAAGAGGTTGAAGGGACTAGGAGAAGAAGGAAGAAGAGGAAGAGGGGATAGAATAAGGAAAAGGTAAAAAAAACTAAGAGGAGGAGGTAGCAGAAGGAGAATGAAGGAGGAAAATGAAGAAGAGGAGAAGGCTAATTAAGAAAGAGGAGGAGGAGCAGGAAGGAGAAGGAGAAGAATGAAGAAGAATAAGAAGAGAAGGAGAATGCAGAAGAATAAGAAGAGAAGGAGAATGCAGAAGAATAAGAAGAGAAGGAGGAAGAAGAAGGAGGTAGGATGGGAGGTCAGTGGCGAGGAGACGGGTAAGGCATACAGGTGTGTCAATAGGTAGTACCTGAGACACTTGTTGACCATTTATAGTCATCAGTGTGTGTGTGTGTGTGTGCGTGTGTGTGTGTGTGTGCGTGTGTGTGTTGATGGCCTCCAGTGGTTCCTTACCTGTCTCAATGAGGTCATTTAGCCTACCTGGAGTAAAAGTGACACACCTGAGAGAGAGAGGGAGGTAGGGTAGGGGGGGGGGGAGAACATGAGGCCAGTACTACCTCTTATGGTCTTGTTGTGTGGTGACTCACTCATGCTTAGGTCTCTCTCTCTCTCTCTCTCTCTCTCTCTCTCTCTCTCTCTCTCTCTCTCTCTCTCTCTCTCTCTCTCTCTCTCTCTCTCACACACCATGTTCCTGCCATACTTCCCTCCCCCTACCTCCTCCTCATCTCCTTTATTCCTCCTCTTCCTACCTTCCCTTCTTCTTTCCCTTCTTCGTCCTCTTCTTCCTTCCGTTAGTGTGATTTGGGTTCTCCAACATCGCCACCAGCATCTCCCCGGTGTGTGTGTGTGTGTGTGTGTGTGTGTGTGTGTGTGTGTGTGTGTGTGTGTGTGTGTGTGTGTTGCTCCTGATAGTCATTATTATGATTGAGATGAATGAGTGTTGTCGTGGGGGTGGCTGTCAGGTCAGATGTGGCCCGGGGTGTGTGGCTCATCATCAGGTGTGGCCCGGGGTGTGTGGCTCATCATCAGGTGTGGGCCGGTGTGTGGCTCATCATCAGGTGTGGGCCGGAGGTGTGTGGCTCATCATCAAGTGTGGCCTGAGGTGTATGGTTCTTCATCAGGTGTGGCTCATCATCAGGTGTGGGCCGGAGGTGTGTGGCTCATCATCAAGTGTGGCCCGGGGGTGTGTGGCTCATCATCAGGTGTGGCCCGGGGTGTGTGGCTCATCATCAGGTGTGGGCCGGAGGTGTGTGGCTCATCATCAAGTGTGGCCCGGGGTGTATGGTTCTTCATCAGGTGTGGCTCATCTTCTGGTGTGGCCTGAAGGAATGGCTCATCAAGTGTGGCCCGAGGTGTGTGGCGTGGCTCAAGCTTAACCAGTAGTATAGCCGCACCATTGATTACCTGGGCCAGATGACCTTCAGTTGTGTTATGCTCCTGGGCCACCACCTCCTGCCGCAGCCTGGCCACCACCTCCTGCCGCAGCCTGCCCACCACCTCCTCCTGCCCGTCTGCTGCAGCCTGCCCCCACCTACACCTGCCCACCACCTACACCTGCCCACTACCACAACCTACCCACCATTGCCTCCTGCCCACGTCCACACAGGTTCTCGTTGACCAGCTGGGTGGCAGGACCAGCAGGCCAGTGACCAGGGCGGGGCGCTCTACAAACACCTCGTCACCCACGCCCACGCCTACACCCAAACAAGTGATCTAGATGATTAACCGCTTACAATTTAAACCACACGCGATAGGCCTGAGATAAGACTTGTTCGTGAGAGAGAGAGAGAGAGAGAGAGAGAGAGAGAGAGAGAGAGAGAGAGACTCCTCCGTGCGCCATAACCAGGTAGTGTTCCCTCACACAGTACCCAGGTCATCACCAGGCGCAGGAAAAATATCTTACCTGGCTACTGGTCATCTCTACACACGTGGGCGTCCTAGCTAGCGTCCCTTGCCTCCCAGTATCTCCCAGTCAGCGCCCCACAACCTCCTACATCCCATAATCTTATATTCACCGTTTCACCTTGTTATTACCTGACCTGCGAATTAAGCTGGGGTTGATATTTCAAGTTTTTCCGTGGGTGAGGCAGAAAAGTGTGGGTGGGTCGTGTGGCCGCCAGCTGTGCTCACCGTCCTCCTGGCGAACTACGAATGAGATTCATCCTCACCAGTTGCATGATAAAAACCCACCCACAATAGTTATTAGCCGGGGGCCGTGAGATAAGTGGGCGGTTACCCCCTCCCTCATCTATACATGGCGGAAGGTGTCCTGGAGGGGGCGGGAAGGGACTCACACGGAATTAAAAGGGCAACACCTAGTTATTATGGCGTGTGTTGTATTGAGTTGTCAGGTGTCCATCTCCTCACACATATACCTCAGATATGTAGACGGGCATATTACACACAGACACCTTTATCATCACCCTATATGTAACAAGTTTATTTCAGTGACAATGGCATAAAAACACGGCAGCCAAAATGGTAGCGAAATTTCATTACCACTACATCATATAGAGATCCGTCCACTCTAGCAAAACACTCGGGAAGAGATTTAACCCCACGAAGTTTAAAGCACCCGCCCATCAGGTAACAAGAATCCTTTAATCCATCTTGAGGCGATTTGTCATCGTTCTTGACTGCGTGACGCCACAAGCTTGAAGAACGAGGTGTAATTGTTGTGGTATCTGGTTCCCCGCCCCGCTGTGACACTTGCCCGCCCTCACACACCACCCAATTAGATATGTATATAATAAACGGGTGTTGGAAGCTCCGTTTGGGCCTCGTAATTGGCTGTAACTCTTTTTTGACTACATGATTGGTCTGAGTTCCGCCTTGGCTAAAAAAAAAATAAAACTTGTATATTCAGAACTTGATATGTAATTGAACTTGGGAACTGTTGAAAGTTTTGTTTTTCATCGATTTTGTTTAATTGTGAGCAGAGGGGATTGTTATGAAGACTCCTTTACACTCTTGAGATACACGAGGGACAAACAAAATTAATCTAGATTTCTTACATAGAGAGTTACTTAAGTGCATTACGATTCTTCCATTAATGTGAGATGTAAACTTAATACCAACTTAATATCATGTAGTACCTAAACACACTTAATAATGGCCCCAAATTGTGTACTTAGTGTTTGAGATATTTGTTGATTGATACACTTGTTGGACGTGCGGTAATGCCTTCAGCACAACTAAAACACAAAAACATTTACCTTAATATGTCCCTTCAACTCACCGGGCAGTCTTGTAGTAATGAAATATGCCAAAAAAAAAGAATTAATATTGAATAAAAAGGTTAAATAGCATCCTGTGTTTGTTTTTATAGTAAATTCTGCAGAATATTGATATCAGGTTCCTGGAGAGATCTTTGTGAGGGAATTGAGGTAAAAAGTTGTTATGGGGCACTAGCTGTACCCCGAGGACCTTCCGGCTGGGGTTTTTACCAGTGATGCTCCGGGCAGATAGACAGACAGACAGGAATCACAATTTTGATATCTCATTTTACGACACCAAGGTTAGTATGTGATTACCAAAAAGAGATGGATAGGTAGAGATAGGTGGATAGAAAGAGAGATAGATAGATAGAGATAGGTGGATAGAAAGAGAGATTGATAGATAAATAGAGAGAGAAATAGCTTAACTTTATCCCACATGTGGTGAACCTTAATGAAAACCTTGAAGGGATGAACAAAAACTAATGGTAGTGTAACGTTCACAGTTCACACCCTGGCTGGGAGGCACGACCCACACCCTGATAAGGCCAGGAGGGGGGGGAGACAGACCACCACCCACCTCCTTACCTGTACAACCTGGTCGCTCCTCACCTAGATAATTACCCCCACGTGATATCAATTATTATCCATTTATTGCTGTCATCTATACCGCTATAAGAGTTCGTTTAATTTATTTTTTTTTTAGGTAACAGCTCCTACTTCCCCCCCCCCCCCCCCCTCCTCCTCCGGTGTCTTAACGAGGGAGAGATATACCTTGCTGGTTAATTAGCTAAAAGACTGAGGGTCATTATTTCATTGTATGTATGAGAATTTAATTAATTATACAACACTATACACGAGATTCTGTTTTGGTAATCCGTTCTCTGGTATTTCATTCATTTGGGTAGTGCGCGTATTTTCTCGTGTGTGTGTAATAATCCCTGCGTGTTTTTGTTTATGTTTTCGGCAGCGTTCGTGACTGGGTGCATTTACGTGTCCGACTAACTGCTGGTTTATCAAGGCGTCGTATATGTTAGTGTTGTAATTAATGATACAATTTGTAGATATGGTTTTATTTTTGATGTGAGATTGTTGTTGTTGTTCCTCTTATTATTATTATTATTGTTATGAACATCAACATTTATTCTGTCTACCATCGTGTCACTTTATCATTCCATCTGTCTGTTTGCCTGTCTTCAATTTTGCAATACCTTTTATCCCACATAAAATATTGACGATTTCTCATCAAATTTAAGACAGCTGTAGACAAAGAAACAATAAGACACACTGAATTGATTTTTGGTTTTGTTTTTAGGAATATTTATATAAAAAGAAATTGGTGACCGTGGCGGAGACCTGTAGTGGACATGTTGTGAAATATAGTTTATTTTTTTATTTTTTGTGTCTCTCTCTCTCTCTCTCTCTCTCTCTCTCTCTCTCTCTCTCTCTCTCTCTCTCTCTCTCTCTCTCTCTCTCTCTCTCTCTCTCTCTCTCACGTCGCCCAGGCAGCCAGAGGTACAAGTACTATTAACATTAATGAGATTATACTTGTAACCTCTACTACCACTACTACTATCACCGCAACCATCACTGCTACCACAATTACCATCACTACTACCACAATTACCATCACTACCACCACAATTACCATCACTACTACCATAATCGCCACTGTTACTATTGCTATCACCACCACTATCGCCGCTACCACTCCTATCATTACCACCACCACCATCACCACAACTACTACCACTACCACCAGATGAAGAAACAAGAGAAGAAACACATTAGGTTTGGGTCATAGAAGCTTCTGGCATGACTGTTTCTTGTCGGTCCACACGCTACCCACGCCACACACACACACACACACATTACTATCACCACATCTACCACCACCACCACCTCCTCTACCACCACCTCCTCCTCTACCACCACCACCTCTACCACCACCACCTCTACCACCATCACCACCACCATCACCAAGTGTCCCCTAAGGATAATGCTTTTTGTCCCTGGTCAATTACTGGTTATTTACTGCTATATGTTACCACCACTTAGGACACTACAAGTTTTTATAATGGATATATTGTGATAACCCTTTATGGGAGTGTGATTAGATGTGGTGGGCGTGTGGTGGGTGTGTGTTGTGGTGGGCGTGTGTTGTGGTGGGTAGGTGTTGCTGTGGGTAGGTGTTGTGGTGGGTGAGTGTTGTTGCTGGCGTGTGATTTAGTTACTGGGGTGATGGTAGTGGTGGTTGCCTCTATAGTAACAGAGATTACAAATGATGGGAATGGTAATATTGATAAACTTCACACACACACACACACACACACACACGAGTCACGACAAAGAATAACATCCTTGGAGTGAGTGTCAATAAGCTGGGTCTTTTAGTGTCAAATGTCAAGGGTGGCAGAGAGGGGTCACCTGGTCCTCCTCTCGCACCGTGCACCTACTTTCTACACTACGTTCATCTCAGGTCAAGGACAGTCATGGGTGGGTAGAAGATGTGGGTGTGTAGTGAAGATATGGGTAGGTAGGTACTGAAGGTGTGGGTGGGTGGGTAGTGAAGGTGTGGGTGAGTGGGTAAATGTGGGTAGAAGATGTGGGTGGTCAGAACAAACCTAAAATTACCCACACACCCACCCACAAGTCTCCTAAATTTATACTTGTAAGTTTTATCGTCATATTAATCATCAACTGACAGTGTATTTTCACCTGATTCACTTTACATAATTAAATCATTCGTAAATCAGGTTTTAGATTAATATCACTCGGATATATTAAGCAAGGTTAGCATGCCAGCAACTCGTTCTGCATCTATATAATTGAAGGCGAATCATAAACACTATAAAGTAATGAAAAAGGAATCGAACTATAAACAGACAGAAACAAAAGCCCAACGAATCAGATGAAACCATAAGAAGGAATTGGAATAAATTGTAAATGTAAAAATAACGATTAAAATTAAACCACAAACAAATGAATAACGAATCGGAGCAAAATGTAAACAAAGAAAGGAACGAATCGGGGCAAAATGTAAACAAAGAAGGAACGAACCGAAGCAAACAATTAACATGAAAAAAGACGAAACAAAAGAACAAAGAACCGTAGGAACGTCAACAAACCCTTCTTTACTGTAGCCGCGGAGTTTAAAATACTGTAGTAGGTGAACCTGACGAAGGAGGAACGTAAGGCTGGCTGGCAGATCAATGTCGGGGCCGTCTTGGGTCCATTATGCACAATCAATAGACAGTTGTAAGCCTGACCTCCTTGCCGTCTCTGCCTCACTTTACACAATAAGAAAATAACTTCGTTTCTTAAAATATTGCTTTTCACTCCTACTATTACTATTTTCTACTACTACTACGACTACTACTACTTCTACTACTACTATTGCTATTACTACTACTACTACTATTACTACTACTACTGTGAAAACCAACCCTCCCTCCCCTCTCTGTTGTTCTTTTAAACCCTACGTGTCAAATTTACTTACACTGTATATTGACAGGTAACAGGGAGGTGAGCATGTTAGTGTTAGGCACCAGAACATGCGAGGATCTTGTTACCTGGATCACCGTCAGGCGTGGGAGGGGGAGAAGCTCAGCAGTAGCATTCCACCACACTATACCGTGTTTTATAGCTTTTGGCGTTTGTCCTTGTTTTTGTGTGTGTGTGTTTTTTCTTTTTTTTTTGAAGCGGTATTAGCAAGTGGAGTTTAGTTTTCTTAATAGTATTGAGATTGTGTTTGGGTCGTGGAGGGTGGGTGGTCAAGACAGTAGCCAGGTTAAGGGTGGTGGTCTGGTGTTCGTCATGGGATAGCAGGAGACTCGGTTGACACTCAGTGATCACGGGAGCGTCAATGGTCGAACCAAAAGAGTAGTGCCACACTCCATCCCATCCTTCTTCCTCGCCCCCTCCCCCCCGTTCCATCCCTCCTGTCCCACCCCTAATAAGTGGCCACTCTAACCCTCCCCTTAATAAGTGGCCACCCTACCTGCCTACCCTCCCGGCCACACCAACACATACCCTCTTACAATGACCACTTCACATCAGAGGCAAGTGACCGTCCGCTACCCCACACACCTCGTTCACCCCTGAAGCACCAACCTCAGTCCCTCACCGGTTTGCAGTACTTTTCACCAGTCTGTTTTCTTATACCATTTGGGATTTGTGTCCGTTCGTATTGTGTTACTCTGGCTACTTTTTTTTTTATTTAATTTAATATTTTCTTGGTGTGTGTGTGTGTGTGTGAAGCTGTATGTTGTGTTATTAATAAGACTAACGTTTATGTGCAGGGTAATAAGTGGGAGCAGTGAGGTAATATATTCGTGTTGTGTTACAGATGGGAGGTCAAACTAACGGAAACTGGACACCCACCAAGAGACGAGGACCTATTGCTGCAGAGTTCACCAGCCCCGGGCCAGCGTCCATAGCCCTCAGGTCGTCAATCGGTAAGTCCCCGCCACACTCACTCTTCCTCATCCTCCTGTGTTATCTTTTTTTTTTTGTACGGGGATTAGCTCACCCGGTCACAGGTCACTGACCCACATCAGGGCCTGGGGGGAGAAAATATAATATATTAATAATAATAATTACCATAAATAAATACAAAAATGAAAAAAAATAAATCAAGAGTGAGAAACAATATACAGTATGTATGTTGTGTTATCAAAGTAAGAGACACAATTGAGACCCTGAAATTGTGTGTAAATGAGGCAGAAAGTCAGATCAGCAACCTGGGACTTGGTCACAATTTTCGTGATGCCATATGGCAGCAGGGTCTACCATTAGACAACACATTATGCTTCCAATATCTTCCCAGGCGGTAGTACCTCCCTGTTTGGTAGCTGCCTACTACCTACTACTACGTTCTTATCTACCTTACTCCTCATCTTTCTGAATTGTACACATGAGTGAGGACAAGGTTTGGTTTTATTGTTCATGGACAATCTCGTGTCTGTGGCCGTGAACAGCTGTGGCCATAACGGTGCGAGAGAGAGAGACAAACTCATAACCTCCACCATACACACACGCTACCAGGTACATCACCATAACCATATACCATTTAAGTGAATTATCCAAGAAAATATCGAAGCAGTTATCCCAATAATAACCAACTCTGGCTTTCTGGCATAACAAATGTAGAGAAAATTACTCTGACTCCCGGGAATAATAAGGTTTAAATCCGATTAATGTGAGAAGCATCAGCGAAATGAAAAGGAAATTGTGAATATTATTTCTAAAGCTCAGAATAACGATTAGAAACGGATTAGCTGATCATGTAAGAGCGAAGAAACTATGACATAATCCTAAATCTTATCTTAATCCCAATATAACGATTAGGAGGTGATTCGCTGATCACTTCTGTTGCGGGAGGGGAAATGGTAGACGTAAAGTTGATTTCTTATCTCCCAAAACAGTGATTAGAAAACGATTCGCTGATCAAGTAAGACTGGAAATGAAGACATGAACATAAAATTTTACCCCATGCCCAAAACAGCGATTAGAAAGGCACTCTGGACAGGTAAGTATGAAGAGAGAGAGAGACAGAGAGAGAGAGAGAGAGAGAGAGAGAGAGACCAGCTGAGCCTAGACGTGTACTGAACAAATATGGAATCTCAGGGGGGGAGGCTTTATGAGGCTGTGAAGAGGTCCCCCCCCCCCTCCCCCCCAACACCGTCACCATGCATGTTCACGTCACCTGCCCCACTGCCTGAGACTAGAACTTTTATTACCTGGCTCTCTCACTCTGGCACTGTACCTTCATACATATATTACCTGTCACTTTTATCTCCAAACTTTTACTACTACTACTACTACTCTCTCTCTCTCTCTCTCTCTCTCTCTCTCTCTCTCTCTCTCTCTCTCTCTCTCTCTCTGTCATCCCACCTGCACGATCGTCTATTTTATGCGATTTTTGCCATCCCACTTACATAATTTGGCTAAGTTAGGTTAAGTTAGGTTAAGTTAAATTACGTTAGAGTAGGTTTGGTTAACTTAGGTTAGGTTATGTTAGAACAGGTTTGGAATAAAGGTAGATTTTGTTACATTAGGTTTGGGTCCCCCCCTTCCATCTCCCTACTCTTCACCCTTACTCTCCCTCCCTCCCTAGTCTCCCCCTCTTCCTAGTCTCCCCCCTCTTCATAGTCTCCCTCCCTCCCTAGTCTCCCCCCTCTTCATAGTCTCCCTCCCTCCCTAGTCTCCCCCTCTTCCTAGTCTCTCCCCTCTTCCTAGTCTCCCCCCCCTCCCTAGTCTCCCCCTCTTTCTAGTCTCCCCCCTCTTCCTAGTCTCCCCCCTCTTCCTAGTCTCCCCCCTCTTCCTAGTCTCCCCCCTCTTCCTAGTCTCCCCCCTCCCTAGTCTCCCCCCTCTTCCTAGTCTCCCCCTCTTCCTAGTCTCCCCCCTCTTCCTAGTCTCCCCCCTCTTCCTAGTCTCCCCCCTCTTTCTAGTCTCCCCCCTCTTTCTAGTCTCCCCCCTCTTCCTAGTCTCCCCTCTCCCTAGTCTCCCCCCTCTCTTCCTAGTCTCGTCTACCCCCTCCCTAGTCACCTCCCCCTCTCAGTATTGCAAGAACAGTCCGTGAATCTATTTAACTCGTATTTAAAGGGCAACGAGAGAGAGAGAGGTCAAACAAGAACACCAGGAAATTATTTTACCTATTACACTAACAACTTGACTTGATTATTTATCATCATGTAAGTTTTAAGTACTTCAACTAGCCAAATTTGTACCAGGTCTCATTAACTAAACCATCTCTATATATACCAACCATAAACCAACAGACGCCATTGTTGTTTAGGCTGTGTGGTAATCTTGATCCAGAGCTTGAAAGTGATTTGTGAATATCTCCATAACCAGATTTTTTAGATTTTGTTTCTTATATCTTACATCCATATATAACCAAGGCACAATGATGTCGTAAATATATCTGGTGATTAAGTGAGTCTGAAATATCTATAGCGGGTTAGGTTGATGGGAGTTAAGTGTTAGTTGGTCGAGTCTCTTGCTTTATAACATTCAATGTGTATTTACGAACGCCGCAGACTGTTAAGTAAAGCCAAATATAGCCAAGGAAGCCCCGTGTCAACAATGCTTAATACAAAAGACTAACAAAAGAAGAATATTGATATCTAATTCCCAGTATTTATCATTTAAATTCTAGTCTGTAAATAATTAAGTTCCATTTAAATCTGGTATATACACAATGCTGAAAACCTGTATAATTTTGTAATATTTAACATGGGGTAAAATTATCTTCACTGCTATAGTCTCAGGTTGTCATGTTATACATCAATAAATACGTATGTCATCAGCAAATTTAATGTCTTTTGCGTGAATAGTAAATGTATAATTCATAGCCTGAACAGTGAATGAAGGACCTTGTAAAATAAACCTTGCAATAATTCTCTGCAACTTGCAATAAAGTCTCTAATAAACCCAAAATTTGGTGAAAATCTACCAGAATTTTATATCATTGGTGAAACTTAATGCGGTGTTTGTTGGGAAGATGAAGCAAAAAGATGACCGCCTGTTGATATCTATGAGGATTTTATTAAACCACAGTATCTTACCTGACTGGGACGGTAAACCATTATCGATGAGTGTGTGTGTGTGTGTGTGTGTGTGCCCCCCTCATTACCACCAAGTATTATGCTGACAGAGGGCGGTGGTGTGCGTTGAGTGGAATGATATTTGTAAGAGGTACCAGCAGCGTCGACGGCCACCTGTCACCACGTTGTTGTGGTCTAGTAACATTCTGCACTTCGATGATAACTGCACGTGTTAATAATGATAACAAATAATATATAATACAACTGATAACAAGAATACTATTACATTTATATCGTCTTTGTATAGCTAAATGCCATGCAGGTGTTGCCAAAGAATTCAATAAAATTAACCCGTTGCTATGCTCCCAGGTCCATTCATCGCATTTTTATTTTATTTTTTTTTACTAGAGCTGGGTATTAAATGCCTGTGTACTGTATATAATAATCATATATATCAGTAAACACTCATCGACTGGACCTAACTTAATCAAACTTAGCACTCTTGGGTTTAATATTCCACGTCATATACGCTGTCGCTTATTCCGCATGCGTAATCTGTTCACATGGGGCCTTGTGTACGTGTGAAGGCCATTTATTTTGTACACAGGCTAAAATGCTAAAATAAATCGCCAGCTTGATCCGGGTCTATCGATGGTAGTTAATCAGTAGTATGTGATTGCGATTTGTCAAGGGGTAAATGTTACTTTTTGTTGTTATTTTATGAACGTTTTTAGATGGTGTCACAGTTCTCTAGTGGATCGAATAAGCATGTGTCTAAGAGAGGTGTTCGATGGTCAGGCTGGTTCTAAATAATCTCAGATCTCTCAGTATTTTCTCAAACGCCCTCTAGTGACTACTCCATTGTACACAAGTTTATATATTTATAAGTATTGTGTGTGTGTGTGTGTGTGTGTGTGTGTGTGTGTCAAGAATGTGGTGATGGTTGAGGTAAACAAGAGGTTGACAGAAACAAAGGCTAGCCTCCCTCACCACCACCATGTACGGCACTCACCTCCCACACCCACGCCCACAAAGGAGAAGGGCGTGGGCGAGGGAGGGCGTGCATTACTTAAGGGGAAGGTGGAGGGAGTGAGCAGCGACAACGAGGACAGGTGTGGTGGTGCTATACCTGAGGAACACCTGCCTGCCGAAGGACTCACCGTCAGCCACTGTTACCCTCGGATGCGGTGTTCTCCTCAGGCTATAGTAGTAGTAAACTAATTCCGAATACAAACAGTAAAGTATTTTTAATCATCTATACTGGATGATATACACCATCCTGTGTATACAATCTACTGTGCACATTTCACCAGACCTCTCTGTATACTTGTTCATGAACGTCATTAGATTTAACCAGGGAAAAAAACTTCCGGGATCGCAATTAGACTTTGTTAGGCGGGAAACAGATGACGTGGATAATTACCAGTTGTGTATGTGTATGTTTATGTGTGTATGTGTTACTAGACAACATATGGCGGGGCAGTAGCAAGGCCCTCACCATCAGGACAGAGAAAGCTTAGCCCAGCTGCGGTTAGAAAACCCGGGCAGCCTTCAACTTGCAGAGCGACACCGAGTATGGGCGTGGGTCAAGGTGGCGGGCCCATGTCTACTCCCCCCCCTACCCCTACCCCGCTGGCCATGGACTCAAAATCTCACAAATAGGAAGTTGGCGAATAATGAGTCATAGTATGAGAGCCGTGAGTCATGAGTCACTGTGAGAGAAAAAAGAACATTAATTTGTTTATGGTTTCTGGCCACCAGACCTGACACACTGCTGGTGAATTGATTTGAAGTTTTGTTTGACTGGTGTGACTACTTACTGGAGATGGTCTGTCCTTGATGTTGTGTATGAATGAGATGTTGAGGAGGCAAATTGTCTGTAAACATTTATGCACCATCAGGCGGCAATATAGTGAGAGGGTCAGTGGCTTTTTATAACTTAATATCGAATTTAACATGACCTCTTGATCTGTCACATGGATATCCGATGTTTTCTCATAGGTCAACACGTTAGGAGACCCGTCAGATGGTGCAAACATCCACAGTACCCAGAGAGACGTTGTTTTTGTCTCGATACCCAGGACTGAACCTTTACAGCAGCCCACCGTACAGCCACACCTGAGGATGAGACTTAATAATCATAATCATTGACGCTGGTGATGGCAGATGATGTACCTTGACTATCATAGAGTATTGATGAGGACTCCTTGCCATCCTGCCTTCACTCCTTCACCCTCACGATGACTTAGAGGAAACAGATGTTGTACCCCCAGCCTGTCACTCCTGCTGCCCTTGCTACTACTGCTATACTGCTGGTGTCCCCGCTCATACTACTTCCCGTGTTGCTTCGCCCTGACCAGTACCTCTCACCTCAGCTCTTATCCAGGGTGCTGAGATGACATTATAGCTGAGAGTGTTGCTGAGGTTCCTATAAGGCTCATCTAGGTTCATTTACGTTGGTACTCGAGTTTTTGTGGAGTTTGGGAGTGAGGACGAGGTGTGGTTGAGAGTGAGTGTGGTAACAGTGAGGACGAGGTGTGGTTGAGAGTGAGTGTGGTAACAGTGAGGACGTATGACTGATGAGTTGTGTTGATAATTATATTTAATGAACTGAGTGTTAAGCAAATGTTATTAATGAACTAAGAACGTTGTCGATGTCTGTTCTTAGCTAGTAACACTCTCAGAATATCTCGGGGGTTAAAATTTATAAAGATGGATTGTTTTGTGTTGGTGGAGGTTCGCTCAGCTCACTGTTGAATTAGTTAAACATATGTAGCTCATCCATATAATTCGGGTAATTGGTGGGTGAAGGTGTGAGGGACGACCTGAGTGTATAATTAGAGAGTGTTACATGGCCGGCCCGACACCCATAATGTTTCTTGTAGCGGGTCTCGTCCACGTTAGATAGACCGGCTGATGGTCGTCCTGCCAGCGTGTTCCTTACCACACACACACACACACTTGAGACCATTAGCTAACAGCGCACTGAGTGAGTTAGCAAATAGTTGACGTGTTAGTAAGAAGCTCGGAGGTAAACAAAGGGTGTGCTATGAAAGGTGGGGGGAGGTTGGGGTGAGCGTCGGGATCCTCTTTCCCAAACATGGCAGGTTCTTCCTGGTTGCACTATGCCCACGCCCGCCCCGAGGCCCCGCCCTACCTGGCCCGCCAGGCCTTCGGATCATAGGCGAACGTGGGAGTGAATGAACACTAAGAATACTGACTCCTTGGATTTTTGACGAGTCCCGATGAAGATTAGTTCACAACCCGGAGATATCAATATTTGTATAGCTGTGTGCACTGAGGACTACGTGTGTTTGTTTTTATATTTAGGGCTTAGTGTTTAAAGCCAAACCCACTAAAAATATACAAAGAATTCACACTCAGGGCGACCGTACGTTTAAAACTTTTAATTGGTGGAGTGGATGATAAGAGAGGGTGACGTCACGGGGTTCTGTGTGGGTGTGATGCCGCCTGTGTGACTCACCTCTTACACAGGCCCGGCTACCCCACACCTGCTGCTAATTTTCTTCGTTTCCTCTTTTCCTCCCGCATCTATCGCATCTACAAACAGCCCACAGAATGTGCCGTAAACAAAACTCCCCGACGATACAGATATAAAGAACGATGAATTAGGATCTGAGTGAGAAAACTGGTGTTGGTTTGAGGAGTGAATGAAATGACTGAGGTGAGTGTTCCGTACGGCCGCCTCTGGATCATGCCTACGACACCTACACTGAACACACCAGGGCCAAGATTTTCTCAGAGACTTGTTTTTATGTAGTTTACTGAAGTTGGCTCTGAGGTTCTGGCTAATATTTAGTTTACTGTAAGGATCCTTCTTTGTTTACCTCTGTTTACTATGAGGTTCCTTGGTGATTTACTTAGCTTTACACTTGAGATTCCAGCTAACGTTGTTTACTTTGAGGTTCCTTCTTAGTTTACTCTTGAGGTTCCTTCTTAGTTTACTCTTGAGGTTCCTTCGTAGTTTACTGAGATATAATCTGAGGTTCCATCGTCCTCAAAGGGTTAATCTACCTTTCTTTCAGCATCCAAGTAAATCATTAAGGAGAATGGGAGACCTATAACACCTTTCCCCTCTCACCACACCTTGAGGTCTGTCGGGTCATGTCTGCATCACGAGTTTGGAGTACCTTGAGAGAACACACACACACACACACACACACACACACACACACACACACACACGTCTTTTTGAGAACTTTGGGTAGACAGGATACGGAACAATGGCCTGGGTAAGATGAGAGAGTGAAGATTTGTGGTTGGGAGTGTGGTAAGAGTGAGGACATATGACTGCTGAGAGAGAGAGAGGAAGAGGGATTGAGAGTTTGGCAAAAGTAAGGACGTCGTGTATGTATGAGTAAGGACGACGTGTCTATAGGAGTAAGGACGTGGTTTGGGGGAGGGGATGATAGTGTGGTAGTGGCAGGTACAGGGGTATGAAGGTCGGACGTGCCTTGCCCGAGTCGCCACCACAAGGCCGGAACGTTTACCTGTGAGCTTTGCTGGTCCAACACTCGGGAGGTTCACCTGTGTGTGGGCGTCCTCAGGTATGCGGTACCAAGAACAGTATATAATTTTTTTTTTATATGATGTGATCTGAAGGTGTGCTGCGTCGTCAGGCTTGGGTACACTCCTACTGCACCTGCTGGAGATAAAACCTAACCTAACCTAAGAAGAGACGCCTGGCCACCTGCCCTGATCACCTAGCAGAACCTCAAAGCTGATAAACCTGTGGTGATGTGAAGCTGTTGATGAACTCTCTCTGTGTGGAGGAGGGGGTGAATTGCTGGTGGAGGAGATAGGTTATGGGTGGAAGGGGGTGGGTTGTGGGTGGAGGATTCAGATTTGGACGGGTAAGGGAGACAGACACTTCAACACTAACAAGTAACAACCACCATCACTACCAACAATCACCATCACTACCAACAACCACCACCACCACCACCACTTTACCACCACCACCACCAACACCACTACCACTGTCCCTGATGATGGTGACACTATCCTTTGCTATGATCCTGGTGATGTCACTCGTGTGTGTGTGTTTACAGTGAGCAGGATGGTGTAAGACTCGTAACCTACTCGCCCTCTCTCATCTATTATTCTTCACACATAAACAACTGTATCCCTTCACCTTAAATGGCGTCCATGTCCACTCGCCTGCCTGGGGGTGCAATGACGGAATTCCCAGAAAGGAGTGAGAACCTTCCTCTGAGGTATTTCCCTCACTGAGTACTTCCTTGACTTTTCTTTACGTTGTGTGTTGTTATTTGAGATCCGATGGTGAACGGTATTTAATTCTCTGTGATGTGTTGTGGTGAGGGAGATGGTGTGTGGTGGTGACTGGTAAGAGAGGTGGTGTATAGTGATGAGGAAAACGGTATGGTGCACTGTATGCTTGGAGGGGGAAGGGGGGGGAGGGAGGAGCTTGATGAGAGGAGGGGGGGGGGCGTGACCTGAGACTGAGGGGCATGACGTCACACCACCAGCTCGTGACGCGGGTCGGCGGCCACTGTGCCACGGATGACGCTCCTCGCCACCTGTGTTGTACCATCCAGGGGCGGTATGTAATACGAGGGTGTTGATGGTAGATGCCAGGACCTATTGTTCCCGACGGAGCTTCACCACCCACCTCCTCCTTCTCATAATCCGTATACTTCGGTGCTCTTAAACCTGTGTTGTGAGACTCTGCAGATACCAACGCTTACTGAAGCACCTAAATTACTCCAGACCGTGACTAGATCCAGAGGAATTAAGATGAGTGTGGTAGCTTGCGTGACACAGGTGACAGGAGGCAGACCCAGGTGGTGTGTGGTGCAGTAATAACTCCTGCTGGGGGGGAGGGTGGGGGGAGTCACGTGTCTTGCTCTCTCCGGGTCGCCGCGGCCTTCACGGGTCAGGGGGTCACAGATTTGGGTGTGGGCGGCCTGGGCGGTGGGGCCTCACCTGACATCTACCTCCTCAAGGTCAACATTACTAAAGGCGTCAGTGTTACCCATGTTACCTGTGTGTGTGTGTGTGTGTGCGCTTACGTGCAGGTGGTGGCGAACTCTCCACACACCTGTTTTTTGCATCAAACACACACCTGTTCAGTATTACAAACCAGCCTTGCACCACACACCTGCCCTGCATCACATACCTATCCTGCACCACACACCTGCCCTGCACCACACACCTGCCCGGCATCACACACCTGCTGTACTAAATGCCCCTTCCAGTATGACGTAAGTACTAGACTGGGCACAACAGGAAAAGGTTACAATGACTCATTTACTGACACCTGGGTATATGAGGTGGGCAGGTGAACCTCTATTGGTAACTGTGTGGTGGTAATGATGGTGGTTGGGGTAGTAATTGTGGTAATGGTATAGGTGGTAGTTGTTATGGTAATGGTGATATAAGTTGTGATAATGGTTTGTAGGGATGGTAGTGGTAGTGATAATGGTGGTGGTTGTGGTAGGGGTAGTAATGGTGGTAGGTCGTAGTAATGGTGGTAGTGATTGTGATGATGGTGGTAGTAGTGCCATCTTACCTCGCTTGGTCAAGGTCAGAATCATCAGTGAAAGTCTTTTGACCTTAACTAATCCAGCCTGTGTTGCCTCCTGTGTGGGTGTGGGCGTGATGAAGGTGTAAGTGTGGGCGTGTTGTAGGTGTAAGTGTGGGTGTGATGCGAGTGTTGGTGTAGGTGTAATTGTGTGTTTGTGTTTGTGTGTGTGTGTGTGTAGTCATAATGCAGAATCGGTCACTTACATCACCAATCTTCGCATGACGGTATCCTCTGACACACACACACACACACACACACACACACCACTCATTAGTTGCTATAAATAGTTCTCCCTCCAACAAAAAAATATTATAATAACAAAATCTTCATGTCATAAAAACTCACTAATACCTTGACGTGAGGAGTTTGAGTGTGTCAGGGGAGAGGAGTGCGTGAAGGAGTGGTGTTGGTGGTTGAGATAGTCGTGATGATAGTGGTGGTGGTGGTGGTAATAGTGGTGGTGGTGGTGGTGGTGGTGGTGGTAATAGTGGTGGTGGTGGTGGGTAATGGTGATGATAGCTAGTGGATAGTGGCAGGTAGTAGTGGTTGAGATGCTGTGTAGTAGTAGTAGTAGTAGTGGTTGTGTGGTGTTGATAGTAGTGTATAGTAGAGAATACTGTAAGAAGGAAATGGTAGAGGCACCCTAGACAAGGTAGTGCCGCCCACGCCTGGCCCTCCTCTCACCTGCACCAGGAAGGGCGTGTACCGCTGTCCTCTTGACCAGGTGGTCGTGGACGAGTCTGGAGGACAACTACCAGTCCACCCATCTATCCTCCCTACCTCTCCTTCCCTCCCTATTCTGTCTCTCCCTCTCTCTCAGGTCCTCCCTACACTACACAGGTCCACTCCCTCCCTCCCTCACTAGCCTGACATCCATCATGCCATGAAGGGCTTCACCGGCTGTGTGGCAGGATCTTGCCCTGCCTGGGGAAAATATGATGCCGAGAGCAGGGCAGCCATGATGGAGCGGGGGACGGTTGGAACGGCGGTGGAAGAGGGATGGAATGGCGATGGAATGATGGTGGGATAGGTGGAACAGTGATGGAATGGTAGTAGGACGGATGGAACTTGGAGTGGAACAGGGATTACACAGATGGAACGTGAGGGGAATAGATGGGATGGTAGAATAAACAAAGGAAGGCTAGGGCTGGGTGTGACGGTGCCTTCAGCTTGTAACAAGATGAACACCTCCCGTATTACTGTGTCACCCATCACACACTCAGCTTCTCCACATCCACACTATGTCTTATCATGTAATAATATCTCCTCCCTCTGTTTTAAGGTCAGTTGGTTAAAAGGTGAAGGTGGTTGATGTAGGGCCAGCAGAGGGGGGTCTTCCTCAGATTCCAGGCGTTGGTTTTCATACACATTAAACATGAACATAGGAGGAGGAGGTGATCTCAGGGTGAAGGCTCTATTATGTGGGCAGTGCACTTTTGTACATTCTAACCTAGATTAACCTATTCTAAGCTACACTAACCTGAACAAAATTAACCTACTTTAACCTAACCCAAGTAAAATTAGGTTAATATTTTAGGACGTGTAGTCTTCAGGTGATGCAAATGGGTGGCAAATATTATTAATGAAGCCTTTTTTTTTCTTAGCAGTGTGTGGGAATAACTATCATTGTTAGGAAGGCTTGAGGCGTACTTGAACACGTCCACCATAAAAAGTACTGGTTAAGGTCGACACAGTGTAGAAATATAACTGTGACTCCCGTGGCGACTAACTCATTCTGGGGTGGCAGTCTCGAGGTCACGACACAATAGCAATTTTCTCTGGATGTTACCTGAATGTTCTGGAGGATGTTTATTCTGAAGAGAAAAATAAAACAATCAGGATAAATAGCGTCCCATTCATAAATTTAGTTGAAGGTAGACCAAGTTACTTAGAAAAAAAGAGACATTCTCAAAAGGGACACCTGGACACTATGTGGAGAATGAAGGCTGTTTATTGTGTAACCTTGGTGGATGTAGGCAGTCTGACACACACACACACACACACACACACACTTTTCTACCTCCCATTGACTAATTAAATGAATACTTGTTTGTAAGCCAGTAACATGTCAGTGAGAAATTACCCGTAATTACTGGTTGTTAAAATACAGGTGGTGTTATGCTGTCCGTGTCCTTTGTTTTGAGGGAGTGTACGTGTGTGTGTGTGTGTGTGCGTGCTCCACCCTACACTAGAGGCCATTGTACACCCCAGGCTCTCCACTACCCACCACCACCTGCCTCATACCACAAACAAAATACCTCTATCGTTTTTTTTTTTTTTTTGCTTTTTGTAACACTTTGATATATATTGTTTTAATCTCACACTAGATGCGAAGGATAACGTGTTCATGTATTTGTTATTACCGTTACTTTAGTCATAAAGGGAAAATGTTTGAGGTTAGTTCTTAGTGTCTGGTTAGGATGGAGAATTAAATCAGAGGTACTGTACAGACTTAAGTCCACCCCTCCCTCCCTCTCCCCTGTACAAGGTATTCTTCAATGTTATTTTGCATTCATATGTAAGGTTGTATGTATGTAGGTATGTATGTACACCTATAACACAGGTGATGTGATGACTTAATACAGGGCATAACATATCTAGTTGTGTTAACCAGATAGCGTGTTAAACAGAGGTCATGTTTATTAGGTGTCATGTTACACAGATGTTGTGTTAACCAGGTGTTATATGAACCAGATGTGTTAACGAGATGGCTTTGCTCCTCAGGCTCAGGTGGAGCGACCAAGAACCGTCCACCGGCCTTCACCATGGGTAGCCGTCATGAAGCTAGGCCCGATAAAGCTGGACCAGGACCCGGCCAATACAACGTCACTGGACTCTCTAACAAGGGTCAGTTACAACTTATGTATCTTAAATATACTGATAAATTTCAATCTAGATCTATGTCTTATTTTGGTGAATGAATTAGTTTCGCTCCACCATTTAATTTCATCTTATTTTTTGACGGGATCTTTATTGATATGGGGGAAGCCCAATTTACGAGTATTCCATATCTCACGTACATAACTGTCAGTGAAGCTACTCATACACAGGATATAACTCAGGTGCTTAATACAGTACCTTTGGAAATGTTGGTTATGTTTACACCTTGATGCCTCCCTCGTATGACTAGCTTTTCTCTCCTTCCTCAAGTACTCAGAAACATGGATGACTTTCTTGTGGTGTTGTTTTGCAGGTAAGGATGAGCCAGTGGGAGCCTCCATGCACATCAGGCCTAAAGACCCAAGGATGCACCTCACCCCAGCCCCCTGTGACTACTCTCCCGACAAGGCTGAGGCCAAGGTGTGCGAGTCGTCCCCGAGCTTCTCCTTCGGCGTGAAGACTGACGATGGGAAACCCTCAGATGCTCCAGGTTTGCTGAAAGTCATTCCGTTTGTTGTTGTCTCAAAGAAAGATTTTGTTTAACTTCCAGGAAACCTTCGGTAAGATTTTATTTTTTACCCTACATGGCTAGATGTTTGATGACCACTTTAAATTAAAAGATGAATGTAAGATAACAGCATCAATATTTGAGGGAGGGATAAAGCAAGGTGTGTATCAGACTCTCAGCATTTAAGGGAGGAAGCGTGGCGTGGTTTGACATTAGGTTAACACCATTGTAGGATTATAGGAAGTTACACATGTTTATAATGGTATTTTCTGAAAGTGCATAATACTGCATTATACATGGAGACAATAGGAGACTAGAACTTAAGTACTTTACTGAGGAAACACTTATCTGGTTCACTCTATTGGATACTGTATATTAAGTACAAATAAAGGTAACAGGATCTAATGAAAAGAAGGATCATTATCATAGTAAACAGCTGCATGTAAGAGGGATTTATGTTGTACTATGCTAAGTGGACTCTTTCCTCCACAGCCCCAAACAGCTACTCCATCCCCTCCCTGCTGGGCTCTACTAAGGAAGGCTCCAAGCACTCAGCCCCAAGTTTCTCCATGTCTGCCCGACCCATGCCTGAGGAGGACAAGATGAAGGTGCCAGGTCCAGGTTCCTACAACGAGTCCGAGGTAGATCGGTACAAGACCTTGAAGAGCCCTAGCTTCAGCATGGGCCAGCGCACCACCATCCCCTCCGACCACACCATGAAGCCTGGTCCGGGAGCCCACTGTCCTGAGAAGGTACATTCAGCAGCTTTCATTTCCTTTACTGTCTTTTTACAGCTTGATAAAGACAGTAATACATTAGTTTTTGATTTTGAAGATATACTGTAATGATCACTGTGTTAGTCAGAGATACTGTATACTTCCACTATGAAAGGTTAGTTGTGTTTTCTTTGATGTAATTTTTTATCAAATGCACTTTGCACGCTTCAACTGAGACATAAGTGGCACATAAAGCTTGGCACTATACCCTCTGGCACCCTGCACTGCATGTTACCTTCATGTTCAGTATCAGCCCTCCGGCCCCAAGTTCACCATGGCTCCCAGACCTGCTGACGAAGAGGACAAAATGAACATCCCAGGTCCAGGCTCTTACAACTCTGGCGATCTCAATAAATGCAGAGAGAAACAACCGGCCTTTACCATGTCCCCAAAGACCAACTTGCCTGCTGATAACAGTCCTAAACCTGCGCCCAATGCTTACGCTCCGGAGAAGGTGGGTACTGGAGTGAGCCAGAGGGTACTAGTTGTCACACACTGGGATGGGAGACCATATCTGATGGGTTTCATAGTAGCGGGTTCAAGGGACATACTACACCAGTGGTACGGAGTTACATTAATACCTTTTGGGATCATATAATAGTAGGTTAACATTCACACAGCTAAGAAGGAAGTTACTGGCCAACTAACAGTGGCACGAATAACCCAACATTAGGACTACACGTGACCTACAACACGAGGATAATGAATTATACCTCAGTTTGGGGTCAGGAACAGTCAATGGGGTCCACTTGAAAGCTCAGAGCAGAGACAGCACAACAAGGGAGTTAAACACTACACTACAGTACAGTACTGTATAAACAACCCCATAACATAAGGACCCAGAGTAGGTCAGCTAGATGTGATCATAATAACGTCTCACAAAAGTAATATAGACTTATTACAGTTTACCAACACCTATAATTACTTCTCCAGGAGTTGCTAACATTCAGAAAATTCTTCCATACTTTGGTTTGCATTTGTAACTTACTTGTTTAGTAGAGAAAATAATATAGTGGTTCTTAGGATCATGTTAGTTACCTTGCTGCTGTCTCATAAGTTCAAGGTCTACTTTTTGTTGTGTTATTTTTCATAGATAATATCCTTTTTTTTTTGCACGACCATTTTAAAGATTTAGTAAGCTGATTTAAGTCTCAGCCACAATAAGTACCGAGTAGTTGAACTTGAGAAGATAATAGCACAGAAATGTCCTTACTTTGCATCGCTCCTCTATACATAAGGTTCCACATGTGTGATTTTATAAAACTAACTTATACATGTGTCAGGGTTCATCTTAAAGGAGTACATTAGTTACTTAGGGAGTGTTGAACATAATTCCCTGTGGTTCAGTATGTGCCATTAGGACCACAATTCACCATGGCCCCCCGAGCTGCTGATGAGGTAGACAAGATGAAGGTGCCTGGACCAGGTGCTTATGAAGCAGGTGACCTGGACAAGAGTAGGAACAGTTTACCAGCCTTCACTATGGCACCCAAAACCACCTTACCGACAGACCACACTCAAAAGCCAGCACCCAATGCTTATTCACCAGAAAATTCAGAGTCGGTAGGTGCCACGGAGGTTGTTGAGGTTGTGGGTGATGAGGCAGGTAAGCAGTCATGTTAAGGACTAAACACAAGCGGCTTACCTCATCACCTGTATTTTTATGATCACCATGAAAGGTTGTACAGGTACTCTTAAATGACACACTTCTACACCAAAAGGTTTGTTGTATTTTTCCTTTTTTGATGTTAGATGAACATTGCATGTCTCACTGAGGCATGACTAGTTCATTATTTATAGCACTATACACTGGCAATCTGAACTGCATGTAATCTTCATGTTCAGTATCAGCCCTCCGGCCCCAAGTTCACCATGGCTCCCAGACCTGCTGACGAAATGGACAAAATGAACTTCCCAGGCCCAGGCTCTTACAACTTTGGTGATCTTGATATGTGCAGAGAAAAACAGCCGGCCTATACTATGTCCCCAAAGACCGACCTGATCGTTGATAACAGTCCTAGACCCGCACCCAATGCCTACTCTCCAGATAAGGTGGGTAGTGAGTCAGAGAGCGTTGACGTGACAGAAAAATCGGTTTATACATTATACACTTACTGGGGGCATATTCATACAACACATAGATCAGGACCTAAAGGAGACAGCCATCAGAGGGGTCAGGATCAGATGAAAGATCTAAGGGGACAGCCATTAGAGGGGTCAGGATCACATGAAAGAGAGACTAAGGCTACATAACTAAAGACTTTGGATCCAAGCAACCAGAGGAGATAATAAAACCACACAAACTATTGGAGGGGATCAAGAACTATACCATATGGGAGTCACACCATCAGGTAGGAAGTACTACCCATTGAGGGAAGAATATGACAGAGTACACAACAGGTGGAGAGGACCACACTATACAAGAAGAAAGGGACAACACGGGAGTGTTCATAAGACCGTGGAGATGAGGACCACAACAAATACCACACAGTAGGGTACACAGCAGGTGGGGGAAGGGATAACTTCTAACACGCTTAAGTTTCACATGCATAATTGTGTAACACTTGCTGTCTTACATTACCAACCTGATTCTTACTCATCCTCTGTGTGGTCATGATACAGGATTATATTCCATGTATTATTTATATTTTTCTTTTTTTGCATTTATCAGTAATTTGTGCACAATATCAGTACTGTAATTTCAACTGTATACAAGTTATAGACCAGAGAGATGATTTTGAATTTGTTTAGTTTGCACTGTCTTCTTTTTTTAAGTGCATTGCTTGCTTCTTGATTGATTTTTCATAATTTTTTATCACTTCCGCTTCAGTACTCAAAGGTTTTGGTAGCTAGCGATCAGCCATCCATAATGAATTACTAAACCTGGGAGGATAAAGGTACAGTACATATAAGTCCTGGCCTTATATCTTTCCTGTATATAAGTAAAGTAACTTGCACACATATGGTCATCGTTTCTTGTCAAGATGCCAATTGAATTTACTTATGTAGTGTTTTAGAACTCATCTACAAGTATGAGACAGATACATAGGTAGTTTTGAGCATGATTCCCTATGGTTCAGTATGTGCCTTCGGGACCAAAGTTCACCATGGCTCCTCGCCCTGCTGTTGAAGTAGACAAGATGAGGGTGCCTGGCCCAGGTACCTATGAAGCTGGCAACCTGGACAAGTGTAGAGTCAGTTTACCAGCCTTCACTATGGCACCCAAAACCACCTTACCGACAGACCACACTCAAAAGCCAGCACCCAATGCTTATTCACCAGAGAAGTCAGAGTCGGTAGGTGCCACGGAGGTTGTTGAGGTTGTGGGTGATGAGGCAGGTAAGCAGTCATGTTAAAGACCAAGAACCAGGAAGAAGCATCTTACTATCTGCTCCGTCTTTTTATCCCAGAGAGTCATTACTATATGTGTTAGGAAAATACTGAAAACATTGTGCAATACATTGTTTTTTCCCGGAAGTAAGTAGCATTAATCGTTTGCAGTAATGATAATCCTACGGCAGGAGAATAAGGAAAGAATAATTTCAGAATCCAATGAGTAATAATAAATAAATTTGTTAAGACTGGTATGTCTTCATTGTTGTGATGTAAATATTGTTGAAACATTTCTTAGCTGTATTAATATTATAGAAGAGACTCAACAAAATCCTCTTGTAACATTGATAAATTGGAAAAGGGAGAATATCAGACAGGGAGACAGAGAAACACTCCTAGAATTGCCATGAGTCTAATACTGTATTGTTATTGTCAATTAAAATGAGATCAAACAGGACTTACAGAAACATTTCTTTTTAATTCCCAGTTGATGTACAGTATAGGGTGGCCAAAAACGAGCAAATACACACATACATTTTCTCTTTATGCATTGTCATTTATTTAATATTGTCATTAATAATAAAATGTTCTGCTATGGTGCTCTCAAAGCCCCAAATGTGATTAATCCCTGTGACTTCACACAAGCCAGCATCACTTATCAACAGTGTCTTCCACCGTTCAAAATCACTCGACGCCAACAAATAATTAAGCTCTCCTCCTCTCATTCACGCACACTGCAGCTTCTTCCTAGATGTCCAATCTCCTTAATCCTTGTGCATCCTTCTTTCTCCTTTATTATTCTTATCTCTACCTCCATCTCTCCTTTGTCTTCCTCCTCTCTCCCTATTTCCATCCCCTTGTAAATTATACACTACAGTATGTCAATGCCTTACTTCCTATAATCTCCAGACGTTTTTTTTTTACTCCTGCTAATCTTAACAAAGTGGAGGAATTAGTTATTTTATCTTAAATTTCCAGTCACTAACTACCCATAATCTATGAACTGCTGTACAATATTTACTTGTACATGTATCTGTTTTGGTGTTCATCTCAAACTTAAATAATACTGTGTATACACTTGAGCCTCGCTAATTTGAGATCCTCGGACTCTACCCCATTCAAATTACAGTTCTGTACATATAAAATACAGTTAATGGAAGTACTGTACTACCAGCTATTGCTTTCGTTGAAGGCCTAGGCAGTACCAACGCCTAAATATTCAGGTATTGGTACCATCTTGTTGCTAGGCTGGTTGCTATGCCAGCCCTAATGCTTATTGCTTACCAAGTTAATGTTCATAAAAATCATAATCTTATCTAAAAAATTGGTAGATACAGTATTGGCTAGATTGTAATGAAATATCACTAAAAAATAGAGTAAAGTAAATATTAACAAAAAGAGAGACTAAGGTTTGTATTGGAAGCAGGTAGATATATAAAATACGTACTGTACTGCATATCAAATACTCTGTATTGTATACAAATTGGTGCCCTCGTAGGCCCACACAAAGAGAAACTGCCTGTTCCAACCTGCTGGCCGCTTGGACCACATGGGTAGATTTCGTACAAACTTTAAGTAGTACAAGTAATTCGTACAATTAACTGAAAGCTTGGATATTTCGGGCATATGAAAAATATACTAATTAGCCGGTACCTAAAATTGGTGGAGGTCAAATTAGTGAGGTTCTATTTTGAAAGTCCAATTATATATGACACTTGATTTCAAATTCCACTTATGGTATTTACTTTCAGGAATTTCTAAGGATTTCAAAGTCTAACTACTGTACTGTATTTATTTTCAACAAGATCCAAAGTTTTATTATTTATTTTCAGTAGATTTTTAAGTTCAATCATACACTTTCAATATATTTTGAACTCTGACCATATTTTTTCAGTAGATTTTAAAGTTGAATTATTTACTTTCAATTTACTTTATTTCAAAGTCCAGTGATTAACAACCATATTTCAAAAAAATCATTGTACAGTATCAACTAAATAATACAAGAAAAAAAGTCATCGGGTTCTTGTGATGACTAATGAGTATTAATCCATTTACATATAATCTTTTCTTCCCATTCCTTCAGTCGGAGAACAAGACCACCCCAGAGTTTAGCTTCGGTATCAAACACTCACAGTACTTGGGCAAGCTGAGGAACCAGTGAACCTGACAAATAGACGGCCCTCTCCCACCCTGACTGCTACGTCCACTACCCCACCATCAGCTACGAGTATACGAGAATAACATTTATCGAATGATATCGTCACCCCAAGAATCATAATGTTGTTCCAAGAATAATACTGCACTGTTTATTGTTCCAAGAATGACATTATCCCTAAAATGTTACTATCCCAAGCATAACATTACCCCAGGAATATCATTATCCTAAGAATTTCATAATCGAGTAGTAAGAAGACTCAGGAATGGCTCAGTTTATTGCTTGAAGTTTCAGTTTTTTCTTCAGATAATGATAAGAAAAGCATACTGCAAGACATTCCTTATTGACCTGTATCCTGACAATTAGATTATAAACCCCTCAAAAATATACTATACTATATATACAGTATAGTATATACTATATATTTCCAAGCAGTAGTACATTCTAACAAGGGAAGAACATGAAGTGTCCACAATGAATTATAAATAATTAGCAAGAGGTACATTATACGTGAGGGTAATTAAGTACAGTAGTTATTACATGTGAGGGTGATAATTTTAGATATTCCACCACAGTGTTCTTCTATAAAGACATCAAGGAAAAAGGTGCTAACCATCATTTGTTGTATAGAGTTTGACATACACTTCATGATATCATCTTCTTATAATAATACCAGCCAGTGACGTATAATGACTTCACAGATACTCTCATATGTACATCTCCTGAGTCTGTACAGGGTCACGATTCTTGAAGATTTAAATTATCTGAGATATATCAAAATCATTTGTAAATTACCATGATATATCATATCAGATGCATCCGATATTTTTAAGCTTGTGGTAATTTTTCAGGTGCTCTTGCAGTGAACTTGGATGTATTTGCTCTTACAAATGCTAGTAATATCTGGTTATGTTTGAGAGGGTTGCACTTCCATTGCTCGTGCCTCTCACAAACGATTCAGTTGAGAAGGCATGACAGCAAACGTTTCAGATACTTCCCTTATAAATTCATAATTGAAACTCAGAATAGTGTGTAGCATAAATATCTCACGAATAAGAAAAAATCTTTGTGATAATTAAATATATAAACCCCTCACATGGACATCAACTTGGCTTGAGGATCACACTTCAGATTATGTGTGAGCTCAGCTGGTATAAGGTTAATACTCGACCACACATTTCACGATCATTCATGACATTTTTCATAGATACATTGGCTGTGTTCATTAAATACAAGTTTCTTCCAGGTATGACGTCACATTTATAAACACCAATCTCTCTTAAGTTAGTACTGTATTTCAGTTTAGCCACAGAACAGAGTGGGTTTGTGTGTTTCAAGACATGAATGTAAAATGAGTTCTTTCACCTCACATTTTGACGTCACTGTAATAATGTCTTGCCTGACCAACTACAAGATGTTTACTGAAAGTTTAGTATGTTCGTTAGCAATATTTTTGTCATTTTTGTTGTAAAAATAATGTTAACAGTTTTCTTTGTCTGTTGGGGTGAGGCTTTTCTAACTCTGGACTTGTAGAAGTATTTTTGACTGGTTATAAAAACTGTTTGTTGCAGCAGCTTGTTAACTGACACATAACCTAGGTCTTGGGTTGTTGCTGTCATGGCTCCACTTATTTTTCACTTCAACAGCTACTTTTATTTAATTGATAAATTTGGGCAGATTTTGAACATTAAATATAACAAATAGATGATATAGAGGAATATGTTTCATTTCAAATAGGCAGTACTTTGACTGCTCCAAAGACTACCTGAGTGTGGATTATAATATGCATACCCGTATACTGTACTGCACACAAGTACATGTTAAGATTATTTTTGCATTGATTTTTGCATGTTGTGACATAAATAATATGAAAATTAAAAATGTGTTTTATATATATTGTTATGTATAGTTTTGACTTGGATGATATTCCAACAAAAATATTCCACCATAGAGATAGTTTTATCCTATAAATTAAATATATTTAGCTTTAAAAATGTGCCAGATTAATTATAGATAACTTCAATCATCTTTATATATTTGTGCAAAAGTATTTATAATTTTTTATGCATAACTATATTAAAATTATTATGCAGAGAAATTATTAAAGTTATACATGTAATTTTGGCAGTCTTGAAAACTTAGCAAATTTCACCTTGGCCATTCTCTTGTGTTGAACTAATACTTAATATCACATTTGCTCAAATAAGTGCTAGAGTCCTAATCTGGAACACAGTTTAGCCTATACGTACCCAGTAGGTCAACTGAATGGATAGCAAGCTGACAAAGTTGCAATTATATAGGTCATATACTATCCAACCTACACACCTGAGCAAAGAAGTGTGAAAGGTGTTCAGCATTTGCCTATGTCATCCATGTTAAGATAACAAGGGTTCATCTTTGATCAATAACATGTTTACCCTCCCTTGTTTTGAGCATTTGCCAATTTCCTACATGTTGTTGATGGCCCAAGTGATAGCAGAGGGGTTTCTCATAGATAATTGACATGTTTATCCTACCTTGTGATGTAATGCTCTCCTGTAAGTTTGCTCCATCTCAAGACGTGTCACATGACCCCATCCTGCCTGTACTGTACACATATCCATGCTCCGTCCAGTGCTGCATACCTTAACCTCTCTTATTGCTTCTTCTAATGAACATTTTTTTCCTGTCCTTACAAAAACATAAGCAAGACAGCATAGTTCCAAAAATTATATTATTTGTAAAGAATGCTTTTAATGCAACCAAAAAGTAGTATAACAGTTATATATGGAATAAGGGAACACAAGAGCTTTTTTACAGGTGATTTCAATATAACTAACTCTTATGACAATTTCTGTTTTATACTTCCTGGATATGAATATAGCTGAACACCTCAGAAATTATTATGCCCTACAGGTGTTTGCATATACTGTATGCTTACTTCCAAACTTACTTCTAGAATCAGAGACATAATTTTTTTTTAATTTTTCCCAGTTACACATTAATATTGCAGGGTAGATTAAGCCACAGTCGTGTGGTTCATTTCACGTCTATTTAAGTTGTGTCAACATTGTGGCTTTATTCACTTCAATGCACATGGCACGAGTTCATCAGTAAAGCTATTTTCATCTACACTGTCTTTCATTATTCCTATGATTGATGTACGTAACATTAATTTGCTTATGTTTGCTCTGAATAAACAACTTGTAAGAAATAAAAATAATACATGGAAAACTGTGATGATTACCCTACTGCTTGTGGATGTTACCTTCTCCCAGCCCTATCGTTTAGGGTCACTTGAAGATTAACCCCAAGAGTGCTGTGACGGAAACGAGTGTGAGCTCTTTCAAGACCAAACTTTAATAGCACTAGAGCAGGTTCAGATACATTCAGGAGCCAGTACATGCCCAGTACTTGCCAACAGTGCATAACAGAGACGTGACCGATCGCCCAAGCGGCTAATGAGCCGATCAGTGTTGAAGAGGATAAAAGTAAAAAGAAAAAAAAAAAAGGGGGAGTGGTACTTGTACCAAAACATTGGCCAGGGATCACGAAGCATTCTTAAGTGGAATCTTAAATTCCATGCTTAGCTTAAAATTTGGCCTATCTAAGAATCTAAGCTGGGATCATGAAATGTGCTTAAGGTAAAATCTTGGCAGAGCCAAAAACTCAGACATCTATTTTGTGTCCTGTTTGTCACCACCTACCACTATAAACATTACAGAGGAACGTGCTAAAGCCGATTCACGACGAGGTGCAGTCTCGGCATGCTTCAAGAAGTTGGTTAATGAAAAGCAGATTCATAACTCCTGTTAACTTAGCCATTTTTTTATCAAGCAAATATGACAATACAATTGATTTGACAATTATTTTTTGTATTTGAATCAATGGGTCATGAAGTTTCTGAGATGTTCAAAATTGGGTCGCACTCAAAAAAGTTATCGCCTTTGAAGAGCAATACTAGGGATCGACATCATCATCCTAAATTGGCTAGTTTGAAAGAATTCAGATCCCTTGGAGTGGATGGACCACAGCCGGTGGGCCCAGGAGGTGGCACTCCACATAAGTAGTGCAGTGCCACATTTTTTTTTCTTTTATGGGGATTAGCCCACCCGGGCACAGGTCACTGACCCACATCGGGGCCTGGGGGGCGAAAATGTAGTAGTAATAATAATAATAATAATAATAATAATAATAATAATAATAATAATAATAATAATAATAACAACAATAATAATAACAATAATAATAAAATAATAATAATGATAATAATAAATATTATTATTATTATTATTATTATTATTATTATACATATTAATAACATAATAAAAATAATAATAATAATAACCGTAAATAAATACAAAAACAAAACAAAAAAATCAAGAGTAATAATACACATTATTTATGTAGTGTTGTCAAAGTAACAGAAACAATTGAGACCTGCAATTGTGTGTAAATGAGGCAGAAAGACAGATCAGCAACCTGGAACATGGTCACAATTTTTGTGATGCGATGTGGCAGCAGTGAATACCATTAGACAACACATAAAGCTTCCAAAATCTTCCCAGGCGGTAGTACCTCCTAGACTCTAGGACCTACTGTACCTCTACCCTGCTTGATAGCTGCCTACTACTTAGTACCTTACTTCCCGGACTACAATAATGCGGTAAATTTGGGTTATTACTGTTGATTAGTAATAGATATATAGATATATGAGTAATGTATATAAATAGATAGGAAGACATGCATACTGTATGTGTAGATAGATGGGTAGACTGATAGATATGAATAGATAATTAGAAAATATATGGACAATTTGCATTCAAAAACTTCCTAAACACTACTAGATTATTCAAGAAACTAGTAGCATATTTTATAATAAAAGATATTCGGGTTTTCGGTTTCCTTGGAGCCATAAAATCAGAGTTACGTTACATTGTAGTTTAGCAGAATAAAAAAAAACCTGTTAATAGCAATAGCTTCCTCTAACTATTTATTATGTTCGTACTAAAAGTAAAAATTTATCAGCATATTATACATGATTTACATATAATGAGGACTAAACCAACAAACATTCAACAAGGATATTTATTCATGGAAGCAATGCCGTTAAAACAAAATTTATAACAGCTTACATAATAATTTTTTAATGTACAATAAAATATTTATGATAATTTAGGAATTCTAGGTTATATTTTAACGCAATATAATATTTTTACTACAATCCTTTGGTCTGGACAGTGTCATCACCTTACATTAGCGACGAAGGTAAACAAATACACGTGAGGTCTACAACTGTACCCTAAAACACTCTCAATATGTCCCTATCCTCTAACTATATTAACTCAGATTGAAAAGACGAATCCATGACTATTGTGCATTTACTAAGAGTGTAGATATTAATTTGTATGATAAGCCAGAGGGAAGGAGATAAGTAAATAAAGAGCCACGATGGGAAGGTCTCGCCTGAAGTACAAGTCGCGGCCCACGGTTGTGACTGACGACTCTGAGTTAAAGAAGGTAAGGTGGTAGTTATTAGGGAAATGGAGACAATAATTATAAGGTGGTAGTTATTAGGGAGATGGAGACAATAATTATAAGGTGGTAGTTATTAGGGAAATGGAGACAGTAATTAATGCCATATATTTTGACATAAAATTAGCTTGGTTAGATAGAGGGAATTGCCTTTTAAGAACTAGTGTATAAACATTGCCGTCAAACCTGAAAACAAAAGCAAATTTATTTCCATATTCACAAATCCATGAGAAAATTGTCTTAGGAGACTTAAGATGGCAGTGAATAAGCATGATTTCCTACCTGTAGCCTACCTTTTTTTTTCAATATAATTATTGACGACTGACCCACGGCCGACTTTTCATACAAAACCATTATAAAAATACTGCAATTTCACTGTTTTATAGTGGACACTGCCGTAGTTTGTGCAAATGTGTTAAAAACTGGGGTTAATATATAGGACTAACCCGCCAGGGCTGCATAGCGACGATGCGGCCATATCATCTCCATATCATCTCACTTCCAGAAATTGCCTCAAATTTCACCATAGCTTAGTAAGTTCTTTCTGTTTACTATACCGGGGAAGTTAGGTAAGGTTAGGTAGGTTTGTTTGGTTTGGTTGGTTAGGTTTATTCTTCACAGCCACAAATATTAAGAAGTGTTTATTTTAAAAATATCAATTTTTTAACATATTTCCATAAACTACAACAGTGTCCACTTTAATATAACAATGAAAATCCGGCATTTTTATAACTGTTTTCAATCAATTTCGCTCGTGGTTTAGTCCTATATAATTACCCAAACTGGTTATTTCTAAATTAAACCTAACCTAACCTTAGTCGAAATGAAAAACAATCAGCAGAAGCATTGTTGGAAGACCTCACCAACATAACCAAACAAACCTACCGAACCTTACCTAGTTTCCTAGCCAGAACTCCCGGTATATTAAACAGAAAGAACTTGTCATGATATGGTATAATTTTAATTTTTGTATGGACGTGAGAATAGCGTCCGTACCAAAGGTTCTTAGGTATAATCTGAGCATCGGTGTTGATCTGGCCGGGCGGCAAAGTGTTTTGAAATATATCATTATGATTGGCTGTTTACGGTATATCCTGGGAAGAGAATTCATCGCCACATTACCGCCAAGAAGACAAGTAGTGTGCGCCTAGGTGTCTAATTATATACCAAAGGAAGCATTTGCACAAGAATTGAGTATCATATCAGAACTCACTTATGAAAATATAGTAAGAAAATAAACAGCAAACCAAATAACTCGTCCGTGGGTCAGTCGTCAATATTAACCCAATATATATGTTAGTGTCAGAATTTCAGTAGCTTGAATGCCTTCCAGATTAAAGTTGAGCTTGAATCATCAGACAAGTATGATGCGAGTAATGTTCTGGTTCTCCCATCCCAAAAACGTGCTACGAAAAAACTGCGTGATAAATCTACAGGCCCAGTCAAGCTCCTGTCTAAGAAGAAACGGAAACATTTGGAGAAAATTGTGGATCAGAAGAATAAAAAGGAAAAGGTGAGTATGATATGACAGTAATACTTCATTTTATCCTCCAAAGAAATAAAAAATCCATGACATTTAAATACTTGTATAATTTAGTTGTAGCTGTTCATCTTTGTAATTTACTTTTGTTTTGTTGTATTTAAACTTGTAAGAAGAGGATTTTATTTTAACATCTGTAAATTAAAGATTAACCCTTTCACTCTGGGGATGCCACATTTTAAATTTTATTTGGTTAAGCGCAGACGATTTTACTCAGGTCTTTAACGACCCCATATACAAGAGGTTAAGAAGTTGTTATTTTTTCATCTCCCTTTGCTCGGTAGCGTGCCGGCCTCCTCACAGCACTACAGGAAGTTAAGGCTGATCCAAAGGACTTGATGAAACTGACTCAACTACAAGAAACCCAGACACTCGGGAGGAAAAGGTTTAAGACAGAAGATTACACCGCGCTAACAAATAATGAAGTAGAGGACGAGGAGGGGAAGGTGCTTAGCAGTGTGAAGGGACGAAAGCGAAAGAAACCCTCGAAGGAAGAGGGTGAAGATCAGAAGGATAATAATGACTTAAATGTTGTTCGACTTGGGGTGAGATTTTGTTTTTTATGCCCAATAAAATTTCTGTGACGAGATTTTGACAGGCTGTAGTTATTGTAATGGAATGGAAGTTGAGTACAGTACACAGTTCATGTCAGGGGTTGGAGTAAAGGAATTAGTAATAAAATGCAACTCTCGTGTGAAGTAAATAAAAGATTTATTCAGATTATTGAATGTTATCATTACCAATGAAGTGATAATGTCAGTACTGTACTGTGCAGTACTATGAATGATGAAGGTAAGCTGTACATGTATGATATGGCTTTTAAAAAATTTCAATAATTCTCCCAAAACATTTTTTATATATGGTTTCTGTATCTCTTGACCCATTCCATTTAAGATTGGAAGATGACTGGATATGTTGAAATATGCCGTGTCTTATTTGAATATTTTGCAGGAATTATCTAGCAGTAGTGATGAAAGTGATGATGAAGAGGAAGAGCAAGCTAAAGAAAGTGACACAGAGGTAATAGGAGAACTTAATGGAGAACAGGAACAGACAAAAGACACCAGTCCAGCAGCTGAAGCCGACTCAAGTAGAAGTGAACCAGCAGAAACACAGTCAAGTAAGGCAGATGCTGTTGAGCCAGTGAAGCAGCCGGCAGTGTTCATGAACTTAAACCGTCCAGCTGAGGTTCAGGCAGCAAGGCTCAAGCTTCCTATCCTAGCAGAAGAGCAGGTCATTATGGAGGCCATCAGTGAAAACCTTGTTACGGTTATTGTGGGAGCGACGGGTAGTGGCAAAACAACACAGATTCCTCAGTTTCTGTATGAGACAGGATATACTAGGTTGGTACTGTACCTGTAGTTAAGTTAATTATGTTGTGAGTATTAATCACACACATTTGTACGAGAGTTTGTTTTATTAATTTTGTTGATACAGTACCGTACAGCACTGTATCTGTAATGATGTTAATTGTATTAAGACATGTCATCATGCACATCTGTTCTTGTAATTTTTGTTGTAAATACTGTGCAACCAATGTATTATGTACTGTACATATATACACTACAGTATAATCACAATTTACTTTTAGCAACGGCAAGATGATCGGTATCACTGAACCAAGACGTGTGGCTGCTATTTCAATGTCTCAGAGAGTTGCACACGAGATGAATTTATCATCAAGAGAGGTGTCCTATCAGATACGATTTGAAGGTAATTCAACTTCAGATACGAAGATCAAGTTCATGACAGATGGTGTCTTACTGAAAGAAATCCAATTGGTAAGTCTTGCTCAGCTTTCTCAGTTTTAAGTGCCTTGTGGCTAAAATTCTCTCTGGTTTTCAGTCCGAGTCATCTATATTTGTTAACATGTTAGCCCAAGTTTGTAGTCTTCATAGTAACGATGTCTAGTAAGAAGAACAATGAATCGTTTCAAAAGAATAATGCCATGTATACTTCTTATACCTGGCAATTTAGATTTAGTTAATTTTTATGGTTTGCTGGGAGTTATTATTGTGACTATGAGTGCAGTCAATGCAGTTATCATGATTTATCTACTTAAGAGTCCTTGATGGGTTATAAATATCAACAAGATTTATCTTTCACCAGTTATATCCTTTATCAGTTATATGATTCTAAAGTTGATGCTAATGAATAGATAATGCACAAATTGAATACCGGTATGTTTTTTATTTAATTTTCATTGTTTTTTGAAGAAGTAGCTAATATTATTTCAATTTATATAATTGAAAGTGGAGTATTGTATGGGATCTAACTATTTTTCTTTACTTAGTTTTAGTGAGGTTGGGTAAATATATATTGTACTACTGTATATGATGGTGTTTCATTCTCAGATTTATAATGTACTGTTCCCAGACTCACAGTGTTTTCTTCTCTCATTACAGTACCATTTTTTAGAGTTTGTCAATAATAACTTCCTTCATTACCCTATTAAACATTATTGTAATACCAAGCTTTTGATAATTATCCGTAAAATGTAATATATTATTTTAAGTTGCAGGAAGATAGTTTTCTGTAATCTTTCTATGGTTTTCTTATTTATTTGCTCCTCATCATTTTTTAAGATTTTTGTATATTATTCGGACTTTACAGTAATGCCAATCTTTCTCACCTGTTTGTTCTTAGGACACGGAGAAGATTAATTAACACCAAATTTAAATGTAAAGTTACTTGAAGATCTAACCAGCATTTCTACTCTTTTAGTATAAATTGATACGTATTGAAATTACACTTGTATCTTAATATGAAGTTGTGTGATGAATTATTATGATGATGATGATACATGTTGCATAACTTTACAATTATTTCCAACAGGATCCAACACTAAAGAAATATTCTGTGATAGTCATTGATGAAGCCCATGAGCGCAGTGTCTTCTCGGACATTCTGATCGGTATTCTCTCGCGGATCATCCCAAGGCGACAGGCCAAGGGCAAGCCATTAAAACTCATTATTATGTCGGCTACGCTGAAAGTTGAGGATTTCACCGAAAATGTTCGTCTTTTTAAAGAACCAAAACCTCCAGTTATTAAGGTTTGTGACTAGAATTTCTCATTGGGTGGAGATAGATAAGTGTGTGTGAGAAACAGTATATTATGCTTTACATTAATGGGTAGTACTGTACTGTATTTATTGTGTAAGAATGGATGTGCTGTGAATATCCTTTTTTATTAGCATAGAAAACTGCATTTCCTCATGAATATTGATTTTTCTGGTATCAACATGATATACACACTGACTTTTTTAATCCAATATGATAAGCAAAAGTATCGGAGGTCCTTGTTATATGTTGTACAGTACTTGTATACGTTATTTCATATATACATTACAAACATTGGAAGAAATTTTCATGACACAGTACGTCAATTGTTTCACAGATACACTAGTTGTTTTTTTATGATTTTTTTTAATACTGGACCTCTGGATGTTGTCTGTAATCGTCTTGTCTTATGTGTTGGTGGTCTGAGTTAAGAGCAACTCGTGCCCTCTTTCATTGTCAGTCATTTATTCGCACTTCTGAATTACCTGAAGATTTGGCACCCCAACTTATTTCACCTGATGTTTAAACACCTTAATGCTAACCTAAGCAAACCTATTCTTCTCTAACCTAACCCCTACAGGAAGCATTAGGGTATTTAATCGTCAAGTGAAATAAGGGGTGTCCTATTACTTTTGATATTCCCATTCCAGAAGAAGGCCTCAAGATTTCCAATTGGATATACAGTACAATTGAAGAAGTTCGTATTAAAACAGTTTTTCATCAGTTTTATGTCAAAACTCCAGGTTGATGCGAGAATGTTTGACGTAACGATCCATTACAACAAACGAACTGCTGAAGATTATCTGGGAGAAGCGTACAAGAAGGCCTGCAAGATTCATCGTCAGCTTCCCGAGGGGGGCATACTGATCTTCCTGACGGGTACGCTTGAGGGATTGGTTGATTTCTCCCGCATGGTTTTAGCTGTATGACACATTATAAAATTTTCTCACATGTTATGATTATTATCCCTTTTATGATACTAGGGCAGGTAGGTTTATTATTGTTGAGCTTTATAATGCAGAGTGGCAAGGATAGGCAATGTGCCCTTTAATTTTTTTAATAGGTATTACATAGAGGAATGTATGCCAGTGTTCATTGCAGTAGATATTATTTTTTGGCTGATCGTGTGAAACCACCATTTACAGTTTATAGTAAACAGAAACATATCCATCTGTGTGACTGATCCAAATGTCAGGCAGTATTCCATTAAGAATAGAATATCAGCAAAAGACTTTGGTAAGTGAAAGAGGTTATGCCTTGATTGATAATGGGAAGTAAAAAGATAATATTACTTTGTTTTTAAGAGACTCTTAAGTCAATTTTTTCTATTTTCAGGTCAGCAGGAAGTGAACACTTTGGTCCGCAAGTTACGGGCAACATTCCCCGTGCATTCTAGCAGTAAAGATGAAATTAGAAAAGAAGTAAGTGGATTTAGAAAGAAAAAACTTGAGATTAAGGCCAAGAGGAAAGCAGATAAAGAGTCTCCTGTCAAAAAGATTGTGTTGCCTGAAGTGAAACTGGAGAAGTAAGTTTTGTTTTCTTTTTTAACCTTTAGAAAGGCAACCATTAGTAGTGAATGTCACTTGTCAGTTGATGTTTTGTGCATTCCATTTTTTGTATCTGTGGTGGTAGGTTATACAGTCCTTAATGGGTAATAAATAGGAGTTAAAGCCATAATGGCAACAGCAGTCACTGATACCAGCCATGTTAGAGAAGAGTGAAAGAAGGTCTGAGGTTAGTCTACACAGGTCCCTAAATAGTCACAAACCCAACACATGGGGGTTAAAGAACCTGATTAAATGACAGAGCCAGAGTCATTGCTTTATACAGGTATATGAGAAAATATAATGGGTGTGGCCATGTCTGTGTAGTTAAGTAAAGCAAAAAAACAAGGCTTGAGCAAGTGATGAGATCTGAATTGTATTGTTATCATTTTCATATGAATTCAACGATAATTTCAGCTTCTCATCTGCCCTGCCTGATGATGCTGAGGGAGACTTTGCCGGAGATGTGACGGATTTGGAGGACCGAGGAGCTGTAGATCATGGCGATAGTGATTTAGATTTGGATGAGGAGGAGTACGACATAATAGCAGGGAAGAAGAGGTTTGGGGAACAGGGCGAGCCAGAACAACCTCTCTGGGTCTTACCGCTCTTCTCCATGTTACCTCCTGAAAAACAACAAATGGTAGGAGTCACTTGGTGTCTTTGTACCAGTATACTTTCAGCAGTAACATACAAACATTTATTTCCAAAAGACTGGTAGATGACATTGTTTTACTGTACCTTACTAATTTTTATCATAGTATATGGTGATGTTAGTTTTACCTTGTAGATGATGTTAGAGTTCACCTGAAAATTAGCCCCTTCCCCTAGCTTATTTCACCTGATGATTAAACATGCAAAGACCAATGTTGAGGTGAACAAATAAGTTGGAGGAGCTAATCTTCAGGTGACCTTATGAATGTTATTAACTCTTTTTTGTGTACTGCATGTGTAAGCTGAGGATGAATGAGCTTAAAGTCTGTCAGTCTGTCTGTTTATTAATTTAATATTATGAAGAGTTAATATTCTGTCATTTTTTAACAGGTCTTCCGGCCACCGCCAGAAGGTACGCGACTATGTGTTGTAGCGACCAATGTAGCTGAAACGTCCCTCACTATACCCAGCATCAAATATGTAGTAGACTGTGGTAAAGTAAAGGAGAAGGTAAGTCCCTGTTCTGTGGGTTGGATATATGAAGCAAGAAATACACCAACAGCACAAGTGAAAAATACCATAAAACACAAGTAATGTTTAGTAATTTTGTTATAAATATAATGGTATAATTAACACATCTTGGGCCACTTTGTTGTTTGTCTTGTTCCTGCTTGGAGTGTTTGTATATAATTAGTGGTTAGATGAATTATAGTACAGTACTATGTTGAAATATACCAATAAATGTACAGAAAGATTGTTCAGTACTCGCCTAATGCTGTTGTTATATGGACTAATTATTGTCACATAAGATTATTTTTTTTAAATATTTTCACATTATTTCTTGTATCAAGAGTTGTCCTTAAGTATTGTTGACAGTGTTTTGTATGTGTGTGTTCTTTCATACTGCATTTCTCTTAGTCACCTAATTTGAGGAAAGATTAGATTTTTTTTAAAAGATATTTATATTTGACAGGTATATGATAAAGTGACTGGAGTGTCAATGTTCCATGTAACGTGGACCTCCCAGGCCTCAGCCAATCAGAGAGCAGGTCGAGCTGGCAGGACGGCTCCAGGTCATTGTTATCGTCTGTATTCCTCAGCGATATTCAATGACGAGTTCCTCAAGTTTTCACGTGCTGAAATCCAGCGACGTCCCATTGATGATCTGGTGCTAGTGATGAAAGCCATGAATCTTCCTGTGGTTAATTTCCCATTTCCCACACCACCCGAGTACCTACAGGTGATGCCTTTTGACCAAGGATTTTTGTCGTGTGGAAAAAATTAAATCAGAAATCTCTTCCAGTAGGTGTTTGCAATACTGTACGTTTCTTGTCTTCATCATTATTATAAAAAACTAGTAATTAATTTAATGTTTATCTGGATATAAGTTGGGTTAATAGGTTTCCATTTTCATTATATGTTTCATTACAGATTTGTCATGGCATAAAAAGGTTGTTAACTTTAGGTGCTTTAGAGGAACTGCCAGACCCAGCAGCAGGATCACTGCCTAAGTACAAAAAGATAAAGACCCAGAAAGCTAAAGGTAATTTATCCTACACAAAGATGCCCAGAGTGAAAGAATTTTTGTGAAATTCATAGGATTATTATACTCCATGGTAAAGAGACTTATTATGCCACTATAAATTCAAAATGAGTTTATTATTCAGCTGCAGTAGACTTATTACATGAAAACTGTTTACCTTTATATTTTCAATTATTTTGTGATTCTTACTTGATGAAAATAATAGAGAAACAATCACTAAATTCTTGCCTTGCTGTGGAAGGAGGATACTATAGCAGAAATCATCTGTTACAGCACAAAGAAATAGGGATTGACAGTTTGTGTTTACTGTTGTTTCTGGTTAGCCTGTAGTATAGTGGGAAAGTGCTTCAGTTAAAATAAAAAACACATTTGATATAAGTGTTCATAGCTGGTAATTAATAATAAATTGTTTTCCAGACTTGAGCCGCATCACCTCCTTGGGCAAAGCCATGGCAGCGTTCCCACTGGCTCCTCGGTATGGTAAAATGCTTGCACTCAGTCACCAGCATTCCCTCTTGCCATACACAGTTGCTTTAGTGGCAGCTCTTACAGTTCCTGAGGTCCTTATAGAAACTCCTCTTGATTTAAAGGAGAATGTAAATGGTAAGTAAGATTTTAGGCCCATTCATAGAGGGTGACATTATGTATTCCCCCAAGAGGTGTAAAGACAGTATCTCTTGATCTGTTTATGGTACTTTTATCAGGCCAACTTCATCTTACACCCATGTCACACTCTCAGATGAAACATTGTGCATTGAAGGACTTAGAAATAACAATAGTGTACTGTACTGTTTATGATATAGATGGATAGATAGAATTACACTTGCTGTTTTCTGTAAAATTGTGTTCGTCTTCAGATGTACGGAAGAGATGGCGGACTTTAAGGATGTCATGGGCAGGTACAGGAAATTCCAGGAGATTAGGAGATGTCATGGTATTACTTCGAGCTGTTGGTGCGGCCGAATACGAGGGCGGAGCACGGGACTGGTGTGAAAATAACGGACTACGGTCAGTACTTCAACGGGGAGATTCTTTTATTGTCCTATACCCTTGTAGACTCTGTTTATGTTCAGATAAGCTAATATTCATAACTCTAAATAGATATTTCAAATACTGCTTACAGATATTTTCTTGAGACTTTCTAGAGATTTACATTGTATGAAATTCATGTAAACGATTGACATTGCTATAATATTACTATGTCTTTTGTTTCTCCCAGTTATTTTCCTACTTTCATGAGGTATATTAAAAGAATAATATATCTTGGCAGCTAATTAACTGAACAGACTCAGGCATGTTGAACTACACTTGTTTCTGTTCATCTGTCCATCCACTAATATTTTTTCCATCCCAGAATTGTTTAAAAAGTATCCTATCTATGACAGTGATAATTACTTAAGGGCTTCTTTATGTACTTTTGACACCAGTGGGGGCTTATTTTACCAACATAACTCAAGTTTACTCTGCTTTTAAGGTGAGGGGTGATTGCAATGTAATTAGCACTTCACCCATGGGGGATAATATTTATTTTGGAAATTATTTCAACAGACACAAAGGAATCACAGAAATCCGCAAATTACGCCGACAGTTAACAAACGAGATTAACCTTATCATCCCATCGTGTGACCTTATTTTGGACCCTCACATGGCACCTCCTACTGATGACCAGGTGAAATAGTGTTTGGTAATAGCTCTTGAAGTCTACAGGAAACTTATGAAATCCACACCCAAATTAATGGCAAAGCTAATTCACTGGGTTCATAGAAACTTTAGTCATTGCCTTTAGAAATGTGTTGTTGAGATCATGGGATGAACATTTTGAGCAATTTTGAACTGTTGTAAATGATATTCTCTATTATTTCCAGTTTTTGTGGTCATCTTGTGTAGTAAAGGAGTTTGAATTAATGTTTAGGTTCATCCTTATTAATGTGTTGTTTCTACCCAGGCTCGACTATTAAGACAGATAGTACTGGCCGGCTCAGTTGACCATGTTGCGCGTCGCGTGGATGATTGTGAACTGAAGACCCCGGAAGACAAAGTAAAGTGGAGGCATGCATATAGGTGAGACTGGGCAAGTTGTTTCCTACTTCTTATGGATAAAATTTATTTGTTATGATTTACTGTAGATTTATTGAATTTTTCTGAAAGTGATATAATTATGCTTAAGACTAAGCCAGTTGGATTTGATGATCATTATAAATATTCTAAGAGTTTACACAGACTAACTCCTTTACACAGTATCATACTATTTAGGGAGAGTTCCTTCCAAACAAAGTAAGAGTCACATTGTTTAGTGTCTCCTAATGGCAGTGAAGTTGTCTCTTGAAATGGGAATACAGATTAACAATACTGTAAAGTGGTTCATTTTATCCATCTGTTTAATAATCTGCATCACATACTTTCTCTGCAGGACTATATATTATCATTACCTATCCTTAATTTAAATGTCATGTGTGTGTATTTTGTCTTGGAACCTAGCATAGGTTTAGCCTGAATTAGGCCAAGTCTCCCTGTTACCACCTGAGTCATGATATGGAATTACCAGGATCAATCTATTATTTCGTATTCTTTCATTTATTTCCTTATGGTGAATAATATTGTACTGAAATTCTCACTTTTTCATTCCTTATAGAACACAGGAGATGGAGGAGCCAGTCTTCATGCCAACATCATCAATAGGTCGAATCGACATGCCACAATGGGTTGTTTACCAAGACGTTTATGAGACTCACAAGATGTTCATGAGAAGTAAGTATGGAGTTTATCTTTTGTTTTTGTTGTGTGTTGGTTTAAAAGATGTTGTCTATCTGTGATATTCTATGGTACAGTGTATTCCCCTTTGGTTACTGTAAATAAATATCTTCTTAGAATCCTTTCTTGTTAAAAGATAATTACAGAACATATAAATTCACTTCCTTTGTGTAAAATTATGATACAATTCCTGTTTCAATCATTTTTAGAGACTTTCGACTTAATGCTTGTTAATTTTTCTTCAGATGTGACAGTTATAGAACCAGAATGGCTGGCAGTGTTTGCTCCAAATCTCTGCACCTTTTCACCACCTCTGGAGTCTCCTGAACCTCGCTATGATGCTGACCGAGATAAAATTGTCTGCCATCGAACTGCGAAGTTTGGTAATAATTGCTTAGCACTGTGATATACCCGGTACTGTACTGTACTATTGATGAAGGTTGTTGCTAGGTTAGGTTAGATGAAGCAACATGGATGAACCAGGGCATAGTTAGGGAAGGTGACCACCACCATAGTGAATACAGGTGTTATATCAGTAAGGGTGAATGAAGGGAGAGTCACTGTTTGCTCTAGATTCTCATCACTTTACATTATAGTATACTTTACATTATAGTACATATAGAAAGGCTTGAAAGAGCAGAATATCTAGTACATTGGCTGATACATTTTATGAGATGTGGCGACTCCATGGAATGCTCATTTACTAAAGTGAGGTTTCTTAGGGCCATTCCGAGAGTTTTACCGTGATTTAAACAAATATAGAGCTGCCCCATCTCACTAACCACACCAGCCACTGTACCATGGATAAGTGTAGGTGACTAAACATTTGAATAAATTTCTTAATTGTGATTTCCTGTTATGATTTGTGATAATGAAAACATTGATGGAAAGGGGGACATGATAAGCAAAGTCTCCATGAATGACCAAAATCTAGCTGCAGTAAATAACGGGAAGTAATATAGGAATGTACAGATTTTCATCAAAGTATTATAGATGGATAGGTACGGTATATAGCTGTTCATAGTGTTATCATACTTTGAGATTATTGCATATATTGGTTCTGTATATTATCTCTGCTATCTGAATCATGCACCAGTTTAATGATAATGTTAAATTCAGGTTCTATGCTTTATAAAAGGCTGAATTACCCTTTGTTATGTGATTTAGATGATATATGATATTTTATATGAGTCTTCCTCTACATCACAGGGCCAGCATCATGGGAGATTCCTGAAGTGGAGGTAGAATATCCATACGGTAGAGATCTCTTTAACTGGGTAGCCTATTGTTTCCTGATTGGCCACATGTGCTCACCTCTTAAAAACATTGTGGGTCATCTCTATGAACCGAGAACACTAGTTAACCCAGTTGCTATCAGGTGAGATGTATGTGTATTATGTGTGTAGATTGATGGCAAAGCATAAAGCGAGAATTGTGTGTGTGGGTATATGCTTGTGTGTGTGTGTGTGTATGTGTGTGTGCTTTTATGGATGTGGTGTGAGTGCATTTGTGTGTGTGTGTCAAAGTTGAACTGCCATGCTCTTTACCATTGATGTATACCCACATTATTTATACACTGTTTATTTTTTGTATACCTGCACTAAGTACCTGCATACATGTTGAATTGTATACCTGTATTTTCTATAAACATCCAAAGTAGAGTAAACTAAGCACGTTAACCATTATTTACATTCAATTTTTTATTTTTTTTTTTTACTGTGTACAGCATACATTTGATCTTCCACAGTGTTCTCCATTCCAGACTCTACTATATGTTTAGATATGTTTACAGATTATTTCAATGGCCTCATTTTGACTTTCATCTCTGCAGATATCGTGAACAACGGGAAAGTCTCCTTCGTGCACTGATGAGCAAAGACATCACAAACCTGGCCAAGTTAAAGGAGGCATGGGCTGCAGATCCAAATTGTAATTCAGTTTAGAAATAATAAATGTTTTTCATAACTTTCCTTCACAGCCTTTAGACACTGCGCATATATGAAGAAATTTGTAAATAATGTAGAGAGAGTGTATGGATTTGTGCTTCATGGAATATATTTGATTTGGAGTCATGGTGTTAAATATATCTCATCAATACTTTTACTTCCCCCATTATATAATCGTACACCTTTTTCTCTTACAGATCTACGGCGGGAATACCTGCAGTGGCTACAGAACAAGGAGGTTAAAGGAGAAGTCTTGAAAATATGGCCACCACTTGATCATTCCTTTGACACTAATTGGAGCTGATGATGTAGGTGGTCCAGTTATCTACTCATCTGACTTAGAATTGTTATCTTCAGATGTGTTGTTCATTTTTTTTTTTTTTTACAAGTGTTGTTGTAAAGATAGATTTCACATATTGATCAACAATTCTTAAATGTACTTTTCTTATGTATGAGACTTGATTTGTACAAAATATTTAATGTATGTTTTAGATTATATTAATGTATTTTGTTATGTACAGATCAGTGGATGCGTTGAGTGTCTGGAAGTTTAGAAAAATCTACCATAAACAGCTTTCCTTTTCCCCAAGAAAAAATTTAATCCTGTAAATAGTGATTACCTTTATCTTAAAACAGTTATTGAAGACATGTTAGGTGGTCATAGATGAATTGTTGTTTAGGGTTGATATCTTGTTCTTTAGTGCTCAACAATGCTTAGTCTTGCCTTAGTGTTTCTCAATAAGTTAACACATGCTGTAGTTTCTATTCTCTCAGGAAATGTGTTATTTAATAGAAGAATAAAAGAGAGTTGATGCCAAATAATACAGAGGTAATTGTTTATTAACAAAAATCATTTATAGAAAACAGTTTATTTATTATTATTATTATAAAGTGTTGCTAGATGATGTGACATTGATCATATCACTTGTTGAACTTGCCTGTACACCAACTGTTTATTATGGCACAGTGAAACAGTTACCGTATAAATATCAGATACAGTATATGAATAAAAAACAAGTACAGTATTGTACTAATATTCACAGTAATAAAATAGATGAGAGCAACTGACAGAAGTATCTGAGGAAGGTATTTTTGGTTACATAGATAATCCTATGCTGTCTTTCCTGATTGACTCCTAATACTTTTATGGGGAAGATTTTTTCCCTGATTTCTCCCTTCCAATCGACCTTAAGTCTTGCAGCACTGACAAGCTTGTGATATTTCCCAGACCTACAGGGTAAAACTCAGTGGTCTCTTGAATAGCATTGCCAGCCTTTTGTGCTGTCAGTCCTCACACTAACTTAACACAATCACAGGATATAATGTAGAGATATAAGAGCAACATGTGTTAACTTATTCTAATATGAAAAAGCAAAAAATACAAAATTATGAATTTTTGTAAAACAAAATTAAGTAAAGGTAAAAGGAATAACATGAATACTATGATCATATTGACAATTTGACCTTAATGTCTTAATACTGTACATTGCTCTGCGCAAGACTAGCAACATAGCATAAAGGAACTTAATATATCTTCTTAATACTGTACTGTATATTAGATAACTATGAATGAGTAAGAAGATTGCTTTGTCTTCCAAATATAAGTTATAACACTATGTATGTTACTGCTACTGTTTTCAGGAGACCCCCTAACATTAGTGTCTGAGACAGTGTTTATGGACTAGTTATGCCTTCACATCACAACGAATTCTCTGAATGATTTCTTTAGAAGCAACTGTCATTATTTACAGCAGAACATATTATATGGTTAATTTGTTCTTCCAGACTTTTCAGGGTATGGATTTGCTATTTTTGCTTGATCATTAGGACTCCAGAAGAGAGGATCCTGTCAAGGTTCTGATCAGGGCTTAACATGTCAGAGGTAGTGCTTTTCTGGACAGAGAGGAAGCTTCTAATTATGGTTCTGTACCTGACTCACCAATTGGCTCTGGTACTGCCCCAACATATTAGTAAATATGCAATGCAGGGTGACTAGAATTATTCCTGAAATGAGTCATCTCATTTCTCCAGGTAAGCTGAGGGCCTTGGGTCTGACAACTCTTCAAGCACGACACCTCCTCTCGTTGCCTTCTACCTTGAATGGTGACTGAAGGTTCTAAGGATCACTTTCAGGGACTTTGTGTTATGGGAAGGCATAACTAATTCATTAATTAGGTTCAACCACTAATAATGGAGAATTTCATGGATTCAACCTACTGGCATGGTAAACATAATATATAAGTCACTTACCGTAACTGTGGGTTCAGTCATAATGTGGGATTTCAGGAAAATTCTCCTTTCTATATGACATACTCCATGTGAACTCATTTGTTCTACTACAAATAATACATCCTTGTATAAATTTTTGTGTACATAAAACATATTTCACAAAGAGGTAGATTAAGGATACAAAGTGATTGTGTGTTAAGTCACTGTCATCATTCAAAATCCCATGAGGCAAAACTGTACTAAGTATCATCACCACATAGCTAAGTGGAAAAAAAGAATATTGTTAGGTACTACAGTACACCAGTACAGGACATCAAACATATAAAAAAAATACTACTACCAATTACAGGTACAATACAACTTAATTCATTTGATTATCAGGTTCTTCCACGTCTTCTGCCACAGTAACAGCTGTCCTTGGTGTGTTCCTCTATCCAGGACAGGTACTTGGTGACACGTGTGTAAACCCCTGGGTAACCCCGACGTCCACATCCGTCACCCCACGACACCACACCTGTTGGACAGCACAGTGAACAGTTCAGCCCGTTTTTTAGTAAATAATAAGGTGTCTTATTTCCCTCAAGAATTGCCCATAAAATCTCATGCCTACATCCTCATCCTTGTAGATCTCAATGTTAAAGTACTTGTACAGGAATTTTAATTCAGTACTGTAGTATAATTGCCAGCAACAGCACTGTGAGCTAAGGGACTTTGAATAAATACAGTTGACTGTTTCTGTAAAGAACATTAACTGACAGATGAAATGAAGTACCTATTGTCACTAAATGATACAGTATGTACAGTACTATATTTGCTAAGTGAACAGTTTGAACATAAGAAATAATGCAGTGCATATAGGAAATAGTCTTGATTGAACAGTGAAATTTGCTCAAATTGCAAGGAAATAAAATTATGTGGCAAATAACAGGTACTCCTCGACTTACAACTGCCGCAGTCGTATAAAATATTTTTCAAATTACGTATTTTCTAGTACTGACGTTAGTGATCGCGCTGTGTACTGACAAAATTTTCGTTTGTAATTCCCTTTAAAATGGCTGGCAAGTGCAAACGTGAGAGTTCTCGTGGTGCTGAGAAGAAAAAGAGACACCCATTTTAGATTTTCTATATTATTTTCGCATTTTCGACTTACTACCTGATAGTCGGTCCCTAACCCCATCGTAAGTCGAGGACTGACTGTACTCCATTTCTAGCAACAGTTCATTAAAGACATGAGCAGACAGAGAGAGACACAAAAACAGTGTTTACATACCTATGACGTCCATTTTGCCATCTGTTCCCTGCCACACTAGGCCACCTCCACTGTCACCCTGAAAGTCCGGAATGTAAGGTCAGAGAATTTCCTCTTGCTTGGACATCACTTTGTTTATTATTTACAGCGATGTCAGAATTTGAGTGACAACCAATAAATTTTTCTTTATCAAGAAATTGTATAAACTACGTTTTGAGAAAGAGGGTCTCTGTTGAAGTATTTTATTTATTTATGCCAGAAGATTTTGATATACAAGATATAAAAAATATGTCATGAGCAATGGTAAGAATTTTTGTGAATACATAGTAAAAATTAATACACAAAATCCAGGCCCTTTGTAACTTTACTTCAATAACATTTATTTAATGTACAGTATCTGTACGGTCTGTACTAACCAAGAAATCATTTTACTTAACCATAGGACCTTCGATAAAATTCCCAGTGATTATGATGAGCTTACATGACATGAGTCTGTGCCTCCGTTTATATATCCGGCACACAGCATGTTTTCAGTGATCTCGTGGGAGTGGTAGCGAAGGGAGTGACGACACACAGCATTGGAAAAGATGGGTACGAGAGCTTCTTTCAGTGTGTCGGTGGGATCCCCTTTCTCTGACGTCCTCCCCCAGCCAGTGATCACCCCCAGTTCCCCTACGTAGTCGCTGTCTGCCGGGGAGGAAGCGTCAGAATTTACTAATGTAAAATAGTTTTATTAGGCTTTTCCCTCTTGTGTTTTTAATCACTACACTATTTCAAGTACTGGGTATGTACAGGCTCTTAAAAATACCTGAAGATATGTTAATGCTGTTCAAGTCTGGAGTTGAAAGAGTTAACCCTTAAATCTTCCTCATTGTAACTGGTAGATTATTCCATGATCTCATGACTCATACTTAAATTAAGAGGGAACAGAAGACGATTGGTCCCATAACTTATTTCACTTTAAGATTACCTCCTTGACTCTTAACCTAGCGATCTAACCTAAATCTAACATAACTTAACCTTACCTAACTTAACCCCCCATTTAGCATTATGATATTTAAACAGCAGGTGAAATAAGAGAAATAAATGTTCTTCATCTAAGAGATCCTTTTTGTAATTTGACAAGGTATCAACCATATGTGATCTAAGCATTACTTTATACAGAATGTACATTAATTAATATACGGTACACAAGTATAAAAAATACACCACACACAAAAAATACACCACATACACACACAAATATATTACACACACACAAGCACAAAAATACTTTACACACACACCATTCCTGGTAAGCTAACAGTGAGCTGCCACCTGGTATTTGCTCCACATAACTAACGAAAGTGCCATATGGTCTGACACGAGTATATGGGTCAGTGTGCCGGGAGAACCACACTGACAGGTAATATCCTCAGTCACACTTCCCACCACCTTGCTAATTCCTTCATTGAGTGGTGTTACGGGTGTGCCTACCTGGCGAGGGATAGGCTCGTCCTCAACCACAATTACCACCATTTTCATAACCTGTTAATAACAGGTTGTAGTTGTGGTAACTTTGTTGTGAATATGTTGGTTGTAAGTGAGTTAGTCTTAAATCACAACTAACACCATTTCGGTAGTTTGCAAACAAAACTAGAATAATTTGGATATATGTGTTTTAGACAGCTGGATAATTTCTCAACAACTATCACCATTTTGCTAATTCTGTAATGATTGTCTTCCTACTCCCAAGCATATTTAAGTGTACTGTAATTATGGGAGTTTGCTGTTTGAGTGTTGGGAATTTTTGTAATAAGCTTTACAGTACCTGTACTGTATTTTCAACCACAATTACCACCAATTTACCACTTCTGAAATAGCTATCTTGTTCACTGGCTTGTCATATAACGTGTTATTTGTGCAGTTGCAAGTGATTCATCTAAGCATTATCAAGTACTGTACTCAAGGTTTTTGTTTTTACTTTATAATTTTAGAAAAAAACACTAAAATTAATGTTTACAGTATACTGTATATCAAGGTTAAGTACGATGCTTAAGTCTGCTGTAAGTGTGTTTGTGTGTGTGTCTGTTACAATATCAGAGATCCTGTAACAATAATATCCGACATTTTATTTTCATAATGCTTTATTTACCTATCCATTAATCTTACAAAATATACTATGTGAATATTTTCTAACCGAGGCAATTATATATTTTTTTAAACAAACTGTATTACCCTCTTATGTTCATTCTCGCCTGAAAAATGATATACACTTGTGTAATAACAACCAAACGTAAGTAGTGGGGATAACCGCGAAAATTAGCGTTAGGAAAAGACCCATCAATTGTGCATCAAGCGGCCGGATGTAGTGGTGAGGCAGCCTGAGAACGTGTTGGATGTCATAAACTCCCGCTCTTTTCTTTTGAGAAATATTTAGGATTATGTTGTAACTTCATCACAAGAGCAATTTTCGTGTATTTGTATTGTGTTAACTCTGAAAGCAAACAATTCAATTGAAATATAAATTACAATTATTTTTATATATGCACCAGGGAAATTTGGAAGTTCATTTGGTGCACGAGTTTTGTTCACCGGTGAAGTTAAATGAATAACTTAAGACCAGTGTTTGGTAGTCGTTGAAGACACGTGCACGGAGAATATAACTACATGTGTTACATAATCAATATATAATATTTCTTATTGAAATAATCAAAAGAAACGAATCTGAACTTATTTATAATGGTGTATTAAGCTTTCAGTACACAACAGCTCCGAGTGTTTGTTTACGAATGACGGATTTTTTGTGACTAAAGAAAAAAATGGAGTCTCCCTAATTATCCGCTGCTCAAGTAGTGTTGAATGAACTTCTTGTACGTGTAAAGGAATCTTGATACTACACGGAAATAATCAGAATAGTACTTTGAGGATTGATGACAAAGTGAGACAACGCTACTTAGAAAGGTAAGCAATTTTCCATAAGTTAATGTACGGTGCTCGTAGTTATGTTCGGCCTCCCGCTCACGTACACAAGTGTGAGGTGAGAGTAAGTTAAGAAAAAGTGAACTACATTACCAAGCTTATCACAGCTGAATACTTGCGAAAATATTCCGATGTATTTAATTCTCGGGTGAACCAAAGAAGAGTGTTCCGGCCTACTGTACTTACTTGGTAAAGGCAGGCAGGCTGGACGGGAGTGCCACTTGTACTCTACTTTCTGGCCAAGCTTGATGAGGGCGATGTCATTATTATAGGTGGTGTGGTTAAACTCCGGGTGATAGATGGAGTACACGACCTTGTACTCCTTGCTTTTAGTTTCAATGGGAAAACTCCGTATGTGTTCACCCACCGTCACCACTAAGCTGTTCACGCTTACCCTGCAATCATTATTGGTTGTAAGACAGTGAGTACGCTTAAGACAGTTAAGATAGGTTTATTACAGAGTACACCATGGGGTGTGAAAGAAAATGGACCGTACATAGAAAATGTCTGCGAGGTGAAATGTAAATTATAAATTATATTTTAAGAAAGGTGTGACAATATTTAGGCATGACATAATAGACAGAAGAATATTTACATGTTATTTATCATGTGAGAAAAAATATCAATGAGATATGATAAAATAATGTATGCGTGCAGCAGAAAATGAATGACGAAAAGGTTGAGCAGTGTGTAATGTAGCAATGGAAATATAAATATATATACTGTAGTAGATATAAAAACAAGGAATATTATATCACCTTTAAGCACGTTAATAATGTGAGGTTAGTCGTTATTAGTTTATATGTGATGTTACGTCGTTACGGTAGTCTGTTCATAGTTATCCTTTACGTTATCAGCCAAAATCTATCTTATTCTTAACTATTGATGTCGTGCGTATAGTCAAGTCTATTGTAGGCACGTAATTTAGTAGTTGAAGTACAGTAAACATAACAAACATTCCGCCTGTGAGAATTTTTCATTCGTTCAATTTATAAGACAAATCGTGATGCCTTAGGATGTGTTACTCATGCATGGATTTTTTGACGATTATCCTTCTAGTAATCAGTGTGTGTGTGTGTGTTCACCCCGTGTGTTGTCAGCCTTACCCCCTAATGCAGTGGGCTGCGGTGAGGACGTATCTATCACTGATGAGGGTCCCACCGCAGTAGAAGTGGGTCTTGTACATAATCGTCACCATCCATGGATACTCATTGAACTCCGAGAAGCTGCCTCCCACCACACGCGACCGTCGATTAGGTAAACCACACGCTGAGGAAACATAGGGTAGGGGTGAATGGCTGTGCGTAACAGCTAAAGCCACGAAGAGCGTATATTTGACTAGTAATTACACTAGTCACCAACAATTAAAGATTACGTTATGTTATAATGCGTTACTGCGTTTCAATAGATAAAAATTAAGCGCGTAACTAGGCTAGTTCTTCTCTAGACATAACAAGTAAACTAATTAAAAAAAATCATTCCCCGTCTTGTTATTAGGTTTTCCTGGCGCATTATATTTATTTAATACTGAAGTTCTTTGGTGGTTACTGAAAAAAACACGGGGAGGAACTTTTGTGATTGACACCGTCACCGTAGGCCTACCCTTAATATTCTTGACCTCGGTAAGAAAGAAGTCAGAAAAACTTGATGCTTTGTTCACAACTGAGGCGAAAGGTTCCTCTGCAAGTCTTGCCTGAGAATATTTTAGGCAGTGAGATAGGTTCATTAATTCCCTGAAGCTACTAAACATATTGATTTTAACGTGTCATAAACACAAATATAAGACTGTTCTTAATTTTCACGTTTCCAACACCTCAACTTTTTCACTAGCAAAGATGATATACTGTAGAGTTATTAAGAGCAGGTTACAGGTGAAGACTTTAATTACTTACATTGTCTTTGCATGCTATTGTATATTTACAGTACAAACACTACAAATTTAATGATATTACACACACACACACACACACACACACACACACACACACACATTTCTAATAAACTAGAGTTTACATGTACATAAATGATATGTTTTAAGTATACGTAGAGATGTGGATCAGTGTCATTAACACAGCACGCACCAAGTAACATACAGGTGAACGTGTTACATATAATTTACCAGTATATACAATGACATTTATAGGTCGTTGTGTAAAGGAACACATGATGATATTTACAATGTTAAATGTTAATACAGTTTAAATGGTGAAGTTAATGAATCAAAGAGCCACTACCTGTCATCATGATGAGATAACAAGACGAATAATAGCGATACACATTCTCTCGATAATAAACAAAGATTATATTTAATCTAGCAAGGCTTGGATGGGTGATGCTTTGGCCATGCCTTGCAAAATGATCCTCGGTACCTGTGTGTGCATGCGCAGGTGAAGACATTTCATGTGGTATTCAACAAACTGGCATAAAGTAAACAAACCTCGAAAGATATTTGAAATGCAGGAAGTAGGGTTACACCAGACAAAGATAACTGACTCATTTTAGTACTGTTACGTAAGGTTTAACTAATTTATGTTTCTGTTCATACATGCATAGAAATTGAGGAAAATCTTTGCTTGCTTCATACAATTATTGCCGTAAATACACCATCACTACCGTCGCTTTAAACACACACACACGGAGTTCATATATGTACAGTTAGCTTTTATGCTATATTTACAAAGCAAAACTGGACTTTCTTAGTATGTCTGTCTTACCATTGTTTCCCTGAGTTGCTCACGATGATGTCAAGGAAAGTGGAAGTAGGTGAGTTTTGCTGATCTTGTCCATTTTGTTGTTACTCCTGGCCATTTGTTCAGTCCTACAGTCTCGTTACCACAGACTGATTTGTAAGTCAACTCACTACTTACGCCCAGCAGATATACATTGTTCGCACAGCAGGTATACATAGTCCTTCAGGTATACATTGTCCATTTTAGAGACGGTATATGTATTTGTTCATAACTACCATAGCAGTTCATGGAAAATCTTATTACAGGGGTATAAACTGATATCATGAAATATCGTGCCAGTCATTTTTTAAGTAATGAACAAATGGATATCCACCTTGAGCAAATAGCATTCGTAGACTCATTGATAAGTGTAGTACGAAATACATGTACCAAACTGTATTTCCCGTCTGTCACTCAAATCTTATCCAGTTATTAAAAAATCACCTGAGTGTACTAGAAAGGAGCCTCCAGTGTAGCAAATGTACATAATATAACATAATATCATACCTGTATTATCATTAAGGCCATTTATTGGATAACTACAGTACAACAGGTGGGATATACAGTGTATATATAGATGAGCCATATACTTAATGAATTTTATTGCAAATTGCGGTAATCTGTGGAAGTATTATTCTACTTACATTATTCAAAGTGTGATAATGATGATTTAAGTAAAAAATATGTTTATTTTTTAATAATTAAAAAAAATAAAATAAACACTTTAACACTTAAGAAATTTATGTTGAAAAGATTAAAACTTGTTGCTAGATGCAAATTAAATGCAGAATATATCACTATTGATAAACGGAAGGAGTATTGAGAGTAAGGATATCCGAAGAAAAAAAACAAATAAAATGGAAAAGAGAAGCAATGAACGTGAGTATTAGGTGGTGTGGTCCTCAGAGGTACTCACAGCAGGCACACCGCTGAGCTCTCTCTCCACCCGCTGCACCAAATAGATTGTTCCAAAACACTCCACCCTGTAAATATAAGAATGTATATGTATTAACAACGATGCAGATGATTAACGTGGGAAGCGATTTTATGGGTCTTGCTTTCGCTAACGACTGAGTGGATACAGAACTCGCCTTGGGTATCAAGAGTCACAGATCCGAGCCCAAGTTATCAACAGCTGTGAATGGGGACTGCCTCAGACGAACCATTAAGTTTACAGGATTAGGTAATTTTCACAGCAGGAGGCAAGTGCTGTATACTACTCAGCCATAATATCTTTCACGTACAAGAAGCATTCAAATATAACTGGATATATCATAATTAAGACATTTAAATATAATGTCTGCTTTGTCTCAAAAAATTTTGAATTGCTTTCCTATGCTTGAAGTCTGTACGGTGATTTCTGCAATATTTCACTTGGCTGAGTACATGAAGAAATTTCCCCAAACTTTCCATTTGAAACGCAGTCAAAGAAGTTTCGCAAGAATTTTACATTTCCATCATATATTACTCGAGGTTAAACGGTGATCTCTTTATCCCCAACTCCTGATTCATCTCCTTAAACAGGACTCTACTCCGACTCACCTGGGATGAACACGCAACACCCGGTTTATAAACGACTACTCACCTGTACAGGCTGTAATAATCCACATGTCAGTACAACAGCTGCCAGCACAGCTACTGCAGACTTCATGGTGGTGATGTCAACTCTCCTCTTGGCTTCATTTATAGAAATACCTTTTTTCAACACTCGACATTTCACTTCCATTAAGTTATGTATTTATTTCTCACTTCATTGTATAGATGATAATTCGTAATTTATGTTCAAAGAAACTGCTTAGAATATAAAACATTTGCATCCATAATGTGTATCAGTAACAGGAGTGAAGGTGTAGTCGTTGTCTCTGCAAACTGCAACACTGAAGACATTACTGTCGTCACATTACGTATATATATTGAATTACCAACTAGTCTTCGTCGACGGACTCATTTTCGACAATAAAACCGTGTATTATTTAACTGCAGTTAGTGCGAGATAAGAGCGAAACACATCGCGTGATTGTGGAGCTTTAAACAGCTAGTTGTCTGTAGGAGCAGCTCTCCCAGTCTCTCCAACCTTACTGTCTTCTCCTGCTCTCAAATGTTGCTCGTCGCATCACAGGTGCCTGTGGAAGACGAACATCATCAAACATTGTTCCTTAACTTTAAGTGTCTGAATTGTGAAATATATGCTAAACATAACATAATTTACAAAGTTATACATTTGGAATGGTCTGTGTGGCCTATGTGAATATAAATATAATATTTGGAAATAAATCTAAAATTAAATGATGCAATAATGTGTATATGAACCATAATAATGAAGACTCGTTTTATGAGTACTTCCAGCACACTTATAATAAATGATACGGAGTTTCGACAATAAAAGTTCACTATTTCCCCTATTATTATATTCAAACAAAGGAGCAATCGGAAGTTAGTAATCATGCAGTGTTAATGTGCTGTTTCGAGTAACTGTCCTATTACCACACGTAAACACTTTTAACATACATGAAAAAAAATAATTGGATAATATTTCAGACAATAACAGGTGTTTAGAGGATAAACAAGAAACATGTATTAAATATGGGACAGCTCGTTTAAGATAACGGTGAGACGTAAATGGAGGTGTTTTATAAGTGAACAAGGGAGGGTAACGGGTAGTGCTGGCTGACACACACACACACACACACACATGTATATTATGTTCAGGTTTTATATTGAACTTCATTACTCTCTTTCTGTTAGGGCATTATTATTCAACTGACACCTTATAGAAACACTCATATAGGAGCGATTTTCTTTTGTTTGGTGAGACAATAGACGTGAAACGAGATCAATGGGATACTAATTACTTCCGCTGTGACTGTTGTTTAATAGGAGCAGGAATTGGTGACGTAGCACAAGATAACAAATACGCCAAAAACGAAGAGTAAATTGCGTAAGAGATGCGTCATAGTCTTAGTAAATATCCCACACTTAAGTAGACTATCTATATTAATCCCTTCGCTATGGGGAGCCACAACACGATTTTAATTTTGAGTATTAACTAGTATTTGTATAGATATCTTGTGAGCGTCATTTTTACATAGTGTTTATGATTTATATTTATGGCGTAAACATCATGTAAATTAGTATCTTCAACCCTTTTTGTCTAAGCTAATGAAAATTTTAAGATCACGTAGAGTAAAACAAAGCAAAAATTGACTAAAATATGTCTTGACGAGATCTTACAAACAGCTGCACCTCACATACACGCGAACATTATTCTAGTATATTTTGTCTTACATCTTCATCTGTTAACTGCAGTCTTTACGTCTGTCTGGCTGTCTGTCTAAAATTAACCCATTCTCTACATCTACACTATTTACATTGATGCTTCAGACTGCAACTGCACTCAAATCAACACGTCTTCTGTACATTTGTCCCTTAATTAATCTCCCTATAGCTATAGCCCTAACTTAACCTAACCTAACCGTACATAACCTAACCGCATATAGCGTAGCCTAACCTAAACCGTATACAGCGTAGCCTAACCTAACCTAAACCGTATACAGCGTAGCCTAACCTAACCTAAACCGTATACAGCGTAACCTAACCTAACCGTACATAACCTAACCGCATTTCGCGTAGCCTAACCTAACCTAAACCGTATACAGCGTAGCCTAACCTAACCTAAACCGTATACAGCGTAGCCTAACCTAAACCGTATTCAGCGTAACCTAACCATATACAGCGTAGCCAAACCTAACCTAAACCGTATACAGCGTAGCCTAACCTAACCTAAACCGTATACAGCGTAACCTAACCTAAACCGCATACAGCGTAGCCTAACCTAACCTAACCGTATACAGCATATAGCCAATACTCAGTTACACTATCCAGAAAGTTTATTTACCATTCTAAAAGGCCGATAAAGGTACCGATTTATACATTGAGAGTACAGGTATTAGAAAGGGATGCCTAGACTTACAGTTTATTTTAGATTGATGGCGAATATCTACTCTTCCACCCAACACACATACAGTACCACCAGCACCATCTCACGGCTATACACACTACACACACTTTACCCTGAGTTGCATCATTACCTCCAGCTTTCATCCCCCCCCCCCCCCACACTTCTACATACACAGCACATCAGCACGCCCCCAGTCCTGGCCGTGGGAAGTAGCAGAGCAATTATTTGGCATGACGCTTGAGGATTGTCGCGCATTGACACATAAAAGAACACTTGTAAAAATACCCACGTTTAGCAATGAAAGGGAAGCGATGGAGAAGGGGAGACAGAAGGTGAAGAGAAGGGAGGGAAATAAATATTGCAGTAGATAGAAAAGAGATTTAGAGGAAGAGGAAGAAAAACGAGAATTAAGATACTGAAAAAAAAACAGAGGATGATGAACTAGACCTGAATTCCTTATGGATGGTATTTGGCACAGGAGAGACACAGGAGAGACACAAAGGCTTTAATTACTGAGTGTACCTGATCTCTTACGACGACGCAACGGAGGGAAGAGAAAGGGAAATATGAAGGTACTAAGAATAAAAAAGAGAAACTGACAGACAGATCATCTTATAATCAGACTGATTTACGGGGCACGCTGAGTCGATATGTCAGATTAAGAGTCCCAGATGGCGGAGCTTTATGCCGTGTTGGTTCTCACTCCCCACAGGGCGGTGTACTAAGTCCCTCTCTGTTCACTATTTGATGATGACAGCTGACTGAAGGGGGATTTAGTGTCACTAAGTTGATAGGAAGAAAGACCCGGATGCTTAAAGATTTGTACCCTAAAATTTCTCCCATGATTTAACGCTTAAAAATACTTCCAACCAACTCACCTAAACACAAAAACTAACATCCAAAATGGCATACAGACTTGAGTGAAACTTTACCGTAACTAGACGCATTCTCCTGTCACAGCTAGAATTAATATGCAAATGAACACACGAAGCTTTGATAAACTACTCCCATAGGTGTAGTGAAGTCCCCCCCCCCCCCCCCTAGCTCTCTCGAACTAAGGTACTGTAAGACTAACTGTAAGGATATTATGAGTATAGTTGCTACTTAGTGCAGCAGTTTTTTTTACGGTCATTAGTGCCTGGTTTACGGTTTTCATTGTCTTGTTCTCAGTTTCTTATCTGTGGAGGCCAATTAACTGAGAAGTGAGTAATAGTTTTATTTTATTTCTGCGTTTTGTACAGTATAAAAAAACGAAAATCTTCATTGATATGATGAAACTTGACAAATGAGCATCACTAAGTTAACGCCTTTGGGAATTTGTTTATAGAATATTTGTTACGTGATTACAATATACTTACAGTTTATGGAACCAGATTCGAAAAAAATACTACTTTACATTTTGTTAGATGACAAGTAAGCCATTGCCGTGTTTTTTATGAGTAAAGTTAACCTCAATGGCGTCATCAAAACACCTCGTAAAAATTCCACTTTTACTCTCCCTCCTTCCCCCTCCCTCTTCCTCAATTTAGACGTTCCTGTGCGCCCTCGGGAATATCTACTGTACATAACTATATCAAATTTCAACTCTCCGTCTTATAAACCGTGATTGTGCTTACCAAAGACACAGAAAGATAGATGTTTCTTCTAATGAGGGGTTTTACCTTTGGGGTGGGGTTGGGTGGGGTGGTGTAGTGGTGGGGTGGTGTAGTGGAGGGGTGGTGTAGTGGTGGGGTGGGGGCGATCAGTAAGGCCAACCCCCATACATAGCGAACAGACACCCCCTCCCCCCCCCCCCCCAAACCTTCAAGAGACTACTGGAGAAGCTCTGGGCAGACCAATATGTTACGTAGGAATGTTATGTACTGTACTGTAAGGACTACTTAGCGTCATTAACCACACTCACTTTATAGTATCAATTAACTCTCGTCCAGAAGACTCCCAAGTTATATCCTAGATAAGTGGAGGGTATTGACACAGGCGGGTGGGAGTGTTATGCTAGTCAACACACACACAGTCACTCAGTAAACCTACGCTGCTGTCACCTGTTAGCTTGGCACACACACGTTGGGTCCTGTCATCGTGAATGGTCGGTCTGTTTACCTCAAGTACTCAGTCGCGTATCGATTTTTGGTGGATTAAAGTGTCTGAAGTCAAAAGGTGTTTATTTTATCGGAAGGGTTAGCCCCCACCCAAACCCCAATTTAGGTCACCTGAAGATTAACCACCCAAACGCTACTTATGGGTGTTAGATTAAGATAGGTTAGGTTAGATTAGGTTGCCGTTAGGGTGGTCACTCTTCAGGTGAAATAAGCTGAGGGGCGAGTCTTCAGGCTATCTACCAAGTATATCAGTTAATTATTGGAATCTCTCTCTCTCTCTCTCTCTCTCTCTCTCTCTCTCTCTCTCTCTCTCTCTCTCTCTCTATTTCTTTTCTCGAGTCACAGTGTAATTCAAGCCGCTCCCGTACGCCACCGTGAAGTTAGTCATGTACCGAACGCTGTCGCAAATCATCGTGCCTCAGGCTGTTGCATATCTAGTACGATCACATCCATCGTTTCGAGTCACCTCCACCCACCTTTAGTTACTGTACCCAAATGATAATAATATATAAAAGAGACATCAGGTGATTACCTAACCTAACCTAACCGATGCTGGCCTGACCTAACCTAACCTAACCTAATAATAAAAGTAATAACATTTTCTAATTCATTATCTCTTCTTTGTTATGAGTTTTTCTCCATTTTCTCTTTTGTTTATTCCTTCGCTTTCTAATCTCTCTCTCTCTCTCTCTCTCTCTCTCTCTCTTTAAACTTTCACTGTTTCTTTGTTTTAGTTTCTATTATTACTGTTTTCATTTAGCATTTTATTCATTCTGCATTGTTCCTCTTCCATGCGCTTGCGTTCTCCTGTTTTTGTATCTTCGGAAGTGGTTGCTCTCTCTCTCTCTCTCTCTCTCTCTCTCTCTCTCTCTCTCTCTCTCTCTCTCTCTCTCTCTCTCTCTCTCTCTCGTTTCACCAAGCACAGGTAAAGTTAGCGAGAGTTTTATACAGGAAGTAAGCGTGATGTGAGGTCACCATTAGGAGGAGGTCAGGAGGTCATGGTGTCCATTTATAGGTCGTCTAGTCAGGAGGGAGGGAGGTAGGAAAAGAAGGCGGGAGGGAAGGAGGAGGTAGAGGAAAAACAGGGCGGTAGGGGGAGGTATGTGAAGGAGGGAGGAAGGGTCCATTTATTACACGTAGCCACAGGACACAGGGAGATTAGTAGGTCTTTTAACTTTTTCATGTCAGTTTATGAGGCGTTTAAGAACTTTATAATATCAACATAAAGAAGAATTATAATGTGTATAATAACCTTTAAATAAGTTGTAGAAGCGTAGTAATGCATTATAACCACAACACATTACAACTTTCATCCGTAAATTAGGTTAGGTTAGGTTTTGGAGTTGCATTGTGTGTGTGTGTGTGTGTGTGTGTAGTGTCTAACCTATATGATGAATGGCTGTTTGTCCTCACTACCAGTAACAGTCATCATCATCCCCACCAGTCATCACCATCACCAACAGTCATCACCACGACCAACAGTCATCACCATCAACAACAGTTATCACCATCACCAACAGTCATCACCACCACCACCAGTCATCATCACCACCACCACCAACAGTCACCACCACCACCACCACCAGTCATCACCATCAACAGTCATCACCACCACCAACAGTCATCACCATCAACAGCCATCACCACCACCAACAGTCATCACCATCACAAACAGTCATCATTACCATCAACAGTCATCACCATCACCAACAGTCATCACCATCAACAACAGTCATCACCACCACCACCACCACCAACAGTCACCACCACCACCACCAGTCATTACCATCAACAGTCATCACCACCACCACCAACAGTCATCACCAACAGTCATCACCACCATCAACAGTCATCACCACCACCAACAGTCATCACCATCAACAACAGTCATCACCACCATCAATAGCGTCAACAGGTGGGCGCCAGGTACACAATAACACCTCACCCTCTCCATACCTGAGGCTACTGACCTGCTCACATCTGGGCCGTCCTAGCGCTTCCGCTGTCTCTCTCTGTCTGTCTGTCTCACTCTGTTTCTGTCTGTCTGTCTGTCTGTCTCACTCTGTTTCTGTCTGTCTGTCTGTCTGTCTCACTCTGTTTCTGTCTGTCTGTCTGCCAGTCTGCCTGTCTATTTTTCATTATTTTATCTCTGTCTTTCTTTTCTAACTCTTTTTTCACTCTCTCTCTCTCTCTCTCTCTCTCTCTCTCTCTCTCTCTCTCTCTCTCTCTCTCTCTCTCTCTCTCTCTCTCTCCATACAAAAACAACACCCGGAAAGAAAGTAACATCACAGCGAAGTGAAAATTGAGAGAAAACAACAAAAGCAACAAAAACAAGTAAACAATTGCAAGTCAAGAGTTATAGACGCAAAAAAAAAAGACATAATACAAAAATATGATATAAAAAGAAACTTGAAAGTGAATGTTAGGACGAGTGTAATAATTTTGACCCTCTGGACATGAAAGCAATTTTTTTTGGGGGGGGGGGTAATGAGAGAGGGAAGGAGGGAGAGAAGGAGGACGGGAGGTAAGGAGAGAGCGAGGAGGGGGGAAGAGGATAGAAGGAAGGAGAGGGGGAAGGGAGGGAAGGAGGGGGAGGGAGGAAGGGAGTGGGAGGTGAGAGGGAAGGAAAGATGCCTGGATGGAGGCACAGTATGTGTGGTTGAGAGGGAGGAGAAGGGTGAGGGAAGTGAGAGGGGTAGGATGATGGAGGGGGTGGTAAGAGGGTATGAGAGGGAAGGGGAGGTAAGAGAAGTGGGAAATGAGATGGATAATGGAGGAGGTGGGGAGACGAGGAAGATGAGGGAAGTGAGGGGAGTGGTTGGGAGAGAGGGAGAAGAAGAAGGGTGAGAGGGGAGAGGGAGAGGAAATGAGGTAGAAAGGGTGAGTTGCATTACATGGGAAATAGGTCGAAGTACTGTGTTTACGAGGCCGCGTGTGGGAGAGGGGATCAGAGGAGCGACACAGCACCGGTGGGGGGGTGGGGGGGGGACTGAGGCGGGGTGAATGCTGTAAAGTTGTATGTAGGCCTCAGTGGTGTGTGTGTGTGTGTGTGTGTGTGTGTGTGGTGAGGAAAATGAAGGCTCTCGTGAGGATTAACCCCTCCCCCCCCTCCCGGTTTAAGATTACCGGCTTTAACCTAATCTAATCTGATTTAACCTAACCTAACCTAACCTATAGTCTAACCTAAAGCTAACACACTCTAACCTATCCTTTGCTAACCTAACCTAATCTAACCTGACACTAACCTAACCTAACACTAACCTAACCTAACCTAACCTAACCTCCAGATACTATAAGGGTGTTTAATCATCAGGTGAAATAAGCTAAGGTGTGTCTGACCTTCACCTCTGAAACAAATTCACTTGAAAAGCAACAGGAACAGGAAATTTACGTCATATATGTAGTAAACTTGAGACACTTTAGTTCGTCATTCCTGAAGGCGGGCTACTCGGTGAGCTCTTACACAAATGACGGTCAATTGGCGCGATTACGGTGACTGGGGAAGCGAGACCAACTTATTTACTTGCTTCATAACACTGGTACTTATACGTGTGTGTGTGTGTGTGTGTGTGTGTGTGTGTGCAAGCAAACTGCACTTGAGGGAGGTATACCAGTTCATGGACGTTACTATCATACCAAAACAGTGACCTCCAACTTTGACCCAGTGAATATAACTGACTAGACTGTTTTGGTGAATATATATATATATATATATATATATATATATATATATATATATATATATATATATATATATATATATATATATATATACCTAAGGAGTATATATAATATGCGTTGTATATATCCCATTCACGATTTATTACGCGTAAAAATACGTATATACATAGATACCTTGACCTCTGACCTATTGACCTTAGAGATATACCAGCTGTAGCCTGTAGGTATGGTCATGTGTTTATATATGTCAGGTATAAACATGGTCTCTCTCTCTCTCTCTCTCTCTCTCTCTCTCTCTCTCTCTCTCTCTCTCTCTCTCTCTCTCTCTCTCTCTCTAACACTGGATGGAAAGGGGTGTGTGTGTGGGGGGGGGGGGGGGCGGCGTGCTGAGTGTGGTGTCACAGGTAGGCAGTTAATTAAGTCGACCTACAGGACACGGTGACTCGCCTTAGCAGTGAACCTGAGACCCAGTGCTCGTACGTGCATAAAGTGTGGCTGGCTGATGATGTGTGAACTGTTGACAACTTCTCTTCCTTCTCCTCTTCCTTGTCCTCCTCCTCCTACTACTACTACCTCTCCTCCATCTGCCTTCCTCCTCCCCATGCCTCATTCCTTCCCATTATTCTTCCTCCTCATGCTTCCTCGTGCCTTCTTCCTCCTCCGCATGCCTCCTCTTAACCCTTCCTTCCTCCTCCTTTCTCTTCCTACCTTCTCCCACGTTAACCCTCCACACTCCAGCTCGTGCCAGGGGCCAAGTCTCGGCTGTTACACCACACAGAGGCGACGCCCCTGTGTGGTGGTATAGCGGGGAGAGAAGCTTCCTCCCCCACCAGGCGTAACGGGAGGAACATACAACACGGGATGACAAAAAAACGCGTGTTGTGAATGTACAGGACACGCACGTACACAGAGTCGAATATACACACGTTAGGTTACACACGCATACACAATAACAGACACATACAAATATACGTACACCTATACGAACCTTATCCAACCTAGCCTACTCTCTCTCTCTCTCTCTCTCTCTCTCTCTCTCTCTCTCTCTCTCTAGGTATATTATGGCGCTACAATATGGCACATGTGTCGATAGGGTCTATACACTATGGTAGTTCACTGTTCTGGTCTATCACACGATGGCAGACTATGGTGCTGGAGATTATACAAGCCGTATTCTAATGGCACAATATGTCACAAACACAATGGTGACACGATACGTTATAGTGGAACCGGATACACAAATAACTGGTATTATAACCCTGACATAGGACTGAAGGAACGCTTGTGCCTGTTACCAGTAGCTCTTCCACATTTCCAGTTCACATCTGCGTGATAATATATCATTATTATATTGATACTTTAAATACAGGTTCTATTCCCGACTGTTGACATGACAAGTAAGGTATCACCCCAATACCTTGAAGTAAGTAAGTATAAGTGGATAAAGGAAATGGAATACAGAAAATTATAATAATAATGATAATAGCTTTAGTGTGTGTGTGTGTGTGTGTGCGCGCCAAAGTAATATGTTAGCTTCGCATATATTTAATTATTGTTAATATTTAAGATGGTGATAAATGTTTATTGTAGATTTGATTTCTTTATTAATATATTCCCTAATTTATCCGTCTATTTGTTTATTTATTTATTATTCATCTATTTATTTACTCAATTCACATTTATTGAACTATATAATTTATTTACTTAAATATTATGCATTTGTTAAGACGAAAATGTTAAACCATAAGTAACTTTCTTTTAAACATAAACCTGAATTGATTTTTACGAGATCAGACGCAAAAAAAATAGTCAGGAATTGCTGGGCTTTCAGTCATCTGAGTCATTGTGAAGGAAAATTTGCTCGGTGGCGCTGGTCATTGCTCGTTTTTTGTGTGTTTGTGTGTTTGTCCGGTCATATTCCCGCTTTTCTAAGGTATGTGAAGGCCGTTCGTGTTTTTTTTTTTTTATAAATTTTAAGCTTTCGGTGATAAATTTTTTATGGGTTCTTAAAGTTTGAATCTCTGGGTGACAAACTTTTGGTCTTGAGTCTGAGTTCCAACGATGAGTGAGTGAGTGAGTGAGGTATTCCCTGGCTAGTCACGTCACCATGGTCTCACGTCTTGTTTTCACTTTTCTCTTGTAAAAAAAAAAGTTTCCCCTTTCTGGTTGTATGTTTAGGCCTATTGTGTGTGATACAACATTAAGCGGACGATCACATAGGTCTATCCCGTATATACACAGGGTGTCTCAAAAAAAAGTATACACACTTGCCTTACAGGTTTTAATGGAGATCTAATGAATGTTTCTAATATGTCAGCAACATTGTCCTCCTTCTCACTTGTAGGAAGACCTCGCACATCAACAAGTGAGGACAATAATCTGTTTTAAGTAGAAACCAGTTAAAAGCGTTCTTAATCCCTAGTTAAAGAGGGAATGTTATTGTTTTTGTTAAGTAGAAACCAGTTCATACATCATCATCTAGCGTGAAAAAAATTGTTACTTTTATTTTTGCTTATTTAGAAAAAAGTTACGTGCGTTCTTACATTCCATAGAAAGTTTTTTTTTTTTAGCGAAGTAGAAACCATTTAGTTATGTTCATACATCAACAGCTTAGTAATGAACAACTCAATAGAATATAGGAATCTTATCGAATCCGGTTCCTACACATCAAGCCAAACGAGGCGACAGATGTGAACCAACCAGCCAACTGTACAGACCACACGAAGCTAGGCTGACGGCGCGCGGAGGTAGGGAGGGAGGGCGGAAGCAATCACGCTCTATACACGGTTTTCACCCCAGGGGAAACTAACTCTGGCTTACTTTTTCCTCCTATTGGTGATTCATGAAAGTTTAATACATATAAGAGCTTAAAAAAAAAGGTACAACATCTCTTAATATTTTTGATAACTTGGGGATAATGTGAAAGATGTGGGACTAAGTTGCGTTTTGTTTTTGTATTGATGAGATTGGAGAGAATTGTTGGAAAAAATATAAAATATATCCTCATTATTGTTCAACTTTCTTTACAAAACGGTTTCACTTTTAATCGGGATATTGGGTTAATAGAACACGGTATGATTGGCTAAAAAAAATATAATACGGTCATTAGATACAGAATATCGAAAGAATGGAATTACTGTATAGGTAAAAGTGTATACTTACTGGGCGGTTAGATCAACAAAACGAGTACACTGATTTTCCCCCCCCCCCCTCACTCAGCATCCCTCTCACTACTACACACACATTCTGACTCCCTCTCACTACTACACACACATTCTGACTCCCTCTCACTACTACACACACATTCTGACTCCCTCTCACTACTACACACACATTCTGACTCCCTCTCACTACCACACACACATTCTAATTCCCTCTCACTACCACACACACACACACACTGACTCCCTCCCACCTCTCGATAAACACTCGCTGCCCTCCGCCACCACAGCAGGTCACCCCAGGCCCGGTAACAGTAGTCTGTGGCTTTGGTTCCCTTTGAGCGACCTTGCTCCTACTCCCGACACGCACGAGTGAGACGGAGAAAACTGCTTGGTAGAGGCCCACGTTGACTATTAGGGGCCCACGCTGACTGTTAGGGGCCCACGTTGACTGTTAGGGGCCCACATTGACTGTTAGGGGCCCACGTTGATTGGTAGAAGCGCCACTTTGAATGGAAGGACCCCACTTTGAATGGTAGGACCCCACTTTGAATGGTAGGACCCCACTTTGAATGGTAGGGCTCCACTTTGAATGGTAGGACCCCATTTTGAATGGTAGGACCCCACTTTGAGTGGTAAGGGACTACTTTGAATGGTAGGGCCCACTTTGAATGGTAGGGTCCCACTTTGAATGGTAGGGTCCCACTTTGAATGGTAGGACCCCACTTTGAATGGTAGGGCCCACTTTGAATGGTAGGACCCCACTTTGAATGGTAGGGCCCACTTTGAATGGTAGGGCCCCACTTTGAATGGTAGGACCCCACTTTGAATGGTAGGGTCCCACTTTGAATGGTAGGGCCCCACTTTGAATGGTAGGAGCCCATGTTCCTCTTACACTAGCTTTTGTACACTCAGTGATGGTGGAACAAGCCTTGGGTGGACCAGCATCTTGTTAAGGTGGTGGAGTAACCCACTAGAGGATCAGCAGTACCTGTCCGGCCACTCTCCACCGTATTAGGGGATCTGTTAAATGAACAATATTAAGTAATAGTAACAATCAACTTACGCCTGTCAAGTCCGGGTTGTGTCGTGGTAGATGAGTCTGTCAGCTGTGGTCTTTCAGTCTGTGGTCAAGTCAGTCCCCTCACAATCCACCTTCCAGTCATGTTATTTTCACTAGTCAGAGAACAAAAACGTCTCCATCACGATAAGAATACAATCCGGATACAGTATATTAAAAGCTAAAAAATATCTATTACGTAACCCATAAGTAAACACTAGTGGGAGAAAATTCAAAGTCAAATGGGTCCAATCAAATATCGTCTAGAACTGAGCGAGCGAGTGAGGGAGAAAGAGGGAGAGAGGGGTACGTCCCACTCCGATGATGTCTTTGTGAGCACTGAATTCTCACGACTCGTCGACGACTTTTACGTGTGCAAGTTGTAGGGTAGACAGTGACGTCATGACCGTGGGACGATAGTGATTGGTGGTTGTGTTGTATCTGATGTGGAAAGAAGATTGGTTGTTATAGTTGGCCGTAGTAAAAATATGACTGATTGTTGTGTATGATAGTAAACAGAAGGTGATTGGCTGATGTGCTGTTCTGTGTGGTAGCAAACAGAAGGTGATTGGCTGATGTGCTGTTCTGTGTGGTAGCAAACAGAAGGTGATTGGCTGCTGTGCTGTTCTGTGTGGTAGCAAACAGAAGGTGATTGGCTGTTGTGCTGTTCTGTGTGGTAGCAAACAGAAGATGACTAATCATTGTGTTGTGTGTGGTTGTAAACAGGATGCGACTGGTTATTCTTATATTGAAGACAACATATTTAGATCGTGTGTGATTATGGTGCATATCAGACACACGGTGTAACAGAAGGTTGACGCGAGCAGTGTACACGTGTGGTGGTGGTGGCCAGGACTGACACTGTACCAACCAAATAAATTACACTGAATAATTGACCAGCAGACGGAGTGGTTAATAGTGCCTTATGTATTTTGAGACCCTCCTCCTCCTCCTCCTCCTCCTCCTCTTACTACTCTTCCTCCTCCTCCTCCTCCTACTCCTCCTCTTATACTTACTCTTACTACTCTTTTTACTCCCTTTCTTAGAGCTATTTTACCTCCTACTACTCCTCTTCCACTTTCTATTCCTTTTTTTCTCTTCCTCTTCCTCATTTTATTCTTATTCCTCTTACTACTCTTCTCTTCCATCTCTTCCTCCTCCCTCTCTTGCTACTCTTTTATAGTTTTCCTTATTTACTATTTTTTTCCTGCTCTCTAACCAACCAAACGCCTTGTGTTCTGAAAAGTCAAGCTGGGATCATCTGCTCACTTGAAGATTAGAAACACAAGCTTATTTCACCTGAAGATTAACCACCCTAACGCTGAGCTAACCTAACCCCTCCAGTTTGGTGTTAAGGTGTTTACTCATCAGGTGAAATAAGCTGTGGGCGTCTTATCTTCACGTGATGCAAAATGATTTAGTGAGCAGTACGATATGTTGAGCATATAAGCTGCCTGACTGTGCTTGGCGACTCTGTACTCTCGTATGCAATGGTCACTGCTGCCAAGACCCTGCATGGTGACGTATGTGACTTCTCTCTGACACAATAGATTCAGATTGCGATTTTTTTTTAAACAATTCCAACTTCGCTGACCTCTTCTGTTCTTAGTAATCCACCATATGACCTAACCTGACCTTGTTGACCTACCTTGTTACCTATTCTGAGTCATATCTGTTCCTGGCATCGACCTCCCTCGTGCGATGTGCTTAGTATCTCTCTCTCTCTCTCTCTCTCTCTCTCTCTCTCTCTCTCTCTCTCTCTCTCTCTCTCTCTCGTCATAATTGTGTCGTCACGGCCCCCTCTGACTGTGTTATCATTACCAAGGTGTTACCCCAGCACGCCCAGCACGCCCACCCTATCCCACTCCAGTGCCTATTATGACAACTACTCCAACCTCACTTATCACGTGCACTATTCCTTTAGATATTTACTTACCTGGCAGGAATATTTCGAGTGGTGGGTTTGGGAATAGGGTTCAAGAATGGGGTTCGATTCAAGGGTTCAGATTTGGGGGGTTCGGTTCAAGGGTTCAGATATGGGGGGATTCGGTTCAAGGGTTCAGATTTGGGGGGTTCGGATTAAGGGTTCGGTTCAAGGGTTCAGATATGGGGGTTCGGTTCAAGGGTTCAGATATGGGGGGTTCGGATTAAGAGTTCGGAAATGAGGGTTCGGTTTATGGGTTCGATTAAGGGTTTTGATTCAAGATTTAGGTACAGGAGTTAGCTTCAGGGGTTCGATTAGGGGGATTATTCAGGGATGAGATACATACAGGAGTTAGCTTCAGGGGGTTCGATACCGTAGTGGGTTTGAGCAGATGTGTGTCACCCTCAGCGACAATCCGACTTGATAAGAGACAGCGTGCTTCAGGGTCACGCTCTCTACTTCCCGTCATATATACATTAAAACTCATCTCTTCTTACCTCGGTCACACGCTATTGTCTAAGGTCACACACTGTCACATTACTCACTAAATTAACTCACTAAATTACTCACTACTATAAATTTCTCTTATTCATAACTAGTGTATTTACTAACCTGGAATACGTGCTTAATGACCTTATTGGTAGGTGTTGAAGGGTAGTTTTACATTATCAATATATTGCTTAGTTTGTCACTGTTTCTCCATATGTAGTAAATATATAGATTTTTGGGGACAATGTCAGTGGAATTCAAGCACCTGAAGATTCGCTCCCCTTAATTTATTTGATCTCATTATTAACCTAACCTAACCTAACCTAACCTAACCTAACCTAACCTAACCCACTCAGCTGATCCATTCATCTTCCGAGATATAAAGTTAATGACACCAATTTTCTTCCGAGTTATGAGGGACTTTTTTCAGGATCAGTTGTATGTTTTTAGGAGAGTAATGGACTTAACGGTGATTCATAAGTATAGTGTATGGAGTATAATAACTACGACAACGGTTAGGTTAGGGTGTGTTAGGTTAGGTTAGCGTCAGGGTGTGTTAGGTTAGGTTAATGTTAGGTTAAGTTAAGATATGTTAGGTTAGATTAGATTAGGTTAGGTTAATTTAGTTGAAACTAATCCGAGTGTTTGAAGAAGGAAATTGACTCTACAGCTAATGTATCCAAATTTAATGTATTTTTCTGTGAGTTTTTCAATGTTTGGGGGACTAGTTTTTCTTTTACTATGGTAGATTATGTTCTTATTAGTACATACATTAGTTGTTAAAGCGGAGTGATACATTAGAACATCAACATCAAAAATACCCGAATAGTCAACATACAAACATTCAATATATTAACATTCAACATTTATAAGGGAATATAAAATCATTCTACAGGTCAGTGCTTTAGTAAATGACATAATTATTAACGGTGTTTTATTTGAATGTGAAAATAGTTAAAAATCCACCTCATTTTCAGCTAATTTACATACGCGCGCGCGCGCGCGCGCGTGTGTGTGTGTGTGTGTGTGTGTGTGTGTGTGTGTGTGTGTGTCCTCATTAACATTTGCCATGACAGTCGCTCTCCCTCCTTTAGTAATATTTTCTAGAGCATATTAATTGTTTTGTTTTTATATTCACGACAAATTTAACAGACGCGACCTAGTAAAGTGTATTCTAAATTTCTTCTCGTATTCGTGATCTGTGTTCGTTAGAGAATCAGTCAGTAGTTTGGTTAGGTTTGGTTACACTTTACAGTATAGGTACACCAATTACTCGCAAGAATAGGTTAGGTTAGGTTAGTTTATACTTTATAGATACACCATTTACTCTCCAGAATAGGTTAGGTTGGGTAATGTAATATACCATCAGTGTTAATAGGGTATATAATCAGATTTTATTCTCACTCTATCTACGCTTTTGTTTCCCATCAGTAAGAAACAAGATCAGTTTTAATCGATCTTATGTTTCGTACAGTGCACCCCTGCCCCCCCCCCCCCCTTGTCTTAACGTGAACAAAATGAGTAAAAAAAAACAAACGGAGAAATCTAAAAAAAAAATAAATAAATAAAAAATACTAAAAACAATTGGTCAGTATTATATCTATTTCAAATTCTTAGCTAAAAAAAATGCTTAAGTTATCACTCAAATTAACCAGCAAAGACAAACAAACGTATATTTAGATATCAGGGGACTAGTTCATTGGGCACCCCCTTTTGCAACGCCCAATAGGGAAGCAGGCGTAGCGGAGTATATATTTACCTTCTTGACTCGTGTGATTAAGAACGCAAGTACCTGGAGGGCCTTGGATGATGTCGGTAAGATTTTAGTGGGGGCGGGGATGGTGGTGGTGGTGGTGGTGGTGGGTGGGGGGGGAGAGTTCGGTACAATTCATCTGTTTACGGTAAGACAAATGAAGTAACTACCGAGCATTGTACCTCCTGTCTTGGCCTTCACTCGGTATATAACCTGGGGAATGGAGAGAGTCAGGGTGTGTGTGTGTGTGTGTGTGTGTGTGTGTGTGTGTGTGTGTGTGTGTGTGTGTGTACTGGGAGAGAGTTTTATGTGTGGTAGAGGAGAAAATGGAAAGGGAAAACTCTGTGGTGTGGTTGTAGAATAAAGACTGTGGTCATAATGAAGCCTTACACCATCCTTCCCTCCCCTCCCCTTTTTCCTTCCTTCCCGTCTTCCCTTTTCCCTTCCTTCTCTCCTCCCTTCCCTCTCTTCCTCCTCCTTCACTCTCATTCCCTTCTTTCTCTCCTCCCCTCCCCTCCCTTTCCCCTTCATTGTTACCCTGCCTGTTTCCCTTTTTCCCTCCGCTCCCACCCCTCTTTCAGCCCATTCCCTTCCTTCCTCTTTCCTCCCTTTGTCCATTTCCCCTCTTCCCGTCCCCTCCCATACCTCTTCCTTCCCATCTCCCCTCTAAGTTAATGGAAGAGAGGTTTATGGTAGTTACAATGGTGCCTTAATGGTACAATATAACGAAAAGAGCATAAAATATGGTAATAATCTCGAAGCTGGTCACTTAATGGTAGCGAAATAATGGAAGTGTCACATGGGTATTAGTGCCATGGTGCCATCAGAGGTAACACTCACCTGGTTACCTGTGATGGCTGGTATGAATGGAGTAAATTATTGGTGTGTGCCGAGACGCTGATGACTTGGCTGGAGCTTTAACTAAGGAAGTTCCATATAATGATTGTTTTGATGAATGAGTTAGATACTGATGAAAGATTACTCATTTAAGTCGTCTTATAAAAACAATATTCACATTAACTATATATATTAAAGGCAAAACGTTGATTATTTTATTATCAAGAAGCTGATTCATTTGTTTACATTTCAAGAAAGTTTATATATATATATATATATATATATATATATATATATATATATATATATATATATATATATATATATATATATATATATATATAATTTGATAAAGTATACACAGACAAAAAACCGATTCATTCACTCATTCATTCATTATATAACGTAGAAATGAATTAAAGTCACAAATGTTCATTCATACAACAAAATCAATAAAATGAACCTTTCATTCTACGACTTGGGTTTTTTTTTATTTACTAGGGACGAGAGCTCATACGATTGGTCCATGTTGATATAAAGTGTGGAAGTGTCGACCAATGAGAATCACCCTTATTCAGCTGTGTGTTTATATGTTTATTGTATATGTTTGAATGAAAGTGTGTGTGTGTGGACGGTTACCCACACTGGAGGCGGTGCATGGGACAGTTGTTGGTGATAGCAGTGGGTGTGGTTGCTGTGGTTCGCCAGGAGAAACTCGCCACAACACTCACTCTCACTTGACTCCCTGAGGCACGTGCGCTGGACGGCGGTCGAGACTTGTCAGCACCACTACATCTACTGTACTGTACATCAACAATGCGTAGGTCTTTAATCCTGTTGAGCTTGATTCACCTCTATTAGGACGTAAAACTTTATTTAATACGTATTTCTGTCTCCTTTGCACTAATAGGGACAGTATAGGGCCGCATCCATACCTCATATTTGACAATTTTTTTTTTAAAGTAGATTCCTGGAAAAGTCTATGGAACCTTTACATATCATTCCACAACGTCTGTGTGTGTCTGTTCTGGCCCACAGTGTGTCACTACTGTGCTCAGTTTATAGTAGAGGACATCATTCGATTTTTTTCCTATTGATATGTTCAGACAAAACAAGACAATTTTGACCTATAACACTTTTGGCGCATTTTACTTATAACCGAGATATTGGAAGCCACTCAGGTACGGCCGGAAGCTGATGGGCCATGCAGATCAACACGTTATCGGTCAGAATTTTTTGAGCGATGCAAGTGAATCGGTTGCATCGGCATGGACCCGACCCCGATATATGTTCTACTAACTTATTACACTTTTTCGTTCATCCTGTTTTAACATGTTTTTGTTTCAGTTTTATAAGGGTAATGAATTATACAAGCAACGACTTCTTTTTAATTTTTTTCCGGCATCTAGTTCACATTTTTCTAACATGAATTAAGACGATAAACTTATAGTAATGATGTTAATGAAGACGATGATGATGATAATAGTAATAATAATAATAATAATAATAATAATAATAATAATAATAATAATACCTTGTGTTATTATATAGAATTACATAAATTTGATTACTACATTCGTGTTCAGATATCCTAAAAAAACCCACTTTAATATTACATTTCACTGGATCACATCGCAGACGGCTGTAAACCGAACTCACGCTGGATACACAGACTTGCCCTTGTGTTGCCTCACTCCTGCTCAACTAAGCTACAGCTAAAAGTAAAACGTAAACAATTATAATATAAGGTAATCTCTTAGAAAGTATTTAATATGACGGGAGAAATATAGAATACACTTTTTTTACGTACAAGTTTTTGGGACGTTGGCTTGTGCTGTTTTTTGATATATATTACATAATTTACACGCAGTCGAAAAAGATAAATCAGCAAGAATGGAAAACAGATTTACTGAGAACCTTTGGGGATAGTAACTGTTGAAGCGCAGTAATAACTTCATAACGTCAATCTTTCGGGGATAGTTTAGTGGATAACTTGGACGCGGTCACACTAGCATGTTCCGTTGATCACAGTCGTTGAAACAGTTTTATCGACAGGCAGTGAATGACGATTTCGTCGACCCAGTGGTCACAAGAAAAAGAGCCATCTTACACACTTGATGACCGTTTCAGTAACCAAAACAAGCAATGACATCCTCGTACGAGACGCAGCAGCTATCTCTGCCCTAATAACAGGCGCAGTTTAGTTATAGAAGGTTAACACAAGAAAAGACGGTAACAGTGTGTACAGTACCATAATCTAGTACAAGAAGTCGGTCTGGAAGACTCCAAATCATTCTATGATTTGTCATCGCATGAGTAAGACCAAATTTCAGGAATTTTTACGCCTAGTGATATCAGTCATAGCCAAGAATCCATATTTACTGGGAGACTGTAGAGTTGTAGATCAGACTCCCTCATCACCGTCTCGTATCAAATAAGGTCTCGTCGTGATTTGTATTTTAACAATAATTACCTACGTCTAACTTGTGTACCATACATGTAATACAGAAAATATGTTTCTACTTAAGATAAATTTCAGTCATAAATGGGGATAGTTTATGAAGGATACTTTCCGAAATAATACTACAGAATTACAAAGATCAATACGGGCGACGGAAAATCGTCTCAATCGACAACTTTCGAACAGTGAAAACCGTTGACTAACCACAGCGTTGATTTCCCGTCGATAATTATAATTGGCACGTGTGACCGCGCCTTTATAACATGTGGTAAATATCAGTGGCTATAAGCAAGAATTCATTGTGTTCTTATCTACATGGTGAAAACTTTTAGACCCGTGTCGTTAAGACATCGCCAGTATGAACCATCAACGTCTGGAGTCCTCATTCCCTCTGATGATCACCTGATTATGTGAGCTACGCCAGACGAAGTTTTTCATACGACTTTTTCTTTTGGCTATTAGGGGAGCTTTATTTGTGAGAGATGAACTTACGAACTTACAAACTCATTCCTAGTGCTTTCCTCACGCCGTGCCTAGTGCCTTCGCGCTGTGTGTTTTCCCTATTGTTATATCAAGTTCTACTCCGGGTCCCTTTGTCATTACCTACAAGCTTCCACGAGACTTTATTATGACTACATCCTGTCTCCTCCGTCTTCTCGCACCTTAGTAACTCTCATCCCACCACATACCCCCTAGGATTCGTTCCTCACATCTCTAACCTTTCTTCATTTCGTAATTTTCTTCCTAATGTGACACTTTATTCATCTAAATCCTTTCCTCCAAACTTTTCCCTCACGTCCTGACTTCCTTTGCCTTCGTCCAAATCCCCTTACGAGAGCATTGTTTACATCCTGCGAGTAGGGAGTCACACAGGAAGACTGTACTCCCTCCAGCGTCCCAAGGTCGTATAGTTCTCTCCTCTGCCTCTCTACCTGGGCATGGCTTCCACCTCCTCCACGGTCTCAGGCAGTCGGGTCTTGCCAGTCTCAGGCAGGAGGAGAGCGAGGAGACCGGCGGTGATTGAAAGGAGACCAAAGACCGTCGAGGGGACCGTGTAGTGTATTTCACCCTGTGGGAGGAGGAAGAGGTGGCGAGTTATGAGGGTGAAAGAGAATAAAAGGAACAGTATGATAATAAATGAAAACCAATCAAGACGACACATTTAAGAAGAAGGAGAATTAAAGAAGAAGAAAACTTGGGTTGAGATTTAACAAAGAAAATCAACTCAAGGAAGAATATTTCAGAGTAAGAGGGGCTTAACATTTGGCCCCAACAGCAGGCAGTACCCACCATGAGGTCGACGATAAAGGGCGCGAGGGCCGAGCCTATCCTGGCACACATTGAGGAAGTGCCCACGGCAATATTCCTGACGCCCGTAGGTACCAGTTCCGCCGAGTATATGTACGCCACGCCGAAGGCTGAAGAATTGAAGAACTTCCCCACCGTGGCCAGCGACAGGTTCACCCATACATGCTCTGTGGGAGGGGCGAGGTAGCGGTGCTTCAGATAGTACAGTTTGGGGTGAAAAATAAGAGTAAAAGGAAATTAAAAATAGAAGAGAAAAAACTACATTAATCTACACCACGAAGATGCTGGAAATCCAGTGTTTTGAACAACAGTGTCCACACTTGAGACACCCTGATTATATTGACTGACGCTACAGAAAGTATCTTTACGGAAGGGTCCGATGAGTTTCAAAATGAACACTGCGACTCCCGGTAGGATTGTCAAATTCCTTCGTCAGTTGTGTCATATTGTCTCACACAAAATCGTAAAGATACATTTCTTAAAGAGCAAGGAGACAACATACAAACATACATCACTCGACCTCACCTTTGGGCACCGCCATTATGAGGAGACAAGCTGCCCCACAGATAAGGAACAACACACACAGGTTCAGTCGCCGACCAAACCTTCAAGAGAATTGTCATGTAAAAATGGAAACTTGTTTTGAATACAAAATAATAATTCTTAACATGTTCAGATATTAACATTTAGTTGTGTTCATTATAGTAACTTAACATAGTGATATTGGTAGCTTTTATTTAAATAATTTAAAAATCGATAGATAACAATATAAATTATATTGACACTAAAAACAGGTAATCAGTGAAGCCGGTTAAGTCGATGCTTGTACGTGTATTTAAATAGGTGTGTGTGTGTGTGTGTGTGTGTGTGTGTGTGTGTGTGTGTGTGCACATACATATAAACGTATCTCTGTGTTTGTGCATGTATGTAAAGGCATGTCTGTGCATGCGTGCGTGCTTGCCAGCTTACTTGTACTATGCATGCTGTGTGTGTGTGTGTGTGTGTGCGTGTGTGTGTGTGTGCGTGTGTGTGTGTGTGTGTGTGTGTGTGTGTGTGTGTGGTGGGTTGGACGCGCATAAACTCACTTCTTCAGCGTCCAGCACACGAGTATATATGATGGGATCTCGACCACGCCAGAGAGGAAGACGATGAGGTATATAGAGGCGTTTATGTTGCCCCCACTGAAGGCCAGACCGTAGTACACCATGCTGACGACGAACCACGCGAAGAAGATGATCAGACACCTCCGTCGCATGTTCTTGGTGCTCAGTAACGTGATCTGATGGTGAGTGAATGGTGTTAGTGGTGATAGTGATGGGGTGGTGACTGATAGTAATAGATGATGTACTTTCTGGTGACTGATAATGACGTGACTGATGATGATGAGGGAGGTGACGATGGTGATAAAGTAATGGTTATCTGATGGTGATTTAGAGTTGATGATGGTGCTCTGATAATAATGGTGAAGTAGTGATTATTTGTTGTTGGAGACTAGTTGTGATGGACAATGGACTGATTATACTCACCCTTGACACTCACTCCCTGACACTCACCCTTGACACTCACTCCCTGACACTCACCCTTGACACTCACTTCCTGACACTCACCCTTGACACTCACTCCCTGACACTCACCCTTGACACTCACTCCCTGACACTCACCCTTGACACTCACTCCCTGACACTCACCCTTGACACTCACTCCCTGACACTCACCCTTGACACTCACTCCCTGACACTCACCCTTGACACTCACTCCCTGACACTCACCCTTGACACTCACTTCCTGACACTCACCCTTGACACTCACTCCCTGACACTCACCCTTGACACTCACTCCCTGACACTCACCCTTGACACACACCTCTGACACACACCCTTAAAACATACCCCTAACACCCACCCCAAACAACCACCCCTGACACTCACCCTTGACACACACACACCCACCCTTAACACCCACCCCTCCCCCTTCCCTCCCCCCCCTTGACAACACAGGTTTGCCACATGATTCGAACTGATTTTGTCTGTAAAGGACATACAGTATTTATATTGTGTGGTAATCAGTGTGGAAGGAGTTGCAATTCTCTGGTGAAGCAGCTACGCATAAAACAAGAGGTGTACTGTATTTGAAATGTTTGCCACATGACTGGAATTGATTTTGTCTGTAAAGGACATACAGTATATATATTGTGTGGTAATCAGTTTGGAAGGAGTTGCAATTCTCTGGTGAAGCAACGAAAGCAATGTGTTGTGTGGAAGTTATTAAGTAATGGTGAAGTGACAAGTTGCATGCATGATTTTGGAAAGTTGTAAATCAGGTTGTGTACATGCTGTTGTAAGTAAGCTTTTAATCTTTGCTAGGGTAGGACTTATACACTGTGACTTCATAGATGAAACAATTTGCTGTGAGGTACAAATTATCATTATCTTCAGAATTTTGCTCTTTGGATATCTGTGAAATACATTTGAGATTATTTGTTAATGTATTGTACCCCAGAAGCCTTCTTAGATAAATATGCAGGGTACAGTACTGTATATATTTTTGTCACTACCCAAGAAAGGTTTAGTCACCTTCACTATTACATGTACAGAGGCTGGTCAGGTTTTGTGTAGTGTGGTAACTGTGTTTGCTTACATTCGACAGTAGAAAATTCGCAATAGTAAGCATACTATGGAATCAAATTGAATCAAATTGAAACAATATTAATTTAGGTCAAACACTTACAATGCTCTTGAAGAACTGGGTGACCTTCTTGAACAAACTGGTCTGCGTCAGCTTGGCTTGGGTCTTCTGCATGTAAGACAGAAGGTATATTAAGTACTGTGTTTGAGGCAGTTATGTCACTCAGGATTTACGAGTACCAAACCTGATTATGGCAAGTTGTTTTTTTATCAGAGAATATTAACTTGTTTTGTGTTAAGGTATTTGTGATATTTGATTGTTAAATTTGATATTATTGTATGACGTATCTATAAGCTCGAGCACATAATCCTATTTTTTTTTTATTTTTTTTTATATATATGTTATTTTATTGTCTAGATTGTAATTACATATATTTGATTAACGCTTGGGTCATTACGGCCGTCTATTATTATGTCAAAACAATTGATTAAGTAGTGGTTTGTATGACTATTTGTCTTTCTTAGTAGTAGTGGTAGTAGTAGTAGTAGTCGATATGCAAAAAATTCCAAGTTTAAGATCCATGCGTGATAATTAACGTGCAAGATGCAGGCTGTAACACAGGTATGCCTTAATATTAACAGCCAGAGCGTAAACAAAAAATAAATAAAATCACATGAACAGAAGTCAACGAACTCAGATCGGTTACAATATAAAGATAAGCATAGAAGAAAGCGAGTTAAGTTTAGCAGGAGTGGCTGATGTTTGGCACGGAAATAAGAAGGAATTATCCCGTTATATATTGGTTGCATATTCAGGCTTATTAGATGTTCCTACACTCGACATTTTATCAAGAATGAGCTTAAGCGATCAAAATGTCAGCCTCGTGTTCAGCAGGAAGGTAAATAATTGCGTCCCTTCTTTATCTTACCTCGTCCAGTTCATTTTCCAGTTGCAGTATTTTTTTTTCTTTACCGCTTACATCATTGTCTTCCTCCTAGTGTTTATGCCAGGTTGTTCATAATGTGATTAGAATTTGTGATAAACCTGGCAGTAAACTTTGCATGTTATAAAAAGTATCGTCTTATCGTGAGCTAAGAGTTAAGTTATCGTAGTCAAGGTGTGATGTTTTGATATTAAAGGGATTAAGCTGTATTAAAGGAGGCAAATTAATCATTATATTAAGGAATAAATTATTCTTCTCTTCCTATCCAAAAAAATAAACACGAAAACTAATTAAAAAATGTCTATCAAGGGAATAAATTTTAGTAACTACAACGATAGAAATAGATAAATAAGTAAATAAATAATTAGAAGAATAAAATATATGTAAACTAAATAACAACAATAACTAAATTAGAATCTCATGGGATTTTTTTTTAAGTAATGATTTTGTGATTTTCAGGGAAGTCCATCACCTTTTATTGTGTGTCGACTACTTGAGACAAATAACACAAGATAACATGTCCTTGGATTGGCCATTAAGTACTGTGGTAATTATTTCTTCTAACTGGCATTCAGATAACACATATACTTGGAAAATGAGTCTCTATGGAATTTCATATTGTTCATCACTAAATTTGTGACTTGGTTTTAAAGTGCGTTCTCACATCTTATCTCTCTCTCTCTCTCACCTCCTTATTGACGTGAGCCATAAGAACGTCCATCTCTTCTTTCTGAGGCATTGAGCCACCGTTGACCCTGGCTGTCTCCTTCAGGATCTCGATGGCCTCCTGGTAGCGGCCCTGCATTATCAACCAACGAGGAGACTCCGGCAGCCACCTGAGGGAGACAGAACGAGATTTTCACCTCGGTAACTTACACACCTTCAGATCATTACCAAGTTCAACAGGGGAAATAAATGCCCTCTGAATTACTGCTTATTAACACCTGAAATTTAACCGCAACGTTCACTTAAGCTGTACCTCTGCCTCATCATTTAACTGTCCATCGAGCTCTGCGTATTTATATGTTTTTATCCGGCCGCGTATATTGCTTTTTACTTTTTTACTTTTATCCTCTTCGCCACTGATCGGCTTGTTAGCCGCTTGGGCGATCGGTCACGTCTCTTTTCCTTTATATTCTTCACCAAAAGGTCGGCTCGCTAGCCGCCCGGGCGATCGGTCACGTCTCTGTCACGCACTGTTGGCAAATACTGGGCATGCACCGGCTCCTGAATGTACCTGAACCCGTTCCAGTGTTGGTCAAGTCTTCTCTTGAAAGAGCTCACACTCTGTGCCGTCACAACACTCTCTGGTAGATTGTTCCAAGAGTTTACAACCCTCACTCCGAAAAAGTTTGCCCTCACGGTTTTCTGGACTTGCGGCTTCTTCAATCTTGAGCTGTGACCCCTTGTGGGGCGAGCGTCCGCCAGCTCCAAGTAAGGACACTCAACTGAGTAGTGCCCCCTGAGATGCTTATAAACCTCAACTAGGTCCCCCCTTGCCCGTCTGTAGTATAAGCTAGGCAAGTTCAGGCGCTCCAATCTCTCAGGGTAGCTGAGGTGCCGAAGTGCAGGCACCAGTTTGGTGGCCCTCCTTTGAACATTTTCAACCAACTGACAGTCCCTAGCATATCTCGGGGACCAGATTGGGTGACAGTACTCCAGATGGGGAAGCACTTCACTCCTGAAGATCGTCACGAGGGACGGACCGTCTAGATAGCTGAACGACCTTCTTATAAGACCCAATAATTTATTTGCCTGATTTACCTTCTTCTCACAATGGCCCGAGAACTTCAGCTCATTGTCAACATACACACCTAGGTCCTTCTCACACACAGTCTCAACTAGTACATTTTCTTCATCCCGTTGGGACATATGGTACGCCTCCTTACCGTTGGTACGCCCCAGGTGCATCCTCTTACACTTCGTGACATTGAATCTCAGCAGCCATTCCTTCGACCATTCCTGGAGCCCACAGAGGTCCTTCTGCAGCTCTTCACAGTCCGCTTGGTTCTTAATTTCCCGAAATAACTTGCCATCATCGGCAAACATTTGTATGGAGGAGTGTACAACGTCAGGCATATCATTTATGAAACAAACAAACAACAGCGGGTCCAATACACTGCCCTGTGGTACCCTACTTGTTACAGGTACAGATGACGATTTCGTGCCATTAATCACCACACATTGCTTGCGGTCATGTAGAAAGTCTTCTATCCACGCTAGGACATTTCCCCGAATTCCGTACCCTTCCAGTTTGATTTTCAGCCTTTCGTGGGGTAAACTGTCGAAAGCCTTGGCAAAATCTAGGTAAATATTGTCGATATTACCACCCCGTTCTAGAATATGGGTCCAAATATCCAATACCTTGAGCAATTGTGTCAAGCAAGAGCGCCCCGGCATAAAACCGTGTTGGCAATCTTTTACAAGGTTGTTTCGTAGTAGATGTTCCATCGCTGCATCTCTGATAATACTCTCAAGTACTTTACATATTATGCTGGTCAGGCTCACCGGTCTATAGTTGTTCGTGGAGTGACGATCGCCCTTCTTGAAGATAGGACTCACATAAGCCACTTTCCATTCACTGGGGACCTTTTGTTCATCCAGGCATTTACAAAACAGAATCTTCAGGGGCTCTGCAAGCTCGTTGCACAGCTCCCTTAGCACTCTAGGATGCACCATGTCAGGTCCAGGACTCTTATGGACCTTTAGCCTGGACAGTTTATTTCTAATACCCTCTTCTGTGAACACAATGTGGGTCAGTGCTATGTCGAACCGTCTGTCCTCAAACGCAGGAAGGTTAGTTGCATCCTCTCTTGTGAACACTGAGGAAAAGAAGCTGTTCAATGCCTCAGCTTTATACATCTCTCTTCAGCCTGAGAAAATTGGACAAAGAAGCACACGTGGTCGCGGGGTATCTGTACACTTGATAAGATTTGTGTAAGATTGATAACCTTTAGGCTACACTTGGTATAAATCTGTGTTTTGTTGATAAAAATAATCAGCTTTTCTGTTTCTACTGGTGACACACTATCCACCCATTGTATTGACACTATAACATATATTCCCAGACAAGATACTCACCTGAGAGATCTGTAAATGCACCTAAGCGTCCTGTTAGGTGAATTGCCAGTCACCTATAGATCTCCCATTGAAATTACCAGGTGGAGTGTTAGTCAAGGTGATGTTCTTGGACGTCTGGTAATCGTCAAGACAAGAAATGCTTCAAGTAACACATTTTCAGATTCAACATTGATTAAAAAAGACCATCTTATACAGCAGACACCTGGGAGATCCACCTCAATGTTTACAGTCACACATAAACAACCCAGGAGACCTACCAGTAGTACAGGAGGAGGATGACGCTGGGTACAGAGATACACAGCTGGAGGTAACGCCACTCCCTGACGAAGTAAGCGATAGCCGGCAGGACCATAAAACCTATGCTGAAGAATCCCTGGTACATCATACCCATGGTGGTGCGTCCTTCCGGCCCTACCACCTCCATCACTGTGAGGGAGAGGTGAGAGTCCGTGAGGGGGAGGGGGGTGGGGAGGAGGACTTTTAATCTTGGTATATCATATAAGGACTACACACACACACACACACACACACACACACACACACACACACACACACAGGGAGACTCACAGATGACGAAGTTAGGTAGGAAGACGCCGGAACCAAAGGCCGCGACGAGGAAGCGGAGGATGATGAAGGCGACATAGTGTGTTGTGAAGGTGACACACACAGACGACACCAAGATCCCCACTGATGACAACAGCGCGATGGTGCGACGCCCGAACCTGAGACAGAGAGGCCACGAGTTGAGGTCAAAAGGTGGGGAAAAAAAAAAGAATTATACCCGTCTACAGTGACAACAGAGCTTCCAAATTTAGCAAAAAAATGTATCTGTGGTATCAAAGATTATGAGTATAGCATAAAAAAAGAAATAAGAGAAATAAATAACGAGAAACCTTCACCTACTTGTCTGAAAGTTCACTGAGGATGACGGCGCCCGCCAACACTCCCGCCATGTAAGTGGACTGTACGACTGACGTGAGGTATCTCTCGTCACACACCAAGTCCCACTGTTGGGTGAAATAATTATTACTCATACATTAAATATCACTGAGTCTTTACTAAACTGCATGGACATATATAACAGAACCTTGACTTTACCTCTTCTACAACAGTGGTTTTGTAGATGGTGTGATCGAAGTCCCAGTCATGGCAGGTGTTGGTGGAGACGTTGGTGGGAAGGTCTGGTAGAGTGTCTCCGCTGAGGGCCCCGCTAGCCACCAGAGCGTCCCAGTCCCTGTTATAATAGCTGCAGGAGGAGTACTTGGCTTTCCCGTTTGTGTTGATTTCCCTGAGGATTATTATTATTATTATTATTATTGTTATTATTATTATTTTGCATCTGTATTCTTGGGATGTTATTAACAGTCATCTTATTATTTAAATGGTAATACAGTAATTGCATGTAGTAGTTTGGATGAATTATTTAAAACAAAATTGAATATTAGATTACGTTGAATATCTACTTGCTGTTCAGTAACTTTATATACAGTGCATTTATATTTCAAAAGAGACACTTCTATGTGAATGTTATAAGACTAAATACAGTAATTTAGGTGAACCTGAAGGTGTACAGGTGTGGGTATGAAGGTGTACAGGTGTGGGTATGAAGGTGTACAGGTGTGGGTATGAAGGTGTACAGGTATGGGCATGGAGCTATACAGGTGTGGGCATACAGGTGTTATGACACAGGTAATACTAACCATGGTATGGAGATGTTGCGGAGGTCAAGTGTAGTATTAACGTGTTGGAGGCCAGGCACCTCACACCAATGGTCAGGGATGGCGGAGAGGAACGCTGCACAACAACACAACATTATATGCCATTAAAACCTTTGATATTTCCACTGTTTTAATCACTAAAAGAATAAATAAAAATAAAATATCTTAATCTTGGGTCCCGGGGCTGGGGGACAGGGGGGGGGGGGGGGGGTTTGGGGGGAATGGGAAGGGACGGGGAGGTAGGGAGTGTGGGGGAAATCTGTGCTCAATAAAATCGACTGGTGTTTGCTTAAAAAAATATCAACAGATTCGTCTAGTAATAAAGGGGTTAAACTCAATCAAAACATTTGAAGATCCTAATTTATCTAAACAGAAAACATTACATAAATTATCTTTTTATATTCTAATGTTTTAAATTTCACCTAATACCTTTGATGAAGGAAGGAAGATGAAAGAAGGAGGGGGAAAGAAGGAAGATGAAAGAAGGAAGATGAAGGAGTGCAGGCTGAGTAAAAATTCCAAACATTGTTGGGACTTTACACCATTTTGGTCTTAGAAACTTATTTAATAAAAACACACGTGGCTCCGTGTTTAAGAACCCTTCCTTTTTACAGTAAAATAAACTATGGTAGAATTTATCACACTTCAAAATACAACTGATAAGACCGCTGAGTTGACAAGACCGACAACAGGTTTTGTTATCGCCACCTAAAAAACCTAAAAACAACTACCGCTTATGTTGAAACTTAAACCAGCCGGATATCGTTCATAAGAATCAAGGTAAACCAGAGATCCAATTATAATTATCGACTACAGTTTATGAGACACGACCACAAGAGAGATTCCAAATACTTGAATTCCTACTCGATAAAATGACAGAACTACCCCTCCCTCTCTCTCCGACCTCCACCTCCCACACTGATGCCTATACAATATATATATATATATATATATATATATATATATATATATATATATATATATATATATATATATATATATATATGCTGATAACCACAAGGAAAAAGAAAACACGAAGTTATCAGCATATACCTGGATCACGCGTACCTACAGTGATTTACTTGCATATATATACATATATATATATATATATATATATATTTATTTTTTTTTTTTTTTTTTTTTTTACGGGGATTAGCCCACCCCGGCACAGGTCACTGACCCACATCGGGGCCTGGGGGGCGAAAATGTAATAATAATAATAATAATAATAATAATAATAATAATAAAAGACAAAAATGAAAAGAAAAAAGATCAAGAGTGAGAAACAATATATGTATATTGTGTTGTCAAAGTAAGAGAAATAATTGCGTGTAAATGAAACCCTGCAATTGTGTGTAAATGAAACCCTGCAATTGTGTGTAAATGAAACCCTGCAATTGTGTGTAAATGAGGCAGAAATTCACATCAGCAACCTGGGACTTGGTCACAAATTTTGTGATGCCATATGGCAGCAGCGTCTACCATCAGACAACACATTATGCTTCCAATATCTTCCCAGGCGGTAGTACCTCACTGTTTGGTAGCTACTTATCACCTATGTGAACTCGAAGCCATGAAAAAAGGCCCATGGTGGAGATTCGCGGACGATTCAATCCAGCCAATCACATAACCCATATGAGAGAAGGTGGGCGGAGCTTATCTTACTCGCCAAAACAAACAGAATATAACCGGATAGACCAGGGGTTCTCAACCAGGGGGAAATTCCCCCCCAGGGGGGGAATTCAGGTTTTTAGGGGGGGGGGGGGGGGAACTGATTCGGGAGCAAGAGATATGTTCGATGAGAAATCAATCACAGAATTTTGGCCCTTGATGTGCGATTCCTACCCAAAAGTGGCAGAAAGAGCTATCCGTGCATTGCTTCCTTTTGTGTCGACATATCTTTGTGAGTCAGGCTTTTCAACTCTGTTGCAAATTAAAACGAAGCAACGTAGTAGATTAGTGGTAGAAAATGACCTGCGTTGTGCCCTTTCAAGCACTCCTCCGCGTATCCCAGAATTGGCGAAGAAAAAACAATCACAGGTTTCTCATTGACTGTAATCTTCATCTGAATAAAATTAATTATAAATTTACAATATCCTGGTATTCTATTGAACTTTTTGTTTATTGCATTATGCTTCAGTTTGGTCTGTTAAGTAATTCATTATAAATATAAAAAAAAATATTTTACTTTTATTCAAGTTTTATAAATCCATCAACATTTTCAATTGGCATTTAATTTGTAAAACTCCACTATAAAAATAATCCATGTAAAATTGTAAATGTGTATGTATTAATATGGAAAAAATAAAGGATTTTCAGTATTATATGCATATTATTTGGAATGCACTTTTTGAGGCAGACAATCTTGGAAAGGAGGGGGGAATGACATCCTGACATATGGTGGAAGGGGTGCATGGGGCAAACAAGGTTGAGAACCACTGGGATAGACGATCGTGAGAAGTTATAGATATTGCTTACTGAATATAGACGGTAAATTATAGAAGCACAAGGGAGATTATATGGAAGGCGTTCATAAAGCAGTTAAATTAATGATGATGATGATGATGATGATAATAAAAGAGGTTTATTATATATGTATTAAAACGTGTATTCCTCCACTTTTCTTAAACTAAACGACCAGGAGTTGTAAGAGTATTACTAGTTCTTTGTTTTTTTTTCAGCCAGGATTGAAACTGGTTACTGTCACCTTGAAGGGTTAGTTACCTGACGTCTCGTGTGCGGTTCTGAGAATAATTATATCTTTCTGAAACCTGCTGTCGAGTCCTTCCTGGCGAACCGGTTTTGTACCATATGTGTATACTCTTACACACACAGTTATATATACACTCATACACCTACATACACACATACATATACACTCACGCACATACCCACGTCCTCCCACGCACACAACCCGACCACCATCTTACCTACAGTAGAACACCGTCCCGTGACGTCACATACCTGTTGATAACGGATGCATAACAAACTCGCCATACTGGTTCTTGTATATAACGTGTCCAGGACCAGGTTAGGTTTGGTTAGGTTAGGTTAGGTTAGGTTAGGTTAGCCTAGCCTCACCGTAATTGTAGTATACGTCAATTCTAGTTCAGGTAGAGTCTCAGTGAAATATTGTAGCCATTTTTGTACGGATTCAAAGTTGCACTGCGAGTGATATACGAGTCTCCTGTGTTACTTTACTTTACTTTACTTTAACCTCTTCGCTACTGTCAACGATTAAAGCGGTCGGCCACGTGTCTGTTACATAATCTTGGCTCTATAATCTATCTGAATCTTTGTCGGTGTTGGTCTGGTTTTTTCTGATCTGGTCTGGTCTGGTCTTTTCTGATCTGGTCTGGTCTGGTCTTTTCTGATCTGGCCTGGTCTGGTCTTCAAAGGGTTACAGATTAAACCATCGTCCTAGGGTGGGGTGAGGTGGAGTAGGAGTACCATGGAGGTGCTAGGAGTGACAGGGAGGAACGAGGAGTGTCATGGAGGCGCTAGGAGTGTCATGGAGGTGCTAGGAGTGTCATGGAGGCGCTAGGAGTGTCATGGAGGCGCCAGGCGTGTCATGGAGGCGCTAGGAGTGTCATGGAGGCGCCAGGAGTGTCATGGAGGCGCTAGGTGTGTCATGGAGGCGCTAGGAGTGTCATGGAGGCGCTAGGAATGTCATGGAGGCGCTAGGAGTGTGTTGGGGGGTGTTGCTAGGGTGGTATTGGGGCCAGAGTTAAGGTTAATAAAGAACAACAGGATGTAAACAATGAAGCATCGTGAGTAGTATTGGCCAGAAGAGGGAGTTAGAATTCATCCTTGTATCTAACTAATGGTCGCCAACCTTATTGTGGCCTTGTCCAGCTGGCCAGGGACAAATATATTTACTGTTTATCATTGTTTGTTTACCTGCACAGTCTATGTTTACTATACCTGCACTGTCTATGTACATTGTTTATATACCTACACTGTTTATGTATATTGTTTTTATACCTGCACTGTCTATGTACACTGTTTATATACATACACTGTCTATGTACACTGTTTATATGCCTACACTCTCTGTACACTGTTTATATACCTACACTGTCTATGTACACTGTTTATATACCTACACTGTCTATGTACACACCTTTGGAATAGGTTAGCAACAGTGTGGTTAATCTTCAGGTGATGGCCATTCAGCTTTGGTCCCAGGAGTGTACAAGGGAGTTAGTGTATCTCGTCAGGGCGGCGGGGCGGGGAAGTGGGTAATCTCTGACAAACACCATTATCTCCCGCTACTCATCTGCCTTTATATCCCTTATCAGCTTAGCGAGGATACAAGATCGTGTTAGCTTGGTTGAGAAAGAAGTTGTTTAGCTGTCTCCTTCCCCCCCCCCCCTTAGCTCCCCGTCTTGCCCCTCTGATGCTGTCTCCTTCCCCCCCTTAGCTCCCCGTCTTGCCCCTCTGATGCTGTCTCCTTCCTCTCCTTATCTCCCCGTCTTGCCCCTCTGATGCTGTCTCCTTCCTCTCCTTATCTCCCCGTCTTGCCCCTCTGATGCTGTCTCCTTCCCCTCCTTAGCTCCCCGTCTTGCCCCTCTGATGCTGTCTCCTTCCCCTCCTTATCTCCCCGTCTTGCCCCTCTGGTGCTGTCTCCTTCCCCTCCTTATCTCCCCGTCTTGCCCCTCTGATGCTGTCTCCTTCCTCTCCTTATCAACCCTCATATCTCTCTACTTCAATATTTTTCTATCTCTCTCCTAATACTCAGTGTCTCTCTCCCAGTGTATAGAGATGTATTAAACTAGAGTCTTTAATACATACATACATACATACATACATAACATCAACATCTCTTCCGACTAACCAGAGAGATTTATTATTCATTAGTTGTGTGGTGTAGTAACCTAACCTAACCACTCAGAGACCTTGCCTTACTAGCCACTGAGAAACCTTGCCTTCTTGACCACTCAGAGACCTTGCCTTATTGACCACTCAGAGGCCTTGGTGTATTGGACAATCAAAAACACGAAGGCCTAAGTTTATCTGCTTATCAGAGACCTGATTCACCATTCACTCAGACCTTAGTTCATCGTCCACTCAGATAACACTCACCATCATGTGCTTATCACACGTGGGGAACACCTAAAGGTTAACCCCCAGCATATATCACCCTAACCAACCTAACCTAATCTAACTTGACCTAATTTAGTCAAATCTAACCTAAACTAACCTACCCAAACGGAAACCTAACCAAACCAAATCACCAGTTAAAAATAAGCTCGGGGTGTCTAATATTCAGGTGATCTCAAAAACCCTAACATCACCTCAAATACATCAATAAATGACTCGGAGAATGTGGTAAATTGTGGTAAAAATGTGGAGAGCTAATTGGACAGATTTTCACAATGCGCAGTGGGTGATGCTTCCTCCCAGCTGCGCGTTTATGAGAGCCGGCTAGCTATTCAAGAGGTTAAGTGTTGGTCTCCTGCTTCTCCTGCCGCCTGACAAGAGAGAGAGAGAAAGAGAATAAATTGGCAGTTAGAGAGAAAGAGACCGAGAGAACTAACCAAAGAGAGAGAAAATGAAATAGACAGAATGAGAGAAAATGAAAGAAGGAACCAAAGAGACAGAGTATCAGATGGGCAGAAAGGGGGAGAGACAGAAGCAGAGAGAAACTACCCAAAATACAATTCCATTCTGCTATTTATCGACAGAAATGGACAGTTAGACAGACTACCCCCAAGCACATCAACTTCCCCCAGTTCAGTACGACACCATCACCAAGCACGACAATACGACCTTCCAGTTGTACGATTATGTCTTGCTGTGTGCATCGAGGATAAGACACCGTATGATGCATTTAGACCGTCTGGTTTACATTTCATATTGACACAGAGGCGATGACCCAAATTATCAATACTTCATTCAGTTCATTTACTGATCTAGAAAGGAGATTGCAAATGCAGATACAAGTAAACCTAACCTAACCAAACCTAACTTCAGAAAATATTAGGAACATTAACTACTTGGAATAAACCACACCTGGCCTAACCTTAACCTAACGTAACCTGAACTAACCTAACATAACCTGAACTAACCTAACATACCCTAATCTAACTTGAATTAACTTAACCTCACCTAAACTAACCTAATCTAACCTATCCTAAATCAACCTAACAAGCTTAACCTAACCAAACACCACTACAACAAGTCATAATAACCATCTAAATTTTAAATGGTTACGACGTGTTGTGGTTGGTTATGTTAGGTTATGGGAAAAGGTCTCTGAGTTTCTTTGATATTACAGTATATAGTCTACTCACTCTACTAAGGCATTATCTCTCGTAAGAACAAGTGGGTAAGTGTGGTATAGATTAAGCTGCGAACAGTACATAAGGCAGCAGCTTCACTTTTCTCCCGACACTTGACAACATCTGCTGGAAATATCTACTTGTGGGAGTCTTATACCTGTAGGTGGTTGGTGAATGTTACTTTTTCGTTATATTTTACATCGGAATTAACAACACAGAAAAACACACTCAATTGTAAAGAAAGGTTTGTTTTATGCCGTACTTGTTTTATGCTGTACTTGTTTTATGCTGTACTTGTTTTATGCTGTACTTGTTTTATGCGGTACTTGTTTTATGCTGTACTTGTTTTATGCGGTATTTGTTTTATGCTGTACTTGTTTTATGCGGTACTTGTTTTATGCTGTACTTGTTTTATGCGGTATTTGTTTTATGCGGTATTTGTTTTATGCGGTATTTGTTTTATGCTGTACTTGTTTTATGCGGTACTTGTTTTATGCTGTACTTGTTTTATGCGGTATTTGTTTTATGCGGTACTTGTTTTATGCGGTACTTTTTTACACATTTCTTATTGCATCTTGTCAGTTACCATAGTACTTCAACCAGACCTTTGAACCTCTCCCCCCTCCCCCTCCCTCTCCCTCTCCCTCTCCCTCAACCTTATCACCACTCATCAACGCCACAGCCCCTCTGAAGGACCCGACCCATCCAAGCTTATCTCCATAGCACAACGGAATAACCTATCTCTTGGACTGCGTATAGTACATATTCTTGTCGCTGCTTCACAGTGATAAAAGGTGGACTGATAACGAGAGCCCTACACTAGGTCTTTTCTACTTGAGTTAAAGTATCGTGACTTTTCTTCGTACTATCTGATTCCTTTCTTAACAGTGACATTACCCATATGAATCTGACCTCTATACATATATAGTTGTTAATAAATATGATGTATTTCTTTGTGTATGAACCTCTGTCTTGCGTGGCAGTGAGAAGTGATACCACCCTCAGTGCCAAGACCTGACTGAATTACTCAGAATAGGCAGACTGTACTACAAGCTCTGCCAATAAATTTGTTAAACTAAAAAAACTAACCCATTTTAAAGATAGAGGGAGAGGAATCATGGTGTTTATAGTTGCTATGGCAAGATGGCAAAGGACGACAGGGGGTTAAATCCCTTCAAAAGAGGATTAGAGCGTTTTTGATCATTCCAATAAGGTGGTGGATATGGGGGATTAAAAGTCTTATTGTTAATCCTTCAAGGTATAACTATAAAGGAAATGAAATTCGATCTCTTCATCGACCTTACAGCACAAAAAGAATGGAATTAGATCACTTTAACTTACATCTTCCAAACTCTCTCCTCTCGTTTGTTGATATCTAACCTAACAAAGATCAAATATAAACCAACCATGTCATATGTATCTCTTCGTGCATTTTACTTCATCATGAATCAACTTACATGACTCATAAAGCCTGCCCAGAATATTAAGTGAGGAGTCTTCCGTGGCGAGAATAACATAGCGTAGTAATACCTAACCTAGGATGCTACTTTACCTGGCATGGTTCTGAATAAAAGAAGGTCAGACACGGTTATCCAAGGGGTTTACATAGATACCTACCCAAATACCCTGCACCCAGATACCGACAAACATACCCACTCTACCCTAACCTAATCTAATCAAACCCTACCCTGACTTAACCTAACCTACCCTACCCTAATGGAACAGCTTATGAACCTTAGTGAATAATAATTTTCCATCAGTTAGTGGTAGTGGTAATTTATTCTTCGATTTATATAAACGTATTATCATATACTGTACTGTCTATTCCTATAACAATATAATCTTTTATATAACCTGTAAATTTTTATACTTGATGAGATGGATGATCTTTGTTTTGGTTATTTTAGTCGGGAAAATATCAACTTTTTATCCCCCCCCCCCCCCCCCCCACATATTTTTTCCCAGTTATGTTATTGAAAGAAATTAAATAGGAGAGTTGAATACATACATACATACATACATTTCATATATACATACTTACATAAACGGAAGACAGTAGCAATGAGGACTACGGAACAGGAGGCAGTAGCATTGGGGATTGAAATACAGAATAACACAAAAGTAACAGATGCTTTGATATGCGTAGTAGCGGCTGACAGGAGCCAATTTAAGTGCACCATGAGACAAAAAGTGATTATTTGTTGCAGTGTGAGAGAGAGAGGTGGTGAATAGGAGTGAGAAAGAGTGTAAGAGAAAAAAAACTTATGAGGGAGAAAAATGAGAAAGAGAGAAGGACATGAACAGAGGTACAGAGAGAAAGATATGAGCTACTTGATACGCACGCAGTGATAACAATGTTGCTTTATTATAATAATAATTTAGAAAAAAGACGGAATTAATCTCAAGGCTAACTAGTGCGACACACATACAGTGTGGTCAGCCGTGGATCTTAAAGGTTAAATGCATAATGTGTTGTCTGATGGTGGACCCTGTTGCGATATGGCATCACGAAAATTGTTGCCGATCTGACTTTCTGCCTCATGTACACACAATTGCAGGGTCTCAATTGTTTCTCACTCTTTATCTTTTTATTTATATTTTATTTATTATTATTATTATTATTATTATTATTATTATTATTATTATAAAATTTTCGCCCCCCAGGCCCTGATGTGGGTCAGTGACCTGTGCCCGGGTGGGCTAATCCCCGTAAAAAAAATATATTAACTCAAAGGAAACATGACTGATGTTTGGTAGTATCTGTCAGATCGGACAACTCGCCAACTGCAGTGGCTAACCATTACTCCAGAACACCCATACTGTAATTATCAACATCTAGGTCCCTAATTACTGCTGGGTAAACAAGACACACAAACCCTGACTTTTGTTTGTCCTACGGCAATTAAGTGCGTTCTCATAGGCCGGGGATTTCCCTTGGGGGACATAATTTAAGCTTCTGGGAAAATTTGAGCATTATATCATTGTGAAAATTTTAAGTAACGATATTTTCTCCAGTGATTAGGTTCGAGTACTGTGAATTTATCCTTGGCGTTTGTTTTGAGTATAGTGAAAGGTTATTATTGGAAGAGCAACGTCACTAGTGGAGTTCCCCAAGGCTCAGTACTTGGACCATTATTATTTATTATATACATAAACGACATAGATATCGGCATAGACAGCAACATAAGTAAGTTTGCTGATGACACTAAAATAGGACGTGTTATTAAATCTGACGAGGACTCAGCAAAACTACAGGAGGATCTATACAAATTTTTCGAATGGTCTGAAAAATGGCAGATAAAATTCAACGTGGACAAATGTAAAGTACTCAGTATAGGAGATGTAAACAGGGAAACCAGTTACCAGATGAACAACGATGCCATTGAAAAATCCGATAAGTAGGAACCTTAAGCCAAGTAAACAATGTGTTTTTGCTCGTAACAAGGCTAATAAAGTACTTGGGTTCATAGAAAGGAGTGTTAGTTACAAGACTAGCGAGGCCATCTTACTATTATATCTTGCGCTTGTGAGACCTCACATGGATTACGCAGTTCAGTTCTGGTCACCGTATTACAGAATGGATATAGAATCCTTGGAAAGAATTCAGAGGAGAATGGCAAGACTACTCCCGGGCATTAGGAACCTTGAGTATAGAGACAGGTTAAAGCATCTTAATTTGCACTCCCTCGAGAGACGTAGAGCGAGGGGCGACCTGATAGAGGTGTATAAATGGAAGTCAGGGCTAAAAAAAAGGGGACATTACAAAGGTACTCAAACTATCCAACCAGGAGCGAACTCGTAACAATGGTTTTAAATTAGACAAATTTAGATTTAGGCGCGAAATAGGTAAACATTGGTTTGGAAACAGAGTAGTGGATGAATGGAACAAGTTATCAAACATCATTATTAACTCGAATACGCTGGATAGCTTCAAACATAGGTTGGATGCTTATATGAGCAATAGGGGTTGGGTGTAAACGGGACTGCCCAGTATGGGCCAATAGGCCCGCTGCAGTTTCCTCCATTCAATTTCAATTGTTTATTCCTTGATAGAGGAAGCGGGATCCTCGTGCTGTCACTAGGTACCCCTGTACAATGACACCAGAAGCATCTGGCAAGTGTGACAAATTTCCTCCATTCTTATGTTCTTGTGTTCTTATACTGGATAAACACCCTTCTTGTGTATGTCAAGGGTTCGAGTCCCTGCTTGGCCCGGCCACAGTCAATAACTCGAGACAATCAGGCATAAACGCTATGCATTATATCACCCGAGTCTCACCACGAGCGTCCGACTGTCTCAAGTAAGATTTTTTTTTTATCATGAACTTCTACACCAAAACTGAAATCAAATCATTGAGATTATTTGGCTAAGGATAGACGATTTTATTCAGTATAGAGGGGAGACCGTACGTAAGTGGTTAGGCGAAGAGGAGGAGGCTTAGGAGAAAGGAACAAAAGGGAGGGAATGGAGGAGACGGGAACAGATAGGACAACGAGGATGAAAGGGGAGGAAGAAGAGAAGGACAAAAATAACTCACCGGCAGCTAGGTTGTGGAAGGCAGTAAAGACCCCACAGAAAGACGTGATGATGCCGACCCGCCACTGCCACTTGCCGTAGTCTCCCACATGGCGGAGGATAGTTTGGAACATCTCACTACTGCTGCTGCCTCCTCCCGTCCCTTCCTCCACCTCCTTCGCCTGTCTCTCCTTATTATCGTTCTTCATTCCCCTATCCAATTCTTCCTTATCTGTCGTTTCTTCTTTCACCGTACCTTTCTCCTCGTTCGTATAACCCGTATTGTCGTTTTTCGCCTCATTCTCAGACATCGTGATAGGAAGTATCGTGGGTTTTTTCAAGAGTGATTTTAGGAAGAGATTCAATGTTGTTTCTCGTCGCTGGTGTTGTTTACAAAGAGGCGATGTTCATTTTATTCCTCTTGTCTGTGTGTGTGTGTGTGTCTGTGACGTCTTCTTCTCCCTGTTGCTGTTGCTAAGTAGAAAGAAATGTAATTAGTATTAGTTAATTTATGTTTTTATATACATACATATATTCAGAGTCACACATATATGAATAAATACATAACAGACATATATTACCATAACTATGTACAAAGTCACAAACACACACACACACACACACAAAGGCAATAATTTATGAATCTTCTGTATGTTCCTTTCATACTAATCTATCCATGAATTACTTATCATATTTTATTAGCATATACATAGTCTTTTATTCTTCCTGTTTGTATATCTCTCGTCTTTATCACCTATGCTGACACCTCGTGTTTATTTAATGTTTCTTCTCTATTTTCTTGTCATTTTTTGCTGAGTTTTATTTTGTTTTGTTTTGTTTTCAGTTTTTGTGTTATTGTTATTGTGTTTCTTTTACATTTCCCTGTGTTTTTTGTTGTTGTTTTGTTGTTATTGTTGTTTTTTGCATATTCCTGTGTTGCTATTATTGTTTTATTATTGTTTTTGTTTTGTTTTTAAATTTTCCTGTTTTTGTTTTGTTGTTATTGTTGTTGTTTTTCTGTGTTATTATTATTATTTTGTTGTTTAAATTTTCATGTATTGTTGTTACAATTATTTTGTTGTTGTTAACATTTTCCTGTTTTTGTTGTCATTTTGTTGTTGTTGTTATTTACATTTTTCACTTTGTTTCGTGGTTCTGCACCTGCATTTTTTTTTTATTTATTTTTTTTTACTGGGATTAGCCAACCCGGGCACAAGTCACTGCCCCACATCGGGGCCTGGGGGACGAACATGCAATAATAATAATAAATAATAATAATAATAATTCATAGTAAATGCAATTTATAATTAAAAATAAAATAATAATGATAATAATGATAATAATAATAATAATAATAATAACTGTAGTAGTAATAATAAAAAAAATAATAATAATAATAGTAATTATAATACTAAATACAAAAATGAAAAAAAAAGATCAAAAGTGAGAAACAATATATGTATGTTGTGTTAATAGTAGTAAGAGAAACAATTGAGACCTTGCAATTGTGTGTAAATGAGGCAGAAATTCAGGGCATCAACCTGGGACTTAGTCGCAATTTTCGTGATGCTATTTACAGTCGACTCCCTGTGATTACTAACCTCCCCACCTACAACTACTGCTACCACCACCTCCCTAGCTACAACTACTACCGCCTCCCTACCAACAGCAACCACTATTACCTTTCCACTTTTCTACCTACAACCACCACCCCCTCCCCACCTACAACTACCACCACCTCACCACCTACAACCACTACTACCTCCTCACCTACAACCACCACCACCTTCCTACCTACAACAACAACCACCATCTACTCACCTAATATTCACTATATAACCTAAACTAACCAAACCAAACCACATTACTAATCTTATAAAACACTCCTTTCATATATCCTAATGTATAGGTACATATAATGATATCGAATGTTCAGTGTGTAACCTATAGCCACTTGGGGTCTGGACTGAGTCGGTGTTATATAAGTGTTTCCGTCTGGATGATGTACAGATGATATATTAAGTGTATATATAGGAATGTTAGTGTGTGTGTGTATACTTCAAGCAGATAATATAGTGGTTGGTATACAGTATATTATCACTGGGTATAGATACGGTGTACATATTTTGATAAATGATAATGTGTGGATGTTCTGAGATTAAGAAAGAGAAAATGTCCGTGTGTCTGTCTCGTCTGTCCGTGTGTGTGCCTGTTTCTATATCTGTCTGTGATTTTGTCTATATCTGTATGTGTGTTTGTCTATCTGTTTATTCGTTTGTACATAGAAGCTTTAACGTATGTATAACTATAATACGTGTGTGTGTGTGTGTGTGTGTGTGTGTGTTTTAGCAATGCTCCTTGTGTGTGTTTCTACATGCATGCATCTGAAGACATATACATATGGACGTAAAGATGACAACACTTTACTTACTGTTATTATTATTATTATTTTTACACAACTAAATCACATTAAATTATAACAGTATATGAACAGTTTTATTTAGACATAACTGGATCATTAACCACTTCCAACCACTGTGCTCTACTTTAGTTTTTGCCGCTATCTAAGTCTGTAAATAATTTAACACTGTCGAATATTGTCACGCAATGTTATTGTGCGTTTTCCTTATCAGTAAATACGATAGACGTTAAAAAAAAGTGAGAATGATACAATGTTGTTGAAAGTTATTAGGGAGTTTTATGTGTCTTAACATGTGATGGTTTTATGCTTGTGTTATTAATTAGAAATACACTAGTCATCAACAATTTAAAAAATAGATGAGTGACCCATAGGGTTGTTGGCGAGAGTTAATCGTTTTCTTTCTATTCGAATTACTGTAATATTATAGATCTACAATTTTATTTATTTTTTTAGTGTAATAAATTATCTTATATTAATATATCTTAAATGGCTACTATTATTAATCGCTCTTTGATAATTAATTACTTTTAAAAATTCGCAAACAAATCAGTTAAGACATCCAACATATCTAGTGTTATCAGTTAACTGGTAAACCTATTAGAAACATCAAACAAAGCGTCAATCAACTCATGTCTAGTAATTAAGTACTTAACGTAATCTTCACACAGTCAGAAAACTTCGTAACTATTCACTTTATTTTATTTAAGGTTTATTACAGAGCCAGATACTCCCTCACCCCAGCGTTCATGAGTTTATTTTGGGGATAAGGGGCCACTTCGCCGTTTGGCTATTTCGGCCGATTCATGAGTTTCTTCCCTCCAGTTTAAGTATGTTACTGTAAGCGTTCATTTCTCTACCAACGGTTGCTAAATGATCGTATGCAATAGTCAGTTATGGCGACTAGTCTCAACGAAGCGTAGTTTTAAAGTCATTTTGTGCCGTAGTTGAAGATTTATTTTGTAGATATATTGTTTTATACGTTCAGTACGAGAGAAATTTCAACTGACGAAATTTAAAATTTTAAGTAGGACGTTCCTGGTTCGTTTAACTCTCTCTCTCTCTCCATTTCCTCATTCTGATCATCTGTCTATAAAAACTGATTCTTCAATTCTATCTACATATCTATAACTTATAACCTAACCTGAAAAGTTTATTTATTTCATTATTGTATTAGCAAAACATCGTCTTCGTGCCAAAACAAGACAAGAGGTGAGAAGCGGGCGTGTAAAGCCACAAACAACACCACTACCCAATGAATGAAAAGTCACGAGTAAGCTGCTTATCCATAAATCCAAGCTCATAACAGACGGTTGTATCTATCGTAGGTGGATGTGTCGTCAAGAGCTATAGGTGGATGTGTCGAGCTATAGGTGGTTGTGCCGTCAAGAGCTATTGGTGGATTTGTCGTTAAGAGCTATAGGTGGATGTGTCGAGCTATAGGTGGTTGTGCCGTCAAGAGCTATTGGTGGATATGTCGTTAAGAGCTATAGCTATGTGTCGTTTAGAGCTATTGATGGATGTGTCGTTAAGAGCTATAGGTGGATGTGTCGTTAAGAGCTATAGCTATGTGTCGTTAAGAGCTATTGATGGATGTGTCGTTAAGAGCTATAGGTAGATTTGTCGTCAAGAGCTTTAGTCACGGTGAGAGAACAACAGACCCCCCCCCCCACCTCTTTCAACACATTCAATCTTACACATTCTGTTTCACTCTCCTTTGGTTCGCTACCCCATCCTTTCTCTCCCTCCCATCATCAGTTATGTATTCCACCTGCTCAAAACCTACCCATTAAGCGGTCATTTTTACCCCTTGCTTCATGTTTAGTACTTCTCTTCACCACACACACACACACACACACATACACACATACACACTTTAGCATATTCATTCCCATTAAGTCCTGTAATTGGGAGGGAGAGTATGTGTTAACCCTCTTCCTTTGTGTTAAGAACTGGGTTTAAATCTCTCTCTCTCTCTCTCTCTCTCTCTCTCTCTCTCTCTCTCTCTCTCTCTCTCTCTTACCCTAACGTTTGATGCCTTTCCATCTGCTCAGGGTCAACAAAAGGCATCGTAAAAGCACAGTTTATGCTTGTACAAACACCAGACTGATAATAATTTTGCATGTTACTCTACGTCCCATTAAAGACCACTGTTAAACCATTTTATTTTTAACAGTATCGTTTAGTCGATTTTTTTTTTTTATACACTCGGTATCTATCTTTAGTCTCTGGGGGTCATTGTATTATAAATTATTGATAGACGGAACTTCAAATTTATAATGAAAGACGTAGAGTCAATCATGATTATCATTATATAAACCCACAGGTGTATCTCAAGGTGTAGTGGATCTAAAGGACTGTTTTTCTTGTTAACAATTTCAGCTTCTAATAGTGAAGAAAAATTACCATTGATATTCACAAAAACTGGAGTGAGTCACGTCCAACCCTCAGTGTCGAGTACTCCACATGATGACGTCTAGAATGATAACTATAGTGTGGTCTTCGGGATTCCTGGCTGTAGTTACGACGTCTATATTCCCATTTAGAGAGAAATTTCAAGGGGCATTGGAAACCCTCAAGATGGCCTCCTAAACTGGAATGTCTTCAATTGATGAGACAGACACCTCGCATGCTTGTATTGTTCCGCCAGGTGTTTCATTTATACCTTGACAGCAATAAGGAGAATTAAATCCCTTTGTCAGATTTTAGGGTCATAGTGGAGGAGTGCCGTGCCCCTCCTCCCCTCTTACACCCCCCACCTTCCCCCTCACCCGTCATTTAAACCACTATCGAAAAAAATAATAATAATGTATGACTTTCACTTCTGACTAAACTGGCACTTTGACATCCCTTGACACCACACACACACACACGAACAAAATTGACGCGCTGGGTATATAATGTTCTTTCGACATCAAACTCTATTGAATTTCTAAGTCCTCAGGAAGCTTCTTACACCACCAGCTACTAATAAAATATGACCTAGTTTACCTTATTCAGCTCTCACCTTCTGCTGTCTCTAACAAACATTCATAAACGTACACCATATTAGGATCTCTTTCTCTGTCTCTTTCTCTCTTACACTCTCTCTTCCCCTTTTCTTTCTCATCCTCTTCCTGTGTGCCTTCCCCTATATGATCTATCAGCACAGCACCATCCGCACACAGCAACAGCAACGATGACTTGTATCCACGCTTAACCCATTAAGAAATATTTATTCCCAACCCCCTCTAATGACTTCTAAAACCACCAAGACCTCTTTCTCCAATCACTATGACTCTGCCAAGCTGTAACTCTAAACATGACCACGGTCTCAAAGTTCTCAAGTAAGTGATAAGAGTTCCGAACTGTTCTATACCAATACAAAGTGAGATGTGAAATTACTGTAGTAGATATTTGAGAGAAGTTGGAGGTATCTTGTCAAGGTATGGTAAGTGATTTTGGTGGTTGTGCTGAGTGGTTGTGGTGGTGGTGATGGCAGTGAGTGGTAGTGGTGGTGGTGGCAGTGAGTGGTAGTGGTGGTGGTAGTGACAGTAAGTGGTAGTGACAGTGAGTGGTAGTAGTGGTGGTAGTGGTAGTGAAGTGGTAGTGGTGGTGGTGGTGGCAGCGGTGGTAGTGACAGTGAGTGGTAATGGTGGTGGTGGTGGCAGTAAGTGGTAGTGGTGGTGGTGGTGGCAGTAATTGGTAGTGGTGGTGGTGGTGGCAGTAAGTGGTAGTGGTGATGGTGGCAGTAAGTGGTGGTGGTGGCAGTAAGTGGTAGTGGTGATGGCAGTAAGTGGTAGTGGTGGCAGCGGTGGTAGTGACAGTGAGTGGTAATGGTGGTAGTGGTGGCAGTAAGTGGTAGTGGTGGTGGTGGTGGCAGTAATTGGTAGTGGTGGTGGTGGTGGCAGTAAGTGGTAGTGGTGATGGCAGTAAGTGGTAGTGGTGGTGACGGCAGTAAGTGGTGGTGGTGGTGGTGGCAGTAAGTGGTAGTGGTGATGGCAGTAAGTGGTAGTGGTGATGGCAGTAAGTGGTATAATAGTGAAGGCGGTAATACCCGCATGTGCTCGGACGTAGGTGGCTCACTTACGACCACCTGAAAAGGATATGCTAATTCCCAGGTCCCCCTTGACGACCATGATGCCACTACGACCTCCAAACGCCTTCACTAAGACGACTCTGCAAGGGTACGACCGAGAGCCACAGCCACGTCCTTCACTACGACTCTGCCAGGCTTTTACGACGCTGAGTACGACCACGGCCTCAACATACACTTGCAAGAAAACATGACACACCAACACAGTATGATCATCAGTCCTTAGCCTGAAAACTGTTTTTTTTACCTATGTAGACTCGTACAGTAGATTGAATGTTAATGTGCTGTAATATAAAAGTTGAAATATTTCACATTTCTTGATTGCTATAAAAAAACAATTTATGAATCATTTTCTAAATATAGAGCTGCAGTAATATTTATGTTGAATTCTATAAAATGAATTTAAAGTTGAATTTAATGTTACTTTGGTTGATTAATCATGATTGATTCTTCGTTTTATATCAATGGGGTAACAAAATATTTTTGGTCCAAGTCAGGTAAACCAGACATAGAACGTCAGTAAAGGGCTTGAGAGTAACAGTTTTTTGTTGTTTATGAAAAAATGAAACAAGATGAAAGAATTTGTTCTCTTATTTTCATTGTTTTCTGTCTGTCTATATCTTAAATATGTTCCATAATATGGGAAATGAAGTAAATATAGGAGCACAAGGGACAAAATATAAATAATGTAACTAATAATACATTTATAAGAACTTTCTAGAAATAAAAACTTTGGAGAGGCATCAGAGTTTTGGCTGGATCACCATACTGTCATTAATGCCTTGTACCGGTAAATATGAAATTACAGAGATAAACTTCAACTAATCGGCCCGATTAATCGGTCAAAAGGCCGATTACTGATTAATCGGCAAATTGGCAAAATTCCATTGGTCAATATCCCATAACTTACTTATATTAATTAACAATAATAATGAAATCGTAAGTTTTCTCCTGCGTATTATATAAATGTTTTCCAAGTTCATTTACACACTTATAAACTTTGAAATTACATCTATTCAGAGATATATAACAATTATAACTAACCAAATATATAAAAAAAAATTCTAATAAAAAATACACAAAGTTTACCTAATCAGAAAAAATATACAACTAAAAATTATCATAAAATTAACTATTGTATATGTATACTATAGTCACCTCCTGAGTAACCTACAACATCCAAGTCCGCGATATTATCCATTAAAGTAGAGAACTGTCTGGGTTAAGAGATGGTCCCTGTGGAACACCCAGAGTGAATAGAGGACAACTCACCGCGACACAACCTCTTCCCTCACCGGTCACATCACAACTGCCCTTGCCTAAGTTGCCTCACGAGAACAACGTGCTCTAGTGCCAGGCGTTATCTCTTGCTAATGTATATGCTTAGCGATGTCGTACCTCTTCGAAGATGTTATTGTATGAGGCAATCAGGGCTTTCAGATAAACATTGTGTACATGTAATTATATATGTCTGTGTGCGTGTAAGAGAGTTTTTAATTGAAATGAAAAGGGTAATTATAAGAGTATAATGAAAACTTATTTAGATATATCAGAAGGAAAGATGACCCAGAATAGAGTGCGGGAAGTGTACGAAAATTATAGAAGGATAAAGTAAACAGAAAAAAATTTGGGTGGGTGCTTGATGGCAGCCAGAGCCGACTTTCGCTTCTAACCCGCGACAAGACTGGACCAATATAATTGGATAATTAGATTCAAACCAGCTAACTGATAACGCGAAATGAAAAATATTGTTAGTAGATAATTTCCATCACATTTCAATAAAAAAACTCGAGGCACTGGAGACAGGTTGGCTACAATCTACTGTGATAAGCGAATATTGGGAAACGAAAGGTTACTCAAGAAGTGTGTATTACTTTTATCCTCTTCACCACCAACAGCTCAACGGATGGCTTATAATGAAGAATTCTGTGGTTTTTACCGGTTCATTTTGTATGTCAGTTGAGAATTGGGAGTGTGTGCCTAGTATTTTACTCACACTACGTATCTTGCAGGTCTCTGCCTGCTTATCATGAATGTTTTTCTATTTCAATTGTTTATTCCTTGATGGAGGAAGCGGGATCCTCGTGGTGTCACTAGGTACCCCTGTACAATAACACCAGAAGCATCTGGCAAGTGTCACAAGTACATACAGTATAAATATTATAAAGGGGCTTACTGAAGCCTAAGGAAGGAAGGGTATTCCTTTAACACATAATCAATGTTATTTACATAATATCTGGCCAGTATGGGGAGGATCATCGTGTTTCCGTCAGGGGGTCGTGGTGTGGTGGTCCAGCAGGCGTCACGGAAGCGTTGTGTGTGGGGACATCTTAGAAGGTAGTGGATAAAGCTGTGGTTGTCGGGTCTTCTGCATAATGCACAAGAGCGTTGCTCAGGGGATGCGGGGATACCGATCTCCCAAGCAAAGTCATACCCAATGATGATACGGGCAGCAATCACGTCCCTTTTCCGCGACCCTTTCCCATAGACATACGAGAGGTTAGGAAGTTTACGGAGGACATCGTACCAGGTGGGCGGGGAGTCCAGGGGGATGGCTGCTTCCCGAGCTTCTCTCTGTTTGCGGCGAATTTGGGTCCTAAGCTGTAAAAGTGTTCGAGGAACAACGTAGTCAGGTGTGGCCTTGTTGCAGCCAGTCTTGGCAAGGCCATCTGCTGCCTCATTCCCCAAGGTACCGACATGACTGGGTATCCATAGGAATGTCACAGGACGGCCTGCATCCTGAAGTGTGGATGTTAACCCTCGTAGTCGGAGGATGTGATTGTTTTTCTCCTATTACTCTACTCGAGTTTTCTGTTTTCCCCTTTCTGCCACCCTACGTACAGTATGTGGGTTCATAGAAGAGATAATAGATATTTATGTATAAATCTTTAATTTAAATTTCAGATTGATATTACTTGTACAGTATATCCAAAAACCATCTATACAATATTTTATTTTAAAATATGATATAACGGACGAAGGTTTTTGGCAACCCTACCGAGACAATAGGAGTCGCAATGCTCATTCTGAAATTTATCGACCTGCCCCAAGTAGAAATAGTTTTTTGAGTTAAAGTGTATTACTTCTAAAACATTGCGTGTCTTTTACTATTTATTATTTACATTAACGACATAAATATAGGTGATGACAGCAAGAGAAATAAATTTGGTGACGACACAAAAATAGGGTGAATTATTACAGGAAGACCTAACAAACGTTTAGCATTGACTGAAAGATGGCTGATACAGAGGATCCAAATAACACTTACACCAGACGTTGTTATAGGGATACCCAGAGCCGGATTCAGGAGTGGGCAAAGTGGGCAGCTGCCCAGGGGCCTCCACAATCTGGGGGCCTCCACATATTACAATATTTTATTTATTTGTTTATTCATTTGGATTATTTTTATTTTCAATCTTTAAAAATTTATGTTTATTTTTGACGTGTGCGGTAGTAGCTATATCAGGGCTGGTCGACTTGAAACCACATGAATGACTCCAGTCAGGTCTCGCTTTTGTGTGTGTGTGTGTGTGTGTGTGTGTTGGGAATTTGTACGCTATCAATAAATATACAGTTAATTAAAAATTTCTCAATGTTCTAATTTCCTCAATATAACTGCATATGGCTTCAAAATTCTCCAAAGAAGTGTTAAAATTTCAAAATTTTCCCGGGGGGCTTACAGCGCCCCCCGGAACTCCCAGATGTTTAGGCTCGCTTCACTCGCCACCCCATCCTCTTGGGTAGTTATAATGAGGAGGGCCCCCACAAAGAGGCTGCCCATGGGCCTCCACAGGTCTAAATCCGGCACTGGGGATACTGTCAGTTTAGCTTATTAAATGTAGTTTACTTAATCATCATTAACACAATAATATTTCAGACATAATTTTCACTAAAGTGCTCAATGGTACAATTACTTAGTGGAAATATAAAGTAGTCAAATAGGAATCATTAGTATGATCAAATTCAGCAAAAGGTTCGATTGGTAATACTGTACAATCTCACTCAGTTTCGAACAACTGATTTTGTTACTTACTGTAATTACAGGCTGGAACACGTGTGTACCCAGTGTAGTAGAGAATCTTATTACATTATTATTATTATTATTATTATTATTATTATTATTACAGTACACAGTATTATTAAATTAAATTATCTTAAGATTAGCCCCCGTTTATTTCACCTAACCTAACTTGACCAAATTTAAATGACATAGCATGCCTTGACATAAGTTAACCTATCCTAACCTTGCCTATCTTAATTAACATCACCTAACCTAGCCTGAATTAACCTAACATAACTAAACATAACATAACAAACCTAGTTCTATTAACAAGAAAATATTGGAAATGGTCTTATAATTGTTGTTAGTGGATATCATTTCCAATATTTACTGTAAATAGAACTAAGTAGCTGCATAAACAATGTAGGTATAACAAGAAACTACTAAGATTGCTGCTGCAAAAGGATTTTTCGATCATCCAGCATTAATTTGGCCAGAACTGAGTTTATCTACGCGTCTTGGTAGGATCTTGAACGAAAGAAAAATAAATGTGGTAAAAAGGTACAGAAAACAAATATAAATAATAAGTAAGTTGGCGCTTTGTGGTACTGTGGTGTTGCTGTGTTGTGGTACTGTGGTGTTGCTGCCGTGTTGTGGTACTGTGGTGTTGCTGCCGTGTTGTGGTACTGTGGTGTTGCTGTGTTGTGGTACTTTGGTGTTGCTGCCGTGTTGTGGTACTGTGGTGTTGCTGCCGTGTTGTGTTACTGTGGTGTTGCTGCCGTGTTGTGGTACTGTGGTGTTGCTGTGTTGTGGTACTGTGGTGTTGCTGCCGTGTTGTGTTACTGTGGTGTTGCTGCCGTGTTGTGGTACTGTGGTGTTGCTGCCGTGTTGTGGTACTGTGGTGTTGCTGTGTTGTGGTACTGTGGTGTTGCTGCCGTGTTGTGGTACTGTGGTGTTGCTCCATTTTATCATTTCCACCACTTGTCAGCTTACTGAAGCCGTTCGGGCGGTTGGTCTGCTCTCTTTTTATTGTCCGGTTCTCCCCCAGCCAAGAGTAACACATCGCACCCCAAGAAAATCTACGACGTCTGGTAAGGTCACCCTGGGATACAATCATGCGTAGTAGTAGTAGTAGTGCTACAGTATGTAACCCAACAGACAACAGGATTACAAAAATGAATAGCATGGTAAATCCTCATTCTGTACTCTCAAATAGGACCAGTTAGATGTTAGAGTTATCAGAAACTTTTAGAAACTGCTTTGAATTACCCCGAAAATAAATTCCCTTGACCTAGTAATTTTTCATAACAACGCAGTAAATTCCTTCGATCATTTTATGGCAATGGACGAGTTGACGGTTCTGGGTAAACACAAGAAATACACTCTGCCACATTCGTAGTGATACGGTATATATAATTTGTAATAAAAGTTTAAAGTCCTGCTATAATAGTCGAGATAAGTTTATTTCTCTAGAAACGGCCACCATTTGCAATGACGTCACTAATTTCAAACTCATTGCCGCAGTAGGAGGTAGTACAGTAGAAAGGATGGCCTCTTCAGACCCCAAATACCACGTTCAGGTAAGTTTTAAGTGTGTTTTTTTTATGGTATAAGTCATGGACATTTCGTAAGTGAAGAAATGTGCCGTAAAGAGCAGCTTCATACATGAGTTGGATGGATTTATGAGCGATAGGGGTTGGGTGTAAATGGGACTGCCCAGTATGGGCCAATAGGCCCTCTGCAGTTTCCTCCATTCTTATGTTCTTTTGGACATAAAAAAACTCCCATGTTCACACCAGCTCAGCAGTCATGTACTCTTACCTGGTAGACCTTATCTTTTTTCCAGTGCATTTACAGAGTGTATCAATACTAGATGGATATACGAGTAAATTTAGAAGTAATGACATTGTTTTGACTTTGTTTTGAGAATGCCTAGTGCTAGGTAAACATGACAACATAGTGTTGTTATTGTTTTGATGATTCACCAATGAACCACTGGGATATATCATCATTTATATTAATTAATGGGTAAAATTTTATTTTAACTACCATAAGTATTTTGATGTTTAGATTCGAGATATGCTATATTGGGTAATTTTAAGTTTTGGTCATCCCTGTACATGCAGACTTTTATCTGATGGTTTGCGATGTGTTATGAACGATTTAGACCTTCATTTCTATCGGAAATCACTAGTTTTGAGTTACTACTCACCCTCCCCCCTTACCGAGGTATATTAAGCTAACCTTATAACTCATCATACCCTGGTGAAGAGGATAAAGGAAAAAGAAAAGTAACGGAGACGTGACCGATCACCCAAGCGGCTAACGAGCCGATCAGTGGTGGAGAGGATAAAAGTAAAAAGTAACATACAGTATGATCAATTTTCTTATGCACTCAAAAAATGCTTTGCGACTGAAATCCTGTAGAGATAATGTGTTTTGTTGTTTAAAGTACTTAATCCCGTAGTTAAAATCTTAAGGTTCCCCAGATGACCAAAACCAAAATAATACCAATATTGTTTGGAATGTTTATACTAAGAAATTTGTTTATGTGCAGCTAATATCCATTGAATTAGTTTATGTGCTTAGTAATATTTATATATTTAAAATAGTATGACTGTGTTGCACAATAAAACCCAATTAATTATCTAAAAACATTTATTTGTAGAGCCGATCAGCCGAGAAGGTTGGACTGTGGAGGTATGGTGATGTTTGGTTCACACTCAGGATGGGTTGGGGGTCGCCATGCTCGCCGGCGGGAGCGAGGGCCGCCAGGCAGCGGCGGAGGTGGTGTGTGTAGCTTGCTGTGGCTGTAGCTAGAAGAAGAGAGTTGGTTGGTGAGGATGCTCAGAGGAGCACAGCTTGTGGGTCGCCATGCTCGCCGGCGGGAGCGAGGACCGCCAGGCAGGAGGAGGTGGTGTTGCTGGCTGGTTGGTGTAGATAGAAAGAGAGAGATCACGAGGTTAGGTCTTAAATAGTGGGGGGTAGGCGTGGCTTAGTAGTTGACCTCCGTGATGTATGGCGGCGCTGGTTGACCCAGACCACGAGGCATACACTGGGGAATTCGTAGGGTCGGCTACGCAGCAACAAACAGCGTTTGTTGGGGAGAAATCCACTACAGGACAACCACAGCTGGTTGTCTTCTGCTAGGGAGCTCGCCCCAACCAGTAACGTCACAACCAATCACAGAGCTTTTCGCAGTCACGTGACTTTTAGCAACTTTTAGCCCTTATTTTTTTACACTTTTTGGCCTAATTTATTGAAAAAAATATCATTACCGTAGTGAATTTAAGTGTTTTCTTTACCCATTAACCTGCCATCTTACGAAAAATTCCGACCGTCAACTCGTCCATTCTCCGAGGGTAGGGTTATTATACTAAGCTTCATCTCTCAAATTATCGCTAATGTCACCCAAAGAAACAAACTGAATTTTCTGTAATAAATACTTCCAATGCGTTTTTTTTTAATAAATATAATACTTCAATGCCAGAGATAGCTAGTCCTTATCCTCCAGAGCGGACGTTACTTGGCAACTCGTTAGTCCACGATGGCAAGGTTTAAGGGCGGGAACAACAGAATAAACACTATTACTGTTAGTAAAATACCACGAACAAGACCTCTTTTTGTATTATTGTTTTATTATTAATTAGATAGCCATAAACTACTTTAAATTACTATAAATATTATATTAGCGCTTAAATAAGTTGATATATAATTTAGTTATGATGTATTACCAGAAAAATAAGATTTCTTTTTTGCTATTCGTGGTAACCTATGTAACATCAAAGATCGTGAAATAAACAACAACACGTTTCCAAGGAATATCTTTTAACAGCAGTAGTGATTCCTAGTGAATTAGTTTGTGTTCAGATATACTCTGTGCTATGTTGTAAGTACCATTATTATAATTCTGTAACTTCTGTGTAAATGTGATAGATATATTAAGTGTTGTTAAGTTTGATGATAAGATGTATTAGCTCAGTATGGTGGACAGAAAACGTGAAAAGAATGACATTTTGATGGTGTTCCCTTAACGAGGATAATTATGTTTGATTATGATATGAACACTCTATGATTCATGTTATACTGTATTTAAATTCAGGAAATGTATCGGCAAAACTATTGAAAATAAGGGCGCTTCATGTCTTACACAAATAACAGATAGTAACAGGAAGTTATATCCTGTTTTGTTTGTCGCTGTGACTTGGTATGTAATCTGATGGTTCGTTTAATCTCTTGATTTAGTTTGAAATTGTCTCTTTATGCTGAAATACGCCATAGGAAAGTTTTGTCAATATGTATCATATCATAGTACAGCACAGTACACAAATAGGGGTCCGACTAATTACCCAAATGTACCCAAATGTAGCCGCAATGAAGTCAAATAATGGTCCTACGTGAATTAATCGGGTTACCAATCACTTTTCGACTAGTATTTGGTGTCACAAAGTCACAAAAAATTGGTAAACTTAATTTAATCTGAGTTAATAGATCAGGTGCATGTACCTAACCTAACCTAACACACAACTCAGATTAAATTAAGTTTACCAATTTTTTGTGACTATATGAGACCAAATAATAATCAAGAAGTGATTCACAGCCCGATTTACGCTTGTACGACCATCATTTGACTTCATTGCGGCTACATTTGGGTAATTACTCGCTCCCTCGGTACATGCACGCGATCTATTAACTCAGATTAAAGTAAGTTTTCCAATTTTTTGTGACTTTGTGACACCAAATACTAGTCGAGAAGTGATTAGCAGTCCGATTTATTCATGTAGGACCATTATTTGACTTCATTGCGGCTACATTTTGCTACATTTGGGTACATTTGGGTAATTAGTCGGACCGCATGAAATAGTGGGTCAATATTGATTAAGGACCGCCCACGATATTTTGGGATGAATTATGTTTACCTGTATAATTCAATTTTTTAATAAATTTCACATTCACATCTCGGGGAAATTGAACTATAAGAAAGATACAACTCATCCCTTAAGAGTTAACTTGGACCCAAGAAACTAAGTGTAAAATTCATAAATACCTTACTAACCCAACCTAACCTAACTTAGGAAGTAGCTGCATACAGTCATCATATCACAGAGAGAGAGAGAGTGTGTGTGTGTGCATGTCTGGGACCTCGACAACTTGTCAACTGAGCTGACTGGCGGGAACACCATTGCATTGGTCAAATTTCTGGTCTCTCATGATTGATTAAACAGCATTATGTCGCTTTTGCCCCATTATTGTATGAGGAAGTACGGCTAAGCTCAGAAGAGAAGCATTCGCCCATGAAACCCCGTAGATTAAAAACAAATTTTTATTATTTTTTAAAAGTGTAGTGGATATTTTGCCATGGCTGGCTAAGTTCCTACTAACGCTATTTTACCCCGCGTTCACTTTGATTGGCAAAGTACTTTCTGTTCAATATGACGAGGGGTCCGACCCCTGGCTAGGAAGTTAGGTAAGGTTAGGTAGGTTTCTTTGGTTGGTTAGGTCAAGTACTGTTAGGTTCTAGTAAATGTTGCCTTTTTTAGAATGATAAGTTTCCATGCACAACAGAAATATGATTAAGTATGTTTACAGCTACACAATGATTGACTCATGGTGAAATAAATGCCAAATGCCGCCAGAGTCATGGTCAAATATAGTTCTCGTGTTCTCTGGTAATGGACGATTAGCCAATCAGATTGCATTCATGGTAGAATAGGGCTAGTAGGAACTTAACCGGTCATGGCAAAATATCCACTGCCTTTTAAATGCAAGAAGAAATAACTTGAGTATTAAATCGTAGGCGGTTCTAAAACAAATATTTTCCGAATGGTGGAGTGTAACTTATCCTTGAGGTAAGCTTTTGTTTGGTCAGAAGCTGTAGGTGTGAATTTATAATTTGTACCTTTCATATTGTGGCAAAAGATAGACAACATAAGGGTAATCTTGAATTTAATTGGCGTATAATTACGAGCACCATTGTTGACATTAGGTAAGACTTGGACCTTTCCGAAGCATCAGATTCTTATATACATATTATATAATTTGTCTCATGAAATGGACCAAACTAACCTTCACGTTGGTAAATGTCATAAAAGTAATATTACATAAAACTTATTCCTTTCCATTTTTGGGGCATTTCAAGAATAAGTTTCTCAAGTTGCTGATTATGGGGCACAATCATCGTAAAGTTTATTATCAGAAATTTCTTTCTTGCCCCTAGCATATTAAGAAATAAAAAGGTGGGGGGAATTATGATTTTCGTAATTTAGTTCGAGTGATCTTCCTGGATTCTTTTTATGATATGGTTAAAGTAACACAACCCTGTTATAAATCAGGGTACTGTAATAATTTTAGATGCAACAAATTTTTTACATAAATTGTTACTTTCCTTAGGGCTATTGGCTTTATCAGTGCTGATGCCAGCCGTAGGTTTGTCCACTAAATTCTATTTGTGCAGTGAAGATATTGTATGAAACAATTAGCATAGCCTCATCAGATTCATACCCTGGCTTCACTGAATTTGTCTCATTTATAGGTACAGTACAGTATATACAGAGTAATCTGTCTCATATTTTTAGTTTTATCAGTTTTCCTAATTCTTTTTCTTTATTTCAGAATTTTAACCTGCATATCAATTGAAGTATTGGTACTGTATAAGTGAAGGACTGTTAAGATTTCTTCTGCATGAAAAAAGTTGTATTTTGAACTTTATTAGCATGAGAGGAAGATGAACAAGTGCATAGCCAGTAAAGCAAATATGGAAGGACAATCTCTTAAATTCTCTGTTATGTATTCCTATAGGAACAGTTATGAGAGGGCACCCGGTAAATACCCCTCCTCTCCTCCTTACCGTTATATGCCAGCGGGTTACATACCAGTGCCGGGGCCCCCTTACACTTACCCAGTACCTGCCTTTAATGTACGACCACCAACCTCATATTATCAGGGTGCCCCATCTAGTAACATGAGTCCATACCATTCACCAGTGCCTCTTCAGTATAACTCAGGACATTATTATGGCATGCCTGTGTCTCAGTCATACACCAGAAGTGGAATTACAGGGTCCTACTCAAATCCACCAGCAGGAAGGATGCCATCTTATCCCATGCCTTACATGACAAGGTCACCACCAGCTTTTCAACATCCTGTGTCGAATCAAGTGTATCTTTCTCAGCCACAACAATTATATGTTCATCCTCCAACTTATACCACATCCAAACCTCCACAGAACTCACCAAATACTTCTTTGCATTCTTCAGTTCCAACACCTGATTCATTACCTGAAGATTCATTGATTTATTCTGTAGGGAGTGATGATGTACCAAATGTAAACATTGGTGAAGGACAAATGCTGATAAGGGGTTCCATTGTTGGCTATGAGAGTTTTGGAACAAAAGTTTTGCTAGACACTGGCAGTAGCATAAAACTAACTGTTGAGAGAGACATCATATATGTGAACGGTAAGAAAATTAACCCATCGCAAATCCTGAGTAAAGTAATTTCTAAAAAGACTTCTTTAAAAGTTGTATTCAGAGAAGTGGAGCCAGACAGTTCAGATGATTTGGTGAATGAAAAGTACACTGCAGTAGTGGCATGGTTTGGTGATGTCCCTTCCAGTGTAGGGTTTGTTCCTTCTTTCTCACTATTGTACATGGAAGACAATAAGGGAAGTAGTGAAGAAGACTTATATGGCTTGAAGAACTGTTCCAGTGAATTAGACTTGACTAATTGCAAACAAGGAATAATCTCTCACATTATTGGTTACGTGTGGTGGGCAGATAAGGAGAGAGGAATCTTACGTATATATGAATATAAGGGTTGGGGGCCCAAGTTTAGTGGTATTTTATTCACCCCAAATAATTTACACTTTGAAGGTCAGAAGATTGACTGTCAGGAGTTGCACCTACTCATTGCTCACGTCAACAAGTGTGACGTTTATGCACGTAAGGTAAAGTCTAAGGTGGTATTTGGAATGGAGGTGCAATGGGAAGCAGTTCATGTTGAGTGTGGTGAGCTTCCTCTATCCCTCAAATATCGTGAAACAGGTGATGACAGTGACAGTTCACATTATGAGTCCTTATCAGATTATGCCAGTGACAGAGTTTCAGATGATGAGGATATTGATCTTACCAATAACACATCAAAACCTGGAACAGAAAACAGTGAAGAGGAAGAAAATCCATGCAACTATCCTCAAAATGAGACAGGTGATTGTAAGAAAGCTTCCAGAGAATGCCTGTCAGAAGAGCTTCAAGACCTATCTATCAGTAATTTTAATGACGTGGAATATTCAGGAAGGCACCTTGCTGGAAACATCGTGGAATTGTGCTCAGATGGAGATGGCTTGGGTGTGGCTAAGTGGTTGAGTATGGAGTATGGTGATGTCTTCATTAAGTTCAAACAGGAGCGGATGTACTTTGATCGTGTTCCCTTAACTAAAATGTGTCACATACCTCCATCAGTGTATGTTAAGAGCTGTAATCTTTACGTACTTCCGATTGAAAGTGAGGAATATAATGGGTACACTGTGAGGCTGCTCGCCACTTGTGGATGGATATGTGCCAAGCCTATGATTATTCCTCGTCCAGGATCTCAGGCCAATGCTAGAGTATCCATCACTCATTTACGTTTGAAGAGTAAAAAGGTAAAGAACAAGTCCCCCCCAGGGCTGACAAAGACCAAAGGTAGTACTAAATTGGGGCCAAAAAGTGTTTGTAGTGATAGCAAAAATATCGGCTTAATCAGTCCAAATATGCTAAACCAAGCTGTCGACACTGAAAAACATTTACTTAAGCCAGATGATTTTAAAGTTTCTTGTGATGTTACTAAGGGTGCTGACAACTCCATCAACTCTACATTAGAAAAAGGAAAGCCAAAGAATAATGGAACCTTATCACTTGATGTCTTCATGTCCAACCACAGCATCAGCTCCATATATGATAGTACTATAGTGAGCACAGATTTGTTGAGGAACACACCACCCAGTAACTGTGCCTCTGTGAGCAGTACCTCACCTGGTAGGACCAGTTTCTCTTACAGTAATACTTCATCTGATAAGGGATATTCCTCAATAGGTAAGAAGATTTGATGAAAAAAAAATTATACAGTAGACAGTAATCTAATTTTGAATGTAAATTATATTCTAAAACTGAATGCAGTTTATATAATGAATAGACCTGAACGTCTGTTGAAAAGATTTTGTTTTTACTGTAGATGGATATTGATAGATAGATATTTAGTCAAACTTATTTACAAGTTTACATTGATTCAGCATGTATATTTTATAAACAATGCAGGTGTACTGTTCAGCATGTATTTAGACAATGCATGTATGTGTACCTGTATATGCACACTTCAGAATGTACAGTCAAGGTCAAAAGTTTGCTCCTTCCCAAAAGGAAGCAGCATTGACTCCAAATGAGATACAACAGCTAGGGTAAGTCAATTCGGAGACCCATTCCCGTGATTCAGTTTCACCATGGGGAGCGAACTTTTGTCCCCAACTGTACCTGTACTGTTACATAAGAAAGTGGGATACTACAGGAGGCCGACTGGCCCATACAGGGCAGATCCCTTTCACACCCATCCCAGTATAGGTATACTGTGCAGATATACTGTACAATATACATACACTGTAGGTACACAAGTGATGGATAGTATTACAAGGCTAAGTAATGATAGATCATAGAAATTTCTATTAGAAATTGAGGTAATGGCTTCATAATGGTACAGTATTGTGTAATAGAAGTGTTCACGTGTTTATTGAGTACAGTATTGGTTTGAGAATTCTCATTTCTGTAGCAGTTTACATCATTAAAGTGCTGTATGTTTAAGTATTTGAAACATTAAAAAGTGTTTTGTTACTTTCTCAGTCATTGGTGAATCTAAAAAGAATATTATTGTTTTCTTAATAATTGGTAAAGCAACTTCCTACACACGTTTTGATAATGTTATAAATGAATGGTTAAACATATAGGATGGATCACTTCATAATTAGACACCCCAGCTTATTTCACCTGATGATTAACCACCGTACTGCTACATAGGGGGTTAGGTTAGTATTAGGGTGGTTAATCTTTGTGTCAAAAAAAGCTTGGGTGTTTAATGTTTAGATAATTATAAAATCATTTAAAACTTTTTGTGTTTTTAATGACAAAGAGGTTTTTTATGATGCAGATGAGACAAATGAGCAAACCCTACATACTGGTGAGGTGGTGGAAGTTCACAGCAACATGGGGAAGCTCCTGGCAACAGATGGCACTCAGCACTACTTCTACAGAGATCATTGCTTTTTGTATGGCATCAGTCTGCGGCAAGTGGAACTTTGGCACGTGCTCGTTCATGGTGAGTGCTTTTATCCTCCCAGTACTCTTAGTATTAACTTCAGCCTTTGCTCAGAGGGGATGGGTAGGTGAGGGAGGGGGTGCCAGAAGTACAGTACAGTACAGTATTTAGTGTTGATGTCAGCTTTATGGGATTTAAGGGTTACATAAATCATAATTTCAGAAATTCAGGATACAGGTTTCCCTTTCTTTCATGATAAGTACTGCCTTCTCAAGAACCAGATTTTAAAGTTATAGTGTAAGATTTTGTATTGATTTCGAAGAGGTTTCACCATTCAATATTTTTATATTGTGATAATATTTTGTCAAACTCAATTTTATTATGTTAAAAATTTTTAATGAAAATAAGAATTGAATTGAGAGGTTTTATTTTTTAATGATATGAGTGATACAGTACTTTGTAACAGCGAATCCTGAAATTATTATATTGCAGGTCAGATGATTCACTTCAGGCTTAGCAAGACCAGCACAAATCGAGCTAAGGTGACAGAGGTAGTGATTGGTTCACGCCATGTAAATAGCAAAGAGGAAATTGCCTCACACATAAATGATTGGTGCAAGAATAATGCTGTTCCCGATGTTGCTCACAATATACTCGTAAGTCCTCCTTGCTTGTTATTTCTGATCATTTATAATCCACATGTCCTTTATACTATACTCATAATTACAGTGTTTATAGATAAATTACTTTAAACACAATATTAAGCCTTTTCTTCCTCACGTAACATCTTCTTTTCAACAGGTAAAGCAGCTCAGGCAACTGTAAGAAATAAATTTATTTTATAAATGAATCAAAGACGACCATACAAATGATTCCTGACACACTGGAGCCATAAGCTAAGGAATTTATGTTTTATACTTAACTTACCATGTTCTAATTTACTGATGAAACAGCTAATGTAGTTACATATTAGTCTTAAGCCTTAACATTTATACACACGTGTCTGATGATGACTACGTCACAAGTTAATGTTTGTAAGAAATGTTGTTCACATCTAAGAGTTATTCGTATTTAAGACATATATGTATAATAATGGCACTTTGCAATTAAGGTATTTGGTAGTGTACATACATTAATTAGCTACACGTTGCATTTGAGGTGCATGTATACCATACTATACTTGCTAAGCCTAGTTAAGCACTTTTTATGCATTAGTCTTGTAGCAGCACTGAGGAAGGTTATTTTTAGGGCTAATTTTCCAAATCGCTAATAGTATTTAGAATTATAGTTTTTGTTACAGGGTACTATAAATATAAATTTTGCCTGTGAAATTATTAAATGATCTTGCAATATTTTATTTGCAGTGCTTAGACAAGGATTTTGTACATAAATATCAAATGTGGGTGTTTTTAGGTGCTTTTGATTTCATTTAGTTAGTAGAGAATTGTAGGGTTAGTTTGATTTTCTTATCTGTATACAGCATATACAATACGTACAGTATTGAATAAAACAGCTGTAACATTGTAATCATATGTAGGGCATGCCACAGAAAATAGTATAGTATACACTTAATTTATATTTTTTACTACCTGACAAATCTGATACTGTACATATAAGAAAACATGTTAGACTAAAGCATGTAAGACTAAAACAATAAGAACATTAGTATTTTTAAGGAAAGAATTTTGATATACTGTACAGTATACTACAGTACTTTTGATTTTGCTTAAAGTTATACCTGTTAATGCATTTGCTTTATATTGTTTATTCATATACAGTACTGTATACTGTAATATATATATATATATATATATATATCCTGTATATATATCCTGTATATATATTTTGACTAGATTCATGACATATGAGTGAATTGTGGTAGTTATGAGACACAAAATGAAGCAGGAAATTTGTTCTCTTGCATTTCAGCATTATGCCTTCCTCAGAGAGAATTATACAAATGTTATGAAAGCTTCCCCCGCTTAGATAAATTTGGGTTCTGGAAAAAAAATCAAATCACGCACTCCCAGGAGTCAACTGGGCAGCCGCATCCCCACTAGCCCTCTCCCTACCATGCTGAGGTGTGAGTTATGTCATGGTTATTTTTCAACTCGTAATTTAGGGTACATAGACATAACTTTCTTCGTATTTTGTTATTTAGTTACATGCACACACAATCCTACATAGAGAATATGTAAAAATAAATTATATAATAAAAAACATAAAGGGAATGAACATTTCTTTGGGTTCCAATGAGAATTAGCAGGATGAAATGGGGGGGGGGGGGGGGGCTATGTTTTCGTTAGTTTTCAACTCATAATTTTGGGTAGATAAACATAACTTTTCTTATTGTTTTTTTTACTCTATTGCAGGTGCACTTAATTTTACATAAATAATGTGCAAAAAATAAAAGAAATAACTGCCCGGTACCTTAAGGTCAAAAACATAAAGGAAATACATTTAACATTTTTTTTGTGTGAAAGCGAGAGAGGGAGCATTGCTAAGGATCGGCAGAGGCAGTGTCCTTAGCCGGGCTGCATTGCTATGGTGAGGCTCGAGGCCACATAGCCAGTGTTTATGCAACTGGCGGTGTTAAACTTTCATTTAGCCTTTCCTCAATGGTTTTAGCTGCATAATTTCCTCTAGATAGTATTTTATTAATGTATACTGTATTTAAAGTGTTTCATGTTTTGGGTTATGATATTGGGGTTTTCTTGTCATTGAGGAAGTAGCCCAATTTTTCCCATGTTCTTTTATTTGCAATATGAAAATTCACTTAATGAATGGTTTTTCAGGAAACAACCGTTTCATATTGTGGAGGATACCTGCACTACAGTATGTACATATACAGGGAGATTTATCCAAACTCTTTCATGATTTTCTGGGTGTATTCTTGAGACAATTATAGGGGAAAACGATGTATTAGCCCCTCAGTTTTTATATAAATGTCAGAGCAGTACATTAAGTTTATATAATCATATCACCCCCTATAACTTTCCACTGGCTATGAGGTGACATGGTCACATCACGTGATGGGTAAGTTCCTGGAGGAGCAGCCCTAAGAATGCTAGGTCAGGACATAGAAGCCGGCTATTGCAGGCACTCTTACTCAACCCCAACAGGACGTATTTTAGAAGAGCTATTTAATATAACCTCCGTCCTCATTTAACACTCATTGCTACAGTGATTAAGTTGCGGTGATATACACTTGGAACTGTACAAAATATATTTTCTTAATAAGTAGAAGAAAGACAGTTGGGTTTCACTTTTAAAAACCCGATATACTTTTACATGTTCCAGCCTTATTAACTCATCAAGAATTAACGGTTAAAGGGCCACTTCAACGACAAAATGTTGAAACCCTTATAGTTTCCTAGTTACAGCACTTGCCTGCAATTTATGAAAGAGTTTAGAAACTCACCACTTACTGTATATGTAATACTGTATCATAGTTTAAAGCTACCCAAGCATTTATTTATTTTTCTTATAATACAAACCCCAACCCAAGGAAGTGGATGGGATAGCTTTTAGTTTGTGTGTATGTCTGTAAACAAATGTTTCAATTGTCTCCAATCATAAGTTCCTAGATCCAACTTGTCTAACAAATTTTAATAAAATTCCACAAAAGTTGACACAACTTGTGTAAAGGAATGAATGAATTATGGGCCACCTTCCCAAATGATCCTGCTTCAGTAATTTATGGCTGAGTTATGACTTTCTTGTGTAGTAAACCACAGCAAGAGAAGATGTTGCTTTCATATAAGGAGTAAAAACTAGCCATTGCTTATTTATGACCACAGCATACCAAACCTTGTAAAATGGGGACCATTTTAGTGTGGCTCAGTTGAGAGGCACTGTTGTTAATTAATTGTGTACTGCAACTGAAATTGTTACTTTTATACAACATCCAGCAGTGTTGATGCCACAATTATGGTTTGTGGTAAAGAGTTTGAAAATATTGTGCTTGTCTTTTATGAACTACAGTGTGACCTGCATGATTACTTCACCTTCATATAGAAAAGAAAACTGAGGGTGAGGTTTTACTGTTGTTTAACTGGCCTTCTGCTACATGAACTATATGGAGAGATATGTACCTGTTCTATAATTATTTATGTTTAAAATAAAATCTTTAGGGTGATAAGATTGTCAGATTCTGTACTGTTCTATTAATTCCAAACCTGACATAGGTGGGTTCACAGCTCAGTTGGTATAGTATTTCTCATAAAAGCAATTGGTCATAAGTTTATTTCCCAACTGGAATGAAGAATTGGATTCTCTCCTTATACTGGAAGTACTCTCAAAGGTAAATGAAATTATCATCAGGTGTACGAGCCAATGATGGAATGACTCATTAGTGGGCTAGTATCCTGCCAAGTTGGTGAAGTACCACTGTATGTAACACACTAGCTGATTATTGTTAAGAATCAAGAAGTGGACCCCTTCCTAAACACCATGGCAGGAAGTGAATTGTATGATTGAAAAAAAAAAAACAGACATTGACCAAAGTTTCAGTGAGACCCATGGCTTTTGTTTTATCAGTGAAACCAGAGGGTTTCCATCATTACACACATTACCGAAGCCATCCAAAGTTTATTCATCAAACTTTGCACAAGGTTATAGGAGACTATGACAATATTGTACCTAAACAGCTGACTGGAGGACACTGGAAGATTCGTGTAATGTAAAGAACAGCTTGTTTTTCTTTAAGTTAATTAATTTGTATCATATGTAGCATCACAAGATGGTTAATTTGTAAATGATGATCACACACACTTATGTTTATAGGAGGGGAAATCACATAATCTAAAGATTGTAAAAAGTTTCCTTAATACTTTTACGTATAAGGTGAATAAGGGAATCAGGCTGTGCATTATTTTAATAATTTTTAGTGTGTGGAGAGCAAACTTGTGTTATTATTAGTATTGTTTAAATATTCATAATACTGTAGTGTTAGTGTTATTTTATGGTGACCACAATTTTCAGGGGTCATTGATATGTTCTATTTGTGTGTAAGACATTGTTTTACACAAGTACTTCTTAACCTTTTACACACTGTACTGCTCTTAGATCATTCTCAAGTTGTATAGACACCACAGAGGAGTACTGTATAGTACTAGGCTCAGTGATGAAATATGAATGTAGAAAACAAAAGGTGAGAGATAACAAGCTGAAGCACTGAGTACCTATTTGCTCATATCCTCATCTTGCTTATGTAATATACACAGTGAATCCTTTACTGCCATATTAATTCACAACACGTCCTATTAGTGGTGCTCAGGAGTTTGAATCATCAGGTTCATTGAAGCAAACACTATCAAGTACAAAATGGAAATTAGTACACAGTCAGGTCATCAACAAGGTTAATGTTGCCCCATTGCTTCACAGAACCAAACATCATCATAACCCTTCACCAAACACAACATGAAGTAGCCCAGTTGTGTGAAAAAGCTTTTGTACAGGTATGTATAGTTAGTATTTTTCACACAACTGATTGAACCATTTTATCTTCAGTGTTAAAGTGAATCAAATTATAGATATTATTGCAAGTTGCATTAAGAAATAGTTCATTGCTCTCTGTTCAAGAAATAGTATATCTGTACATGTTTGTTACTCTTTTGTTTAAAATGTTAAGATAGTCCTAAAATACTGCTGGTTATATCCTTTTCTTCATCCTTGTCAAGACCAACACTGACTTTTTCATCATTCACTGTTATTTTTATATCCCCCACAAGAGGGCCCAGGATTTCTATTTGGTTACCCCTGTCATTTCTTATAACCAAGGTTTACTCAGTACAGTAGTATGCTGTCCTTCCCCATACACCACCTAACACAAACTAAACTCTCCAGTTATACATGCACATCGTTGCTGCCTGGAGCTTCATCTTCCTACCTTTCTCATTGCTTTCACTTTATTTCTGATATGGTGTAATGTATTTGCTTCATGATTCAATAGAGTTCTAGAGAAGTCCCACCATGTACAGTATAAAAGTAACACTTCTGAGAACCAACTGATATAAAAACATATTATTTTCCCCCAATACTGTACCAATTAAAATAAGTGTGCTCATCCGAATACTTGTTCCTAGCTCTAGAAAAATGAAGTAACCACTTGGAAATAAACTTCTGCTTTCCATACCCTTTTTTGTATACGATAAAACATTTCTTTGTGACAAAGGGGCTGCAACATTAAGTTAATTTGTTCATCCATAATAGATTGTCTTTAGTCTTAAGGTAAATATATATTAAGGAATATATATTGTTGGTACTGTATATCAGTTGTATACTACAGTAGCACCTTGAAGTGATTTTGCAACCTATATCCACTATTAGATTAGATACCTTGAGGACCATATACTTTTAATGTAATATACAGCAATTTTTCAAAATGTAGAGCGACAACATACTGTACTACTGCTTAATGAAGTCAGTAGTGATTCAGACGATTGTACTGTATTTGTGTAGTTTAGATTTTTGAACAAGCAAAGACTTGGTTGTGTTCATTATAGCTGAGGCAAATGAAGGCAGTAATAAATTTGAAGAATGTGATATTTTATTTGAAGAATGTGATATTTTATTTGAAGAATGTGATATTTTATTTGAATAAAGTAAAATGTGGCTTAGTTTCAGGAAGTAAAATCAATGTTTATAATTTATTTGTACCATCATAGTTCTTTAAGTAGCATAAACAATAAAGTAGATAAAATGTGTTCATTTATTACATTAAAATAGTTATTAAATTCCATCAAATTCTTTCAGTAACACAAAAGGCTCTATCCTTCCACTTAATGTGCAGGGAGAAAGTCCTGTTAACTTCACCCATCCGTCCATATATACAAAAAAAAAAACAAATGTTCGAAAAGTGTTTAGACCAATGCAAAAATTATCCAATGTTGGAATTTAAAGTATGAAGACTTCATTATATGGATCCTTGGATTACTGAATTACATTTTCGAGCTGTTTAATATATATATATATATATATATATATATATATATATATATATATATATATATATCTATATATATATATATATATATATGTACTGAAGAAGTTGTGTACAGTACAGTATGTGCATTACAAACACAGCTTGATTTTTTGTCTTGATCAAGTATGTGTACAGTATTTGTGTTAAGCATCTTTGTAGACAATACTGTATAAAGTTACCTGTACTGCTCTCAAAATCATATAAAAATATGATGAAGGACCTTATGAAATTCTAATTTTGATTTTGTTATACTACAGTTACATCTACAGGTACTCCTCGACTTACGACTTACTTGACTTACGGCCACCCGGACAAATGACCGCCTCGGTTGTATAAAATATTTTTCAAATTACAGTACAGGTAGTCGTCGACTTACGACCTATGCGACTTACGTCTGTTCGACTTTACGACCGGCGGTACGACAGTTTTGGCCCCAGCCTCCTGGCGCTGCCGGGAGCTGGAGCCGCGCGCATCCCCGCACTCAATTACAAACACGCTCGCTGGTACAGCACACTTCCCTCCGTGTCTGTTTGCCTTGTGCCTTTCTTTTGTCTTGGAAATTTTTCTTGAACCACCACCCCCCCAAGATGTCTACCAAGAGGAAACTGTCTTCATCTACTCCTCAACCTGTCACTAAGGGATTATCAGAAGGTTTATCTCTACTGAATAAACTTCTTGCCCATTTTGAAGGAATGGACCCAAACATCGAACGATTTGCAAGGATTGAGCGGATGGCACGCAATTCGTTTCGTCCGTATCAAGAAATTTACGAGGAGAAGAAGAAACGAACAATTCAGACAAAGCTCACCATGTTCATGAAAAAAACAACTCCTCCGGCTACCCCAAAGGCTGCCCCAGCTGACGACATCGACGATCCACAGCCAAGCACCAGCGGCCAATAAGATGTTTTTTGTATGTTTGTATGTGTTTGTATGTTTTGCAACTAAAATGTTTTATATGTTTTGCACCTGTATTTTTTTTTTTTGTATGTTGTGTAAATAATAAACCAATTGTACTGTAGTATGCAGTGATTTACTTAAACCTGACGACCGTAACAATAATGAACAAAGAAAATGTTGATAAAATATGACTTAAAGATGATTATATTATCATTACACATTATAATATACGTAAGGTAATTATAACATAGGCCGACTTACGACCAGATCAACTTACGACCGGGCGGCCGTAACCAATCTAGGTCGTAAGTCGACGACTACCTGTACAGGTACTTATTTTCGAGTCCCGACGTTAGTGATCGCGCTGTATACTGACAAAATTTTCGTTTGTAATTCCCTTTAAAATGGCTGGGAAACATAAAAGTGAGAGTACTCGTGGTGCTGAGAAGAAAAAGAGACACCCATTTTAGATTTTCTATGTATTATTTTCGACTTATGACCTGGTCGTCTGTCCCTAACCCCATCGTAAGTCGAGGACTGACTGTACTTGATTTTTTTAATAATCTTTTTCCTAATTGTAGAGAATTAATTATATTTTGTATACTGTAATTTGTTTTGGTGTCACCTGTGTCCTTCAGCTACATTTTTAATAATACAGTAATTAAACTGGACTGTACTTGTATTTTGTTTGGTCTTGGTATGATATCAGTTCTACAACCAAACTTACAGTGAGGAGCAATGATCTCAGGAACATTCAATTAACTGTAAAGGAATGTATCAACATGTAAACCAGTTTGTGTTTATTGTAACGTGTGTTTGTTGTCTACTTGGTAATTGGAGAATGCATTAAAATAATTTTGTCACCAAATGTAATTAGGTGCTCTGCCGGAGCTTCTACTGGTTTACGTAATTTTGTAACTACAGTACATACTGTAAGGTCATTATTTATCTGTTAGTTATTAATTCATGTCTTAATTCCTGTACTGTAAAATTATTTTAGATTATTTTGTAATTTTATTACTTTAAATGCATTAATAGAACTCACAATACAAAAAAATCCCATTTAGTTTAGGGAGGGATTCAACAACTAGCACAGAAATATTCAAAACATTTAAAGAGATTGTTAGTTTTATGGATTAGATTATTTTTTTATGTTCCTTGAAAATTAAAAGGGATTTATATGAGGTAGAATTTTCAAGTTGTGCAATTTTGTTCTGATATTAAAAGATCATTTACACTGCCCCCTGTGTCTGTTTCCACACCAGCTTCTGCATCTGAGTGATTACCCCAGTTGACCGGTTCTTGTATTAGATATGGTGCTGTTTGAACCATCTTAGTTAACTAGTGGATAAGATTGATAGAACTGATGTTATGAGTGTGACTCCGTAAATAAGGGATATTATAAGGCTTATGAGCGGTTTACTGTAGTTTTCTTGTTAAGTTGTATTAGTTTTGTTTATGATTTTATGTAATATTTTCTGGCAAGAGAAATTAAGTACAGTACAAACAGGTAAATCCCTCAAAAAATGTTTAATTACTTTTACTTCTATCCTCTTCACCGCTGATCGGCTCGTTAGCCGCTTGGGCGATCGGTCCAATGAGGAAGTATTTACAGACGTACATGTATCTGTTGTGTTGGTACCTCTGACTGTATAGATATAATATCCTTTATCCTGCAGTGTTCTGTGATTAGTATTACAGTGCTGAAATAATACTAAGGCCTAATATTTGTAATAAAATCAATGGTCAAGTGCTCTTTAGTGCAGTACTTTAATGATGGATGATTAAGGATGTATGTGGTATACAGTAGGAAAGGTTTGATTGTTTGAGCTCAGAAGGGAACAGTTGCCATTTCCCAAATGATATGTACGAGTATTTATGGGAGAAAACCAAGATGTAGTAATATGGCTTTAATGTAATATTTTTACTAAATGTGTAATTTTATGTTTTATAGCAATTATTCATCAACAAACAGATTGATCTCGTCATTTTGTGTTTCTGACAAAGAGAAACATTCAGACAAACTCTGGAATATAATCAAAGAACCATCACGTCTGAGGGTTGGCAACCACAGACGGGCAAGGGGCGACCTATTTGAGGTGTATAAGCATCTCAAGGGGCACTACTCAGTCGAATGTCTTTACTTGGAGCTGGCGGACGCTCGCCCCACAAGGGGTCACATCTCAAGATGGAAGAAACCGCAGGTCCAGAAAACTGTGAGGGCAAAATTTTCGGAGTGAGAGTTGTGAACTCTTGGAACAATCTACCAGAAAGTGTTGTGACGGCACCGAGTGTGAGCTCTTTCAAGACCAGACTTGACCAACACTGGAGCAGGTTCAGGTACATTCAGGAGCCGGTGCATGCCCAGTACTTGCCAACAGTGCGTAACATAGAGGTGACCGATCGCCCAAGCGGCTAACGAGCTGATCAATGGTGAGGAGTATAAAAGAAATGAAAAAAAAAAGATTAAGTTTGACCTGTATTCTCATTCTTTCTAAATGTTTATGTACATTCGTTTTCTTTGATGCTAAAATAAGAGAAAACGTAACATTTATAGGGGATTTCTTTGCCTTTTTATTATTATAATGTATTGGAAATATTTTTCTTTATCCTCTTCGCCACTAACCGGCCTGTTAGCTGCTTGGGAGGCCTGTCGCCTCTCTGTTAGGCACTGGTCATGTACTGGTTCTCTGTTACATACTGCTGGCAATGTGGGCATGTACTGGCTCTCTGTTACATACTGCTGAAACTGTGGGCATGTACTGGCTCTCTGTTACATACTGCTGGCACTGTGGGCATGTACTGGTTCTCTGTTACATACTGCTGGCACTGTGGGCATGTACTGGCTCTCTGTTACATACTGCTGGCACTGTGGGCATGTACTGGCACTCTGTTACATACTGCTGGCCCTGTGGGCATGTACTGGCTCTCTGTTACATACTGCTGGCACTGTGGGCATGTACTGGCTCTCTGTTACATACTGATGGCACTGTGGGCATGTACTGACTCTCTGTTACATACTGCTGGCACTGTGGGCATGTACTTTTTTTTTTCTTTTATCCTCTTCGCCACTGATCGGCTTGTTAGCTGCTTGGGCGATCGGTCACGTCTCTGATTACTTTTCCTTTTCATTTATCTTCTTCACCAAAAGATCGGCTTGCTAGCCGCCTGGGCGATCGATCACGTCTCTGTCACGCACTGTTGGCAAATACTAGGCATGCACCGGCTCCTGAATGTACCTGAACCCGCTCCAATGTTGGTCAAGTCTTGTCTTGAAAGAGCTCACACTCGGTGCCATCACAACACTCTGGTAGATTGTTCCAAGAGTTTACAACCCTCACTCCAAAAAAGTTTGCCCTCCCAGTTTTCTGGACTTGTGGCTTTTTCAATCTTGAGCTGTGACCCCTTGTGGGGAGAGCGTCCGCCAGCTCCAAGTAAGTACACTCAGCTGAGTAGTGCCCCCCGAGATGCTTATACACCTCAACTAGGCCCCCCTTGCCCGTCTATAGTATAAGCTAGGCAAGTTGCCTCTCTGTTACATACTGCTGGCACTGTGGGCATGTACTGGCTCTCTGTTACATACTGTGGGCATGTACTGGCTCTGTTACATACTGCTGGCACTGTGGGCATGTACTGGCTCTCTGTTACATACGGCTGGCACTGTGGGCATGTACTGGCTCTCTGTTACATACTGCTGGCACTGTGGGCATGTACTGGCTCTCTGTTACGTACTGTGGGCATTTACTGGCTCTTTGTTACGTACTGTTGGCACTGTGAGCATGTACTGGCTCTCTCTTACGTACTGTGGGCATGTACTGGCTCTGTTACGTACTGTGGGCATTTACTGGCTCTCTGTTACGTACTGTTGGCACTGTGGGCATGTACTGGCTCTCTCTTATGTACTGTGGGCATATACTGACTCTCTCTTACGTACTGTTGGCACTGTGGGCATGTACTTTTTTCTTTTTCTTTTATCCTCTTCGCCTCTGATCAGCTTGTTAGCCGCTTGGGCGATCGGTCACATCTCTGATTACTTTTCCTTTTCATTTATCTTCTTCACCAAAAGATCGGCTCGCTGGCCGCCCGGGCGATCGATCACGTCTCTGTCACGCACCGTTGGCAAATACTGGATATGCACCGGCTCCTGAATGTACCTGAACCCGCTCCAGTGTTGGTCAAGTCTTGTCTTGAAAGAGCTCACGCTCGGTGCCGTCATAACACTCGCTGGTAGATTGTTCCAAGAGTTTACAACCCTCACTCCGAAAAAGTTTGCCCTCACGGTTTTCTGGACTTGCGGCTTCTTCAATCTTGAGCTGTGACCCCTTGTGGGGAGAGCGTCCGCCAGCTCCAAGTAAGTACACTCAGCTGAGTAGTGCCCCCTGAGATGCTTATAAGAACATAAGAACATAAGAATGGAGGAAACTGCAGCGGGCCTATTGGCCCATACTGGGCAGTCCCGTTTACACCCAACCCCTATTGCTCATATGAGCATCCAACCTATGTTTGAAGCAATTCAGCGTATTCGAGTTAATGATGATATTTGGTAACTTGTTCCATTCATCCACTACTCTGTTTCCAAACCAGTGTTTACCTATTTCACGCCTAAATCTAAATTTGTCCAATTTAAATCCATTGTTACGAGTTCGCTCCTGGTTGGATAATTTGAGTACCTTTGTAATGTCCCCTTTGTTTAGCCCTGCCTTCCATTTATACACCTCTATCAGGTCGCCCCTCGCTCTACGTCTCTCAAGGGAGTGCAAATTAAGATGCTTTAACCTGTCTCTATACTCAAGGTTCCTGATACCCGGGATTAGTCTTGTCATTCTCCTCTGAATTCTTTCCAAGGATTCTATATCCATTCTGTAATACGGTGACCAGAACTGGACTGCGTAATCCAGGTGTGGTCTCACAAGAGCAAGATACAGTTTTAGGATGACCTCGCTAGTCTTGTAACTAACACTCCTTTGTATGAACCCAAGTACTTTATTAGCCTTGTTTCGAGCAAAAACACATTGTTTACTTGGCTTAAGGTTCCTACTTATCATTACTCCTAAATCTCTCTCGCAGTCGGATTTCTCTATGGCATCGTTGTTCATCTGGTATCTGGTTTCCCTGTTTACATTTCCTATACTGAGTACTTTACATTTGTCAATGTTGAATTTCATCTGCCATTTTTCAGACCATTCGAAAAATTTGTTTAGATCCTCCTGTAGTTTTGCCGAGTCCTCGTCAGATTTGATAACACGTCCTATTTTAGTATCATCAGCAAATTTACTTATGTTGCTGTCTATGCCGATATCTATGTCGTTTATGTATATAATAAACAATAATGGTCCAAGTACTGAGCCTTGGGGAACTCCACTTGTGACGTTGCTCCAATGGGACTTAGTGCCGTTAATGCTCACTCGCTGTTTCCTGTCCTGTAACCACGCCCTAATCCATTTAAGGATGTCACCTTTGATGCCATGAGCTTCTACCTTTCTAATTAGTCTTTCGTGGGGTACTCTGTCGAAGGCTTTGCTAAAGTCGAGATATACCACATCATAATTGTGCCCCTCGTCCACTGATTCGAAAACTGATGAAAAGAATGTTAATAGATTAGTTAGGCAGGAACGTCCGCTTGTGAAGCCATGCTGGGAATCATTGATCAATCTGTGCTTCTCCAGGTGATTTCGAATAGAGTTTGAAATGATTGCTTCCAGTAATTTGCCTACTATTGATGTTAGACTGATTGGGCGGTAGTTAGAGGATAGTGATCTATCCCCCTTCTTGAAGATCGGTATTACATTCGCTATCCTCCAGGATTCTGGTACTACACCTGTTTTTAAGGACATGTTAAACAACTTTGCTAAGGGCATACTAAGCTCTTCCTTACATTCCTTTAATACTCTGGCAAATATCTCATCGGGACCAGGTGACTTATTAGGCTTTAGTTTGTCTATTTGCTTACTAACATCGTTACTAGTCACTACTATCTCACTTAATTTGTTTTCTTCACTATCTCTGAATAGAGTCGGTGCCTCGGGTATCATGTTTAAATTTTCGCTGGTGAAAACTGTTGAAAAATATTTATTCAAATTATTGCTCATTTCTCCGTCGTTATCAGTGAGCTCGCCGGAGTCTGACCGTATTGGTCCAATCTTTTCTCGTGTTTTAGTTTGGTACATTTGGTAGAATCCTTTGGGGTTTGTCTTTGCCTCCCTTGCTATCCTTACCTCATTATTCCTCTTTGCTTTCCTTATCTCGGTTTTAACCCTACTCGCCAATACCCTATAATAGTCCCGGAGGTGAATTTCGCCACGATTTATCCTTCTACCTATAGCCTTCCTTTGGCCAATGATGTTCTTTAAATAATTATTTATCCATTTAGGGTCATTGTTGTTTGATCTGAGTTTTTTGTATGGTATGTTCTGCCTTTGTGCATTAAGTAACTCACTATTTAAATTGTCGTGGAACTCGGCAATCTCAGATCTCGTTATCAGGTCGGTGTCATCTGTCAGGTTCACGGCCAAGCGCGACACCCCCTCTCTCAGCTGCCTCTTTAAACTGTCAAAGTTTGCCCTTCTGAAATCTGGTACTTTAGTGGAATTTTCCTTCCGTCTGCCCTGAAAATCTAACTGGAATCGAATTTCTTTGTGATCGCTGTTTGCAAGTTCGTTCCCTACCTCGACATTGCTAATGAGGTTTTCTCTGTTTGACAAAACTAAATCCAATATATTATTACCCCGTGTGGGTTCGGTTATATGTTGACTTAGGAAACAGTCCTGGATCGTCTCGAGAAAATCCTCTGATTCTGAGTTTCCCGTAAGGTCGGTCCAATCTATTTGGCCAAGGTTAAAGTCGCCTACTATACAGACTTTGTTGTGTATGGAAGCCCTGCGCATTTCATCCCAGATAAGTCGCTCATTGACTCTGTCAAGATTGGGGGGTCTATATATTACTCCTGTGATTAATTTTTCCCGACCGTCGCTTAATTCTATCCAAATTGTTTCTGTATTCCTCTCAGTTTTTATTTCCTTATTTATTTCACACTTCAGGTTATCCCTAACATAGATTGCTACTCCGCCTCCTTTCCTGGTCTGCCTATCGGTATGGAACAGTTTGTAACCCGCAATTTGGTATTCGACTGGTAATTCACGTGTGTCTAGGTTGATCCATGTTTCAGTGAATGCAATTATATCGATTTCTTCGGTACATACCAAGGCCCTAATATCATCCATTTTGTTTCTCATACTTCTACTGTTCGCGTAATATACATTTAAGTTAGTCGTGTTCTGAGTCCTTCCCTTACCGCGTTTAGTTTTAAACTCCCTGTCTAATTTAGTTATGTCATCATTCCTAACACTATTTCCCTGTAATCTTTCGCCTTGTTTACCCGCTCCCACTGCAGTCTCCTCCACCCCCGTGCCCCCATGTTCTCTTAGCAGTTTAAAGACTTCGATATCTTTTGAACTGCCCCCTCTAGAGCCCCAGCCAGGGTTACTACTCCATCCCTAGACAGGTGCACCCCATCCCTAGCATAAAGGTCCCTTCTGCCATAGAAGTTGTCCCAGTTGTCAATGAATGGGACTGATATTGACTTGCAATATCTGTCAAGACGGTCGTTAACACCAACTGCCCTTGACAACCATTCACTGCCAACTCTCCTTCTAGGCAGGACACCGCATATGATAGGGATCCCTCCCTTAGTCCTAATACGATCTATGGCTGCCTTGAACTTATCAAGAAGCTCCTCGCTCCTACACCGGCCAATATCATTGCCTCCTGCACTGAGGCAGATAATGGGTTTGTTCCCATTACCAGACAAGATATTGTCCATCCTGTCAATTATATCCCCCACCCCAGCTCCTGGCAAACACACCCTCATCCTATTTTTGTTTTTACCACAAAAGGCCCTGTCCATGTACCTTACCTGTGAGTCACCAACAATTAAAGTTTTTATACCTTCCTTGTCATCCCTTTCCCTGACTGTACTAACGTCCAATTCGTCTATCAAGGGACTGAACGGGTTGGTACACTTAGCTGTTGTTGTCGTTGTTGTCGTATCCTTGGTGTGCTTCTTCACCAAAAGCTTTGTCTTCCCACTACTCACAATTTTCCACTCGCTTGATTTTTCGTCAGCCACTGGCTTTACTCGTCCAGCCTCTCCTTTTAACATCGCCATCTCCTCCCTTAATTTCAAGTTCTCCAACGTGGCCCTCTCAATTTCTAACTTGGCCTTCGCCAATTCTTCAGTGGACCACTCCAGTTTGGTCAACAAACTCTCATACCCAAGACCGCACCTTGCTCTGGCCATATCTGATAATTATCCCTCCGGAGCTAACCCTGCCGTGACCTTTCCCCTGGTGAGGTCAGAACACAACTAGGTCCCCCCTTGCCCGTCTGTAGTATAAGCAAGAAAGTTCAGGCGCTCCAATCTCTCAGGGTAGCTGAGGTGCCTAGGTGCAGGCACCAGTCTGGTGGCCCTCCTTTGAATATTTTCAACCAACTGACAGTCCCTGGCATATCTCGGCGACCAGATGGGGTGACAGTACTCCAGATGGGGAAGCACTTCACTACTGAAGATCGTTACGAGGGACGGACCGTCTAGATAGCTGAACGACCTTCTTATAAGACCCAATAATTTATTCACCTGATTTACCTTCTTCTCACAATGGCCCGAGAACTTCAGCTCATTGTCAACATATACACCTAGGTCCTTCTCACACACAGTCTCAACTAGTGCAGTTTCTTCATCCCGTTGGGACATATGATACGCCTCCTTACCGTTGGTACGCCCCAGGTGCATCCTCTTACACTTCGTGACATTGAATCTCAGCAGCCATTTCTTCGACCATTTCTGGAGCCCACAGAGGTCCTTCTGCAGCTCTTCACAGTCTGCTTGGTTCTTAATTTCCCGAAATAACTTGGCGTCATCGGCAAACATTTGTATGGAGGAGTGTACAACGTCAGGCATGTCATTTATGAAACAAACAAACAGCCAGCGGGTCCAATGCACTGCCCTGTGGTACCCTACTTGTGACAGATACAGATGACGATTTCGTACCATTAATCACCACACACTGCTTGCGGTCATGTAGAAAGTCTTCTATCCACGCTAGGACATTTCCCCGAATTCCGTACCCTTCCAGTTTGATTTTCAGCCTTTTGTGGGGTATGCTGTCGAAAGCCTTGGCAAAATGTAGGTAAATATTGTCGATATTACCACCCCGTTCCAGAATATGGGTCCAAACATCCAATACCTTGAGCAATTGTGTCAAGCAGGAGCGCCCCGGCATAAAACCGTGTTGGCAATCTTTTACAAGGTTGTTTCGTATTAGATGTTCCATTGCAGCATCTCTGATAATACTCTCAAGTACTTTACATATTATGCTGGTCAGGCTCACCGGTCTGTAGTTGTTTGTGGAGTGACGATCGCCCTTCTTGAAGATAGGACTCAAATAAGCCACTTTCCATTCACTGGGGGCCATTTGTTCATCCAGGCATTTACAAAACAGGATCTTCAGGGGCTCTGCAAGCTCGTTGCACAACTCTGTTAGCACTCTAGGATGCACCATGTCTGGTCCGGGACTCTTATGGACCTTTAGCCTGGACAGTATATTTCTAATACCCTCTTCTGTGAACACAATGTGGGTCAGTGCTGTGTCGAACCGTCTGTCCTCAAACGCAGGAAGGTTAGTTGCATCCTCTCTTGTGAACACTGAGGAAAAGAAGCTGTTCAATGCCTCAGCTTTATCCTGGTCAGAATCTGCATAACTACCATCCACCAGCCTCAGGTCTGATACTCCTACTTGCGTTTTCAATTTCGACTTTGCATAGCGGTAAAATGCCTTTGGGTTTGACTTGACCTCGCTTGCAACCAGCCTCTGGAACTCCTTTTCAGCCCTCCTACACTCTATCTTTGCTTGGTTTCTGGCGCTTGCATACATCCTCCTGTCTTGCTCATCGTTTGACCCAACCCACGTCTTGAATTTCTGGGTTTTCTTCTTAATTTTGTCGACTGCAGCATGGTTCATGTGTAGGGAGGTATCCCCTCGTATTCCTAGAAGCACTGGGTTTGGTCTTGGGTATATATTTATCGATCAAATGGGTCATTTTACTAGTTATGATATTCAGCGTAGTGTCTGCATTCTTGTACCTTAATAAGTCAGGCCAGTTGATACCCCTCATCCCATTGTAATTTCCCTTGTAATATTTGCACCTTGGCCTGGCCTTATCCTGAACTAGGTAACAGTTAAAATCTGAATGACAACACTGTATGATGACTAGTGCCAACTGGGGCAAGGTGTTCCAGTTTGGCCACCATACCCTCCTCGTTTGTTATGATGAGGTCAAGTGGTTTGGGTGTTTGCTCCCCTCTGTAATGTGTCGGGTCTCTTACATGTTGGAACAGAAAATTATCTCTCAGAGTTTCTACAAAAAGAGTAGCAGGGTTATTCAAGTCATTCGGGGTGGACTCGTTTCTTCAGTCGATGTCGCCATAGTCAAAGTCCCCCATGATAAGGAGGTGGCTAGGGTTGAGCATCGCCGCGTTGTTTATTAAGGTTCTTAAGTTCCTTTGATTTAGTGGGCCACAGTTTGGGGATCTGTAGATACACCCAACGATAAGTAAGTCTCCTCCCTTTAATTTAATTTTACACCACTTGGACTCTTCAAAAACATCCTCTCCCTGTACCCTTGTAGTGGATTTCTCCCCTACAAACGCTATTTGTCGCTGCATAGCCGACCCCATGAATTCCCCTGTGTATGCCTCGTGGTCTAGGTCAACCAGCGCCGCCCACGGAGCGGGGGTCAACTACTAAGCCACGCCAACCCCCGCTATTTAAGACCTGACCTCGTGGTGATCGCTCTCTTTCTTCCTACACCAACCAGCCAGCAACACCTCCTCCTCCGCCTGCCTGGCGGTCCTCGCTCCCGCTGGCGAGCATGGCGACCCACAAGCTGGTCCTCCTCTGAGCATCCTCACCAACCAGCTCTCTCTATATCACGCTTGTAACCATGCTGCCTTCCCAGCACCAAGCTGCATTGTACATCCAATACAACATGTATATAGAGAGCACATTGTGAGTTTCCTTTCTCCATCCCATCCTGAGAGAGAACAAAAAACCCGTACCCCACAATGGTGAACCCCGGAGATTCGCACTCACACAGGATGGAGGAGAAACAGATCACGCTCCCAGTCTTCAAGGAACATGGAAGACTGGCTTACCCATGCAGAAGCAGCTCTCATCAGCTCTACAGCTACTGTCTCTACACCGCAGGTTAGACACCCTAGAGCAGCTCTGCTACTCTAAGCAGACAGCCGCTCCTCTTCCGACCCCAGCACACCCGTCCTGCCTCAGACGCCGCCCCCGGCCCAGCAGTACCCCCTGCAGCTTCTGACACGGCCCCTGCTCCTGAGTGCGGACCCACACATCCCTCTTTTCTCCCTCAGGTACTTCCTGCTAATGTCCTGCACCCTGCTGCTGTCGTGGACCCAGCTGCTGTCACGAGCCCTCATCCGCTTCTGCTGACGCAGCCCCTGCTCCTGACCCAGGCCCACACACCCCAGCAGGCGCATCTGACGACTCTGTACCTGCCATGAGGGAAGCACAACATTCATCGCCTCCACACACACTTTTTCTCCCTCTCTTCTCCCACAGATACTGTGTATATAGACAGTTGTATCCAGCGACCGGCTCATCCACGCCATCGCCGATGTCTCACATGAGGCATGCACCGCCCGTTCTGCCTCACATGTGCTAAGCAACCCTGCAGACAACAAGTCTCCTACACTGCCTGGAGGGAAGGGGGAGTATTGTAGTGGATTTCTCCCCTACAAATGCTGTTTGTCGCTGAGTAGCCGACCCCACCAATTCCCCAGTGTATGCCTCGTGGTCTAGGTCAACCAGCACCGCCATACATCACGGAGTGGAGGTCAACTACTGAGCCACGCTTACCCCTGCTATTTAAGACCTGACCTCGTGGTGACCTGCCTCTTTCTACCCACACCAACCAGCCAGCAACACCTCCTCCTCCTCCGCCTGCCTGGCGGTCCTCGCTCCCGCCGGAGAGCATGGCGACCCACAAGCTGGTCCTCCTCTGAGCATCCTCACCAACCAGCTCTCTCTACATCACGCTTGTAACCATGCTGCCTTCCCAGCACCAAGCTGCATTGTACATCCAATACAACATGTATACAGAGAGCACATTGCGAGTCCTTTCTCCAACCCATCCTGAGTGTGAACCCAAATATCCCATACCCCACACCCTCGCCTGGCTGGCTCTAAGGTCTTGCCTAGCGTAGATAACCACACCCCTCTTGCAAGTTTCTTGAGAAAGGTTCGTAAATGAGTCATATCCAGCAATACTGAACTCGCATTCCTCTGGGTCGATTCTCCTGTTCTTGTACAACAGTTCTACAACACCTACAATATCTGGTTGGTGTACTCTTAGTAGTATTTCAAACTCCTCTCTCTTATCAAGGAACGTGTCAGTATTAGTGTACATGACATTCAAGCCAGAATTTGTTCTCGGTAACGTCTCTGCTCTTAGTAATAAACCCGCTCCCCCCCACATTCTCAGAAGCTGCAGCATTTGCTAAGTACACTGTATTTTGCGGGGTGTGATTAGAAATGTCATTGTTTACACGGCGCTCGCCTCCTCCTGTCCGGTAGGCTGAGCTGGTGCTGCCTCCCGGGTGAGGGGTTGAGTGGGTGGAGGGTGCACTGCTGCCCCTAGCTCTGTGTCGGCACACTTGTTTCCACTACCCTCCCCTGAGTATAACCCATGTTCACCTGTCCCCGTTCCTCCTCGACTCCTCCCTCTTCTGCTTCAAGTCCTGCAGGAGCTTCTTGTGCTGTTCCCTCTGCATTACCGTGCGGTCTGGGGGAATGAATGCATCCCGAAATGCCTCGCTCCTTGCTAAGTTTTTTGCCTGCCGAATAACCTGCCATTTCTCCTCGTCACTCACTAGTGTGATCCTGAGGGGGCGAGGCTTAGCCCCCTGCTTTTGTCCCAGCCTCCTCACATCCTGAGGGGTTGGTGGAATCTTCAGAACCTCTGTACAAATGTTTTGAAACAGCACCTTATCGTGTGTTTCCTTACTCATAGTTCCCTCCCCCTGGCTCTCTGGGACTCCAAAAACTATTACATTGTTCCTGCGCTGGAGACGTTCCTGGTGTTCCTCCTCTCCCCTAACAGTAAATCCGTTAATTTTCATTTCTTCGACACACTTCAAAGTCCCAAGCTGTTGTAGGACCTGTACTGATCCTGCATTACTCTCCGCCCCCTCCTGTGGCCCTCCTAATACGTCAGCATAACTTCTCTTAGCAATCACCTCCATTCTATCGGCTACTTCCTCAGTCTTAGCAAGGATCTTGTGGGGTTCAGGTTGTTTGGTTCACACTCAGGATGGAATGGAGAAAGGAAACTCACAATGTGCTCTATATACATGTTGTATTGGATGTACAATGCAGCTTGGTGCTGGGAAGGCAGCATGGTTACAAGCGTGATGTAGAGAGAGCTGGTTGGTGAGGATGCGCAGAGAAGGACAGCTTGTGGGTCGCCATGCTCGCCAGGCAGGCGGAGGAGGAGCGAGGGCCGCCAGGCAGCGGCGGAGGTGTTGCTGGCTGGTTGGTTTGGGTAGAAAGAGACAGGTCGATACGATACGAAGTCTTTAGTTAAGAGGTGAAAGAAGATTATTAGGGGTTGAAGGAAAAAGTGGTGAAACTGAAATACAGTAGGAGTAGAAAGAATCTGGGCTCAACCAGATCGCTTCATCTTTTTATTGGTATTTTGTCTTTGTTCTGCTCCCTTGGGTCGTCAGACCTTTGTATTAATATTGGTTTATTTACATAATGCTGCTTATTATTATTATTTTTATTATTGTTGGAGTTAGTGAGCTCGCCCAGGTCCTTGTGTAACTGGGAGGGTAGTCACATTTTTTTTTTTTTTTTTTTTTTTTTTTTTTTTTTGAGGTGTTAGTTAAGTGTTAGTTGTGTTAGTCTAAAGGTACACTGTATGGAGAGGCCTGCCAGGTTCTTAGTGGAGCTGGTTGGTCACTCTCATCTTTATTCCTCTAATAATGTTTCATGTATAAATGTGTATATTGAGGCAGGAGGTGGTTCAATTACTTCTTCCTGGCTGATATAGCTTGGAGGGTAATCACATTATTATTATTATTATTATTATTATTATTTTTTTTTTTTTTTTTTTTTTTTTTTTTTTTTTTGAGTTAGTGAGCCCGCCCAGGTCCTTGTGTAGCTGGGAGGGTAGTCACATTTTTTTTTTTTTTTTTTTTTTTTTTTTTTTTTTTTGCTAAAATGTTAGTTCAATGTTAAATGTTAAATCTTAAATATTAGTTATGTTAGTCTAAAGGTACACTGTATGGAGAGGCCTGCCAGGTTCTTGTGGAGCTGGTAGGTCACTCTCATCTTTTATTCTCTCTATTAATGTCTTATATGTATATTGGGGCAGGAGATGGTTCAATTACTTTCTTCCTGGCTGATTTAAACCAACTGTGTTCTTGGAATTCTTCGTTGTCCATATTATTTATCCAGTTTTGATATGTTTCTGTGTTAAGTTCAGTCACTTTTTTCCAAATATTTACAGCTTTGTTGTGTATATCTACATTAATTGCTAAGAGATTTGCTCTCTTATGTAGCTGTTCATTACTGATGTGGTCTGTATATTTTATGTTATATATAAATCTAAGGGCTATATTTTGTACTGTTTGTAATCTTTTAATGCTCGTTTTACTAAGGGTGTTCAATGGGATGGGTGGGTAGTCCATAATTGATTTGACAAGGGCAATATATATCTTTCTCTTGTTATTAATGCTAAGGTTCTTAAAGCGTTTTATTTTTGATAATCTTATTCTTGCCTGTCGTTCTTTATCTTTTAAGTATGTTATATATCCTCTTTTTGTTAGTTTTAGTCCAAGCATCCTGCCTTCAGTGTCGTATGGGTATAGTTCCTGGTCGACTATTACTGGACTTGTATTAATCTTGGCTATTGGTATTATCTTGAATTTGTTCTTATTTGTCCTGATTTTCCATTTTTTCTCAAAATCATTTATGTTTTTTATCGCTCTTACCGTGTAGAGTGCCATAAATTGAGTTGATTTTCCTGGGTATGATACTATTTGAGTAATATCATCAGCAAACATTACATATTCGCTAAAGGGGGTAGGTTGAGGTGTGTCTGAAGTATAAATTGTATATAGTGTTGGAGAAAGGCATCCTCCTTGAGGTACTCCACTCTCAAGATTAAACATAGTTCCCAAAAAGTTTCCAATTTGAATTTGTGCTCTCCTACCATCTAAATAGTTACACAATATTCTTAGCAAGTATTCATTAAGTCCCAGTTTTAATATTTTATATTTTAAGCCTAAATGCCAAACCTTATCAAAGGCCTTAGAAACATCCCTTAAAATTATATTGATCTGGTTACCCTTGCTTTTTTCTATTGCAATTATTTCCGTTATTATGGCTATTGCAGTTAGGGTATTTCTATTGGGCATAAATCCATGTTGTCTATTGTTAGTTTTCCCATGTTGTGTTAAAAAGGCTATAAGTCTTGTATTTAAAATTTTTTCCAATAGTTTCCCAGTAATTTCTAATAAAGATATTGGCCTGTAGTTTAATATTTCCTTATTGTCCTTACCCTCCTTCGGAATAAATATCATTTTGGCATATTTTAGTTTGTCTGGAAAGTAACCAGTTATTAAGCATGCGTTATAAATGTTTAATAGTGTATTTAAAATGTTTTCAGGTAGATTCATGATCATATTTCGTGTAATACCTGTGAGCCCAGGGGCTTTTTCCTTAAACTTCCTCAGACAGTGCATCATTTCTCCCATTGTTATTATTTGATTATTTGGTAATAAGTTATAGTCTATATATTGCCTTGTGGTGATTCTATGTATATGTCTTCCCATCTCTTCTTCTATCCTTTCTTCGTGTTCACTATCAAAATCTTCATTTTCCTCATCTGATATTTTAAAAATTTTTACCCATTCCCTTTTGAATGCTGACTCTTGTTCATTTTCCTCGTGCAATTTTATTCCGTTTTGGTCTTTAATGTATGGTGTTTTTTGCTTGTTGTGCCCTATCATCTTGTTTATGGAAGTCCAAAATGTTTTTGTGTCTTTAGTCATGTCAGCCGCCATTATAATATCATTCCATTTTTTATTGTTTGCTTCCTTACATGCGTCTCTTAATTTTATCTGTAGTGCTATCTGTGTCGTATATAGCCATCTGTTACTGCCATGTCTTTCCATATACCTGTTTATTTCATTGTAATAGGTCTGGGTTAATTTAACTTCTTCTGGTAGTCTGTTGTTGGGTAATGTTCTAAAGTGTGAAGTAGGAGTGTGTTTGGTTATAGATGTTTTTATTGCTGAGTGCAGTCTGTCCATTTCTGAGTCTATATCTTCTGTTGTTTTCCCTTGTAGGTTAATCGAGTGGTGACTACTTAAGTCGTCTTTGAAGCTGTCCCAGTCTGTTTTACTCATTTTCAGCCTCTTTTTTATTGGTATCTGTATGGGGCTTGTTGACAGTGTTAGTATAATTGGCAGATGGTCACTGCCTGTAAGAGGTCCCTGTATTATATGGTAATTGAAAAAGGCTTTGTTGTTGGTAAAAATTTTGTCTGGTGTCGATTGTGTATTGTGATTTCTCCAGGTTGGAAAGTTAGGACCCAGATGATTGATTTTCCCTAAATTTATTAATTGATTAAGGGCGTTTCCCACGACGTTATTATTTGTATTGTCAAAAATCCTATGTCTGGCGTTAAAGTCTCCTAAGATGTACATCGGATGACTACTGTTAGCCAATTTTAATAGGTCTTCTATAGGTAAGTAGGGTCGTCTCGGTGGCAGATAAGTAGTAGCAATTATTACATCTCCTTGAGTTGTATTTATTTTTATTGCCAGAAATTCTTCCTGGAAGTCATCAATTAGTTTAAATTTTAAGTTTCTTTTAACCGCTATAGCTACTCCGTCATTTTTCTCGCCCGATTTGTTTCTTTGGTTTACATAATAGTTAAAGAGTTTTATGTTGTTGTTTTCTGTCTCACCGTGACTGTTTATTAGTATAATGTCTGGGTCAATTTCTTGATATATATTACTTAGGTTAATTCTCTCGGTGTTCCAGTTTCTTACGTTGTGTTGTATTATTCTTAAAGTTCTTACTGTTTGTCTATTGTCCATTATTTCTTATACTTGGATTGTAACTGTTGAAGTGGAGACCTATCATCCTGTTTCCCGCTTCTGACTCTTCTAAACTCTGACGGGTCTACTATTTTAAAGTCATTGGTCGTAATCTTTAGTTTGTCCGTAGCAATTAGTGACCAGACGTATTCTTCACTTAGGGATTTTTCTTGATATGTCCACTTGTATATCCCTCCTTCACAGTTTTTTACTATTGTTCCTCCTGTTGGTCTCGATGTTGGGATTCCATGTTTTGTTGTAGTGATAACTTTTAATCCTATATCTTCAGCAGATTCAGGTTGTATATTGTGTTCAGTTTCCATCTTATCTTCTCTCCTCCTACTCCTTTGTCTTGTAGACTGTCCTTTTGTTATTTCTATTTTCTCTTTGTCACTTCTAGTCATTTGTCTGGGATCTCTATCAGTCGCTTGTGTTCCTTGTGTATCAGCTGTTGCTCCTTGCTCAAACCTTTGTTTGTCTAGCTGTAGTCTTTCGCTCAGTTCGCTTGCGTATGTTGCCTGAAATAGTTTTTCGGATTGTGGATTCTCTGGAAATATCATCTCTGGTAGGTTATTCAATTTAAACATTTTCCTTAATTCCTCATTGTATGATCCGGGTGCAATGATATTGTGCAAATGTGCATGGATCATACTAATCATTACCTTATCATGTATTGGCTCACTTAGGTTTAATATGGTGGATTCTGGTCTATGAGCCTCTTGGACCGCTCTCTTGGCTATTTCGACATATGTCGTATCCTTCTTGTCTTGTTCCTTTTTCCTTGTTTCTTGTTCCTTGTACTTTATCATGTGTTTTTTTATTGGGCATGCCATGGCTAACGTCCTATGTCCTATGTATGCATTCCCGTTTCTCTTACAGTTGAGACATCCAACATATGTATTCTTACATTCAGTGTAGGTATGGTCGTCGCCTGCACAATCTGAGCAGTACTTTTTTTCTTTTTCCGGACAGTCTCTCGTTGTATGCTCTTCATATTTGTAGCAAGAGAAACAAGTTTGCAGACTGATGAATGTCTCCTTCTTTATTTGATGTGGTGTGACTGACATGTTGAATATTAGAAAGCCCTGTTGTAAAACTTTCTCAGCCATTGACACTTCTTCAAAAGTAATCTTAAAAACATGAGTATAATCTTTTATCTTAATGACTTCTTCAATCTTCATCCACCTGTTTTGCCGTTCCAGTTCATCTTTCAGGTCTTCAGAAGTCTTCCTCCCGATCTCTTGGTCAACTTGACGAACGAAAACTGATCTTTTTGCTTTTTGTTCTGGTGGCATGACCACAACAAGGCCTTCATTATAAAATATATCTCTGGCTTCTTTTGAAAGGATTTTATCTGAATCAAAGTCATCTTTGCAGATTACTTTAAAACCTTCATTTGTGTTGAATATTCTTGTAAGTGGGACTTGCAATTTGTTGTAAGTGATTTCTGCCACTTTTCCCCTTCCAATAGAGTGTCCCTTATCTCTATGTTTTATTCTAATGCTTGTTGTCATCTTCTCGATTACATCTAATCCTACCTATAACACAGGGCTCCTGCCTGGGAGCAGTGACCCCGCCCCCCCCTCTTGGACGGGCGTCGGGCTCGTAGGGTTCTGCACCCAGGTTACCTGTGACTATAGTTATATCTAAGAAAGTTTCCACCTACCGGTGACCCCCGGACAAGGGGTGCCCTGCACTATCACAGGTTCCTTTGCCGGATCGACCGTATCGCTAAGTCCCGCCTCCCGTTCAAAGAACGGAGTGCATGAGGGGGATGAAAAAAGGAAAGAGGAGTTAGAGAGTAGAAACAGCCTACCTACCACGCCACGTTCGGTTAGCCAATCAGAGCACCGCAGTAAACGTGCATGTATCACGCCACCGTGGGGCACCACTGATTGGCCACTCCAGGACGTAGACGCACGGGTAGTAGTCAAAATTTGGGGAGCCCAAATATTTGTTTTCCAGATGTTGGAATTTTTCGTACAATCTGTGATGGTAATTACACCGTCACTATGTTGAGTAAGTACAATCACTAGGATTGAGTGTCTTATCACAACAAAGTTGCAGACTGCTCAAACATGCAGCAAAAAAGGCAGGTCTTCGCAGCTCCAGGTCCAGGTCAGTTCTTAAATAGCGGGGGTAGGCGTGGCTTAGTAGTTGACCCCCGCTCCGTGATGTATGGCGGCGCTGGTTGACCTAGACCACGAGGCATACACTGGGGAATTGGTGGGGTCGGCTACTCAGCGACAAACAGCATTTGTAGGGGAGAAATCCACTACAATCTCTTTCCCAACTTGCTCCAGTTTGGCAACCAGCAGGGCTCCAGCTTCATCTCTTTTCGTCCCTAGAGAACTCGTTCCCTTATGGCTTGCAATCGCTTCATTCACCTTGACTATGCAGCCAAGGCAATACTGGCAACAGCCATCATGCTTTACGGCAGTTAGTAACTTCCTAAACGGTGCATTAGTCAGGCCTATATCCTCCATATGCGACGTCTCCCTGCAGTAATCACATGTCAAACTCATGGTTGTTGTTGTTGTGGGGGGGGGGGGGGGAGGGGGGTGCAGACTGTGTAATCTACACCGATTTAAAAAAAGTAAAGAGAGAAAAAGAACAGTACTTAGCTACTCTATGTTGCCTATAGAATTGTCTTCTGCTACTGCATACACTGTGTCTCCCTGTGAATGGTGTTTTGTAGGCACAGTTTCAGTCCTTGAGAAAGCACACAAACCAAATAAAATTTAAAATCTGTTGCACCTATGACACGACTTGGTTTCAGCTGGCACGGTGCCTTTCCAGCTTGTTTGCTAGTTAGCTCTCACTTTAAGTTATTTACAACTTCCGCGGTCACTGATGACACTATGAACTGTCACTGTGTACACTGTATCTCCCTGTGAGTGGTGTATTATAAACACAGTTTCAGTCCTTGAGAAAGCACACAAACAAAATAAAATTTAAAGTCTGGCACCTATGACACGAATAGACTGGCAGTTGTCCTTACCAGCTTGATTGCCAATATATATTCACTTTAAGTTATTTACAGACTTCTGCAGTCACTGATGACACTATGAACTGGTTTACCTAAAATCACAGTACTACACCCCCTGGTTGGCCTTTATCACAGCCGTGACCACAACTTAAAAAAAATAAAAGCTTTGTCATGTGGCAGTGATTTTGTGGTTTAGGCCTCTGACCTTGGCTGTACCTCCAACTCGGTGGAAATTGCGTTTCCAAAAATACAATCGCGTCTAGCAATAAAAGTCCTACATCACTTTACACTTTCACATCACTAAGACGATCTTGACGTTCTTATGTTATCACTGTCCAATTTCTCCCGCTCTACATCGAAGGCCCGAATGCCGAACACGCTTTGTTACAGAGACGCAACACGACCCGCCCGCCCCTATTACTCACTGTGGGCATGTACTGGCTCTCTGTTACGTACTGTGGGCAACTTAGTAAACAGATTAAGGCAATTAAGGATTTATGCTTTGACACCCAAGTTTAGGTATGGAACAGTGCCATAGAAGGTGAGGTATTTCCATGCCTGGAGTGCTGTCATCCCGTCTGGTCCCCGAGATATGCTAGGGACTGTCAGTTGATTGAAAATGTCCAAAGGAAGGCCACCACCACCACCTGCACTACGGCACCTCAGCTACCCTGAGAGATTAGAGCGCCTGCAACTACATCTCTATCTATCTATTACTAATCAGTGGTAACCAACCAGTAACGTACAGTAATTACCATTATTGTAGTCGGGGAGTACTTCTTAGACTTCTATATATTTCCACGTAAGGTTTTCTTAGTTAAAGGTTTAATTAATTTGAAAAGTACTATATTACTCTTTATTAAAAGTGAATGTGTTAGTAATATTAAAGTATTTTTTATGATATAATTGAGTAAATCAGTAATGTTGGTAGCTCTGATTCTTATTTCTATTTATGTTTTCGTAAAGTTTTCCTTATTGTTTATTCTCTGCACTACTATATAAATTAATTTACCATAAAATTTGTATTAAAACTTGTAAGTACGATTAAGGTTGGGTTTGTTTTTTAATATTCCCTCATTCGGATAAGGTTTTTAGTGGGACGAGGACTATACAGAGGGGATTGGCAATTGGCAAGTGGAGGCGACCGCCGGCGTGGAATGCAGATCCAGTGCCCGCAGAGACACAGAAAGAGAAGGTGTTGTCGGTCGTCTCTCTCTCACTTGACAAACGGTGTTTGTAAAATGTATAGTAAGTTTTATTTTCAATTTATTTAAGTGGTTAAATTTAAACTTGTGTAGAGGTCGATATATTAAGGTTATTTACGTGTCGATTTTGTACTGATTTATTTTTAAATGTAATACTTTAAATGGACTTAAAAATAAAAATAAGATCCTTAAGACGGTTAATTTATTACCACTATGAGCAAGCACTAGTGACCGATCACCCAAGCGGCTAACCAACCTATCAGTGGTGAAGAGGATAAAAGTATGAACGAGCATAAGGTAATGGTCGTTAACGCTCGTAATCACACTGACTAGTTACTTTAGAGAATACTAGACTATTTTGGTTTGTTTGTATTTAAAGTAATGAAATATGGTTTAGTTTTGGTCGCCGTACTAAGACTGTGAATACCTGCAAGTAACGTTCCTCATACTTGGTGTATGTTTGGTCTTGAATGTTACAGGGTTTAACTAAAGCATTAAAAATGTTACTCATAAGATTTTTCGGTTAATATTGGTCCACTGGTTTGTCCGCAGGTTCCCACCATGTTTACCTGAGGTTATAGTTGTTTCCGAATTACCACCACCTCCTTGTATGTTGGTTGGTTCCTTTGATATGGTAATTCTTTTATTTTGGGGGGTTTTACTCAAATTTAATCTCCATTTTTTGTGCTATTTAGCAGTTTTTGTTAATGTTAATTTTTTGCAAAAAACGTTAACTTACAAAATGAATGTCAGATTCGACATAATTTGAGTGAAAAAAAAAAACACTGAAGTAAAAAAAAATAAACAAAAAATTCTCGTACCTGAGAACAGTCATTGGACGAATATTTACAGATTTTTCTTTTCGTCGTTACACATGATGGATCTAGTAAGAAAGTTTGTTCTATAGAGAAATGTCAAGTCTACTTCAACAACTCGATGGCATCTGGACACTGGCAAGTACTGGGCATGTACTGGCTTTGTTACCCACTGTTGGCAAGTACTGGGTATATACTGGCGTTACACAGTTGGCAAGTACTGGGTACTGTATATACTGGCTGTTACACGGTTGGCAAGTACTGGCCATGTACTTGCTCTGTTATACACGGTTGGCAAGTACTAGCTGTGTTATGCACGGTTGGCGAGTACTGGCTGTCACTTGGAGAGTACTGACTGTCACACACTGTTGGCGAGTACGGTACTGTAGTCATAAAAAAGCCAACACTCGGTGCCGTCATAACAGATTTTTCAAACAGTTCACATTCCCTACAAAGAAAAATTGCCTTAAGGTTTCTGAACTTGCGGCATCGACCTAAAGTTGTGACACTAGACCAAGTAATACCCTATTACAGGCTTATAAACTTGTATGAAGACACCCCTTGCCTGCCTATAATCTGAACATTGGCATAAACCTTTCCTTTACACAATATGCCGATCACTCACTGCCCTGTACTGTACTGTAATTATTCATACGTCATCCGTTTCAATATAGGTTTTACAAATGCTATTTTCCAGTCATTGGGGACGTTTTGCTTGTTTATGCATCTATACAACAAGATTTAATGAGCTCGGGAAGCTCACTGCACAACTTTTGAACACGGGAAGCTCCCCATCAGGGTTCTATGTACCTTTAGTTTTGATAATTTTTAATACTTGACTGTGTTGTCACTCTTCGAACACGTGGAGGTTTGCATCCTCTTGTGAACAGTATTTAATGCCTCTTGTCTTGCCCTGATCCGAGTGTGCGTAACTACGATCTTGTCTCGAGTCCGATATGCCCACATGTAGGAAGCATTTGGGACATTGACCTGACCTCATTTGGAATCAGACTGGCAATCATGCTCAGTCTTTCTACACTCTGAATGGTCTCTGTATTCCTTGAGTCAGTGGGTTTGGTCTGGAGTATACAGTATATTTTATCAATCAGTTTACTTAACTGGCTATATGCAGCAGTGTCTGCATTCCTGTTTCTCTGTAATTTCACTCCTCCAGTCAGTCACCCATAATGCAGTGTTGTATATTAATGCCTGCAAACTGGCTTGGCGTAATGAACTGCAGTTCTCTGATCTATAATTAATCCAACAAAGATAAAGTCTCTTGCATTTAGTTTAATTTTATACCATTTGTATTCAAAATCCTTCTCCTGCAAGTACCTTCACCTGGCTGGCTCTAAGGTCCTGTCTCGCTTAAGTACAGTAACTGGATCCCTCTTAAGTTCCACAAATAACTGGCGGTGTCATCCTTGGCATTATTGACTTGCCTGCATCAACTGTATAGTAGTCTCAATTTGTCCAATACATTGTTCCCAGTTCAGTTAATATCGGGTAACTGTATTTTTTCCATGCTAACCTGGCCTAGGCCCTGCCCTTGTATACTAATAGCCAATTGGTTCATGGAGAATTCAAACTAAATGTGTTCACAATGGGTAAGCAGACCCGTTATAAATTTTAGATAACTGGATTATCAAAATGTAAATAATTTCGAGGCATTAGCACCTGAGAGAGGATGTTAGAAAATTTTTCATATTTACTATAGAAGGTTGATATTAATACGGGCTTATATACACCAGTTCGGGGGAGGTCAAATGCTCAGGGGAACCAATCTACTATTAGTATAGAAGAGGGGCGTGGTTTATGGGCCAGGTTAGCATGGTGTACTGCCAGATACTGGGATCGCTAATGAATTAAAGTTTTTTCGGGATGACAATGATGTGCGCAGTACAATGGAAATAAACTTGTACTGTATTCAATATAAACTTTATACCTAGTGAAGGATGTGGATAACCTTTCTTATAAATGATGGAATTTAAAGCTTTTTTTTATCGATATTTATTTAACTTTACAAGGAACTTTATGTAGTTGTAAATTAATGTTCTGGGTTGACGGCCTGTTGATGTTTGTAGACAGTCTTTGAATTAGTCTAACTCATAATTGTAAATGTTAGTTTCTTAAAATTGTAACTTAGTTTTGATTCTTTTGAATTACTTTTGTTTTTTAATGTTGCGGCATTCTTACAAGAAACTGATGGAGGAAATGTTGAATGTTACTTTGCTCTACTCTTACCAACAGCGCTTGAATGTGATAAACATTCTTTCACTAACATATACTGTACCTTGCATAATGTTCATCAGTAATCCTGTAGTACTGTACAGTTCTATAAAACATTGTAGGGGCAGTTAACCAGTATAATCAGGGGGATGACTACATAATACTTGTAATACTGTACACTATACCAAAGCTTATTTGTCAGTAAATCAGTGATATCACTACTGTATTAGTTAAAGGGCTATGGTAAAAATAAGGTTGAATTACTTTGTTTTTCTCCTTTCTTTGTATCTGGCGCTTAAGTTCTGCTGTGAAATGCTTCATTTAGTTGGTAAGCTAGTTCACAGGTGTCCCTTATTATACTAAAATTTTGTTCATAGAATTGCTTTCATTGAGTGGATGTAATTTACATGTTACAGTATTATGTTCCTGTGAGGGAAAATCTTCAGTCATATACAGTTAAAAACAGCATCAAAGTGGGATTTGTTTGCTTCTGTGTAGTGTAGACATTTGTTGAAACTATCGTTTATCAGGCATATGTCCTGCATATTGGGGGATACCCTTGTACCTGTATTGATGTAGCAGGTACTGTTTTTAGGCAGTGTACTGTAGGTATACTATTTTTTTTTTTAGTACATGGTTGTCATAATTATTCATTCCAGGATGATGACTTGAAGATGGAGAATGCAAGAAATGATGACCACAAGAGTTCTTGTGGTGACCTGACTTGCTGCACCAGAAAGTCAAGTTGGGTACAGTACAGGGCATCTCATTGTGGTTTCTTTACTAAACTGTCGACAAAGTACAGTAATTGTAACCCATGGACTGCCTTGTGTAGTTAACTCTTCCAAGTGGAAATATCTTAAGTATTAGTACTGCACAGTACAATACTAGGGATGCACCAATTGATGTCAGCTACAGATAATATCAATATTTTGCTGAATAATCCATATCGGTCAAGTAAGAGTATTGGCTGATGTTATTTTCTGTATTTTGTGTTAAGAAGTTACTAGGTAACGTTTTTATTACCGGCAAAATACAGTAATTACGGGAACAGTCAAGTCTTTTCACTTAATATGGAAAAGTCATGCTAAGTTGCTGATCATTGTTTTACAGTTTTATTGGATAACATGGCAGTATCCTCTGTGTAGGTCAGTCTACAGGATTTCATTATATGGTAATGAATATATTATGCCAGACAAAGTGGCTTTTATTTAATCTTATGAGAAATAATAGGATAAAGACTGTCGCTGACGAAGATTGTTTTACATATTGTAGCATCGTAAAAGTACATTAGATATTTATTTACCAATATTACCCAAATTAGAACTAAGAACGACCCGGTACAGTATTTTCATAACTCTTATAAAGAACGACATAGGTTGTTGAGGCTGGAGACGAGTTTTATATAACAAAATTAGTCAATGATAAATAACTCCCTTTAAATACTATTTTATTAAAATAAGTAAATAATTAATTAATGTTCCAAAATGAGTCTTAAACATAAGAAAAAAAAAGTTGCTGTTGCTTAGAAATACGTGCATTTTCCACCACAGTCTCTGTACAACAAGTAAACATTAAGCTGATGCAGACAACTCGATGACGATACAACAAATATGGCTGTCATGAGGCGACTTTAACATAAAAATAATAAAGGAATATAAATATAGTAACACTTGCCAGTTAATGTTTTGAGCTTTGTGTGGTTTATCAATGTTACCTCGCTCCTACTACCTCTGTATTCTGACCGGCACTCCTCTGCTTCGAGCCATATTTCTTTCATTTTCACGTCAATAGTAATTACTTTCCTGGGTACCTTAGCTGGTTTACCAAGACAAGACAAGACAGGGCATCCAGTTATTTAACATTGTTGAACAGACTAACAGCAAGTTTATTGGAACAAGTTTAGGTGTTAGATTATGAGTTAGTCTGTACTTACTATTATACTGTACATGTACAGTGTATTTAATATACACGGTATTCTTCCTGGATGGTTGCAGCTTCCAACAACCTTGATATTATTTACCTATAAATAGTTGGCCACTTGATTAGTTAATAAATACTGGGTGTTGTGCCGGGTAGACTTAAACGCTGCAATAATTTAAAACCCAGATGCTCTTAATAATGCAGCTTCAAAAATTCCTTAAGACTATTACTAAAGTTGATGTATTTGTGTACGGCTCCTCTACCACCAGAGTAAATTGTTTTATTTAAATACTGTATTTGGCCGATACTTTGTTTATAGCCTGGCTTTGGTGGCGAGACTATATAGTGACTTAACTGTTTTACCTGCATGATAAAATTGACCTAAATTATAGCATTAACTCCAAATCTGGCAGCAGATTATTGAGAATTTTTATTCTGGTTATTAACGGTGCATCGCTAATGTATTGTTCTTCAATTACTGTACTAGATTAAGTGGATTAATGTGGTACTTCCATAGAGGATAAAATCTTCATTTTAGAGTCATGTTATACAATACTGTATTAGGATAAATTAGTATTGTGAAAATATTTGACTTGAAACCTTTTATAGGTAATAACTTGTGACTACTTCCAGTAGGTTCTGGACCTTGTCAAGGAGAGGTGTGCACTCTGCTGTACCACACATCTTGCCTCACTTGTACTAGGCTTCTCTCCTCCAATATCAGGAAGGCAAGTGATTCACAACACAACTAAAGGAAGCAGGTGCCAAGATACAGCCCAGACCCAGCCTTCCACCCCTCCTCTCTACCTCAGGTAAAGAATATAACAAGTTCAGTTGATGTAAAAATATACAAAAAACAAGATATTACATATAAAATAGCCTCGGAGTGCTCACTTACAGAGGATTACAGTTTACTTTATCTGCCCGTGTCAAAATGAACTTTTCCAACACTTATTGGAATTTCTCTGCCAGTTTATCCTTAAAACCAAAAACAAACAAATTGCTCTGGGATATTCAGTGACCATACTAGATTTCTTGGTGCTATAAATTTCAAGACAAAATAGAAAGTAATGGAGAAATTATACTTATATTTATATATACGAGAAAATGTGCAAAGGGTTGAGAATATTGAAGGGATTATGGGGCTAGAATTGATGTACATTCTTGGTCAAAAGTGTTGAACACTTGACAGTATTTAGCATGTAAGTACCCAAAGATCTTGGGTATTAAGTAGAGTTTAATCCTATTTTGTGGTTCAGGCATAATATGATAGTGTTATTAGTATATCCAAATCATATAACTCACAAGAAGATGACGGATATTGCTGAGTGTTCAACACTTTTGACCCCGATTGTACCTATGATCCTTGATTGATAACAGGAATATCATAACAATTGACCAAAGTTAAAAGCCCCAAAACTGGACTCTGGCCGTAACTACTTATAACTTCTCAACCAATCGTTTAATACATCAAAGTTATAACGCCAGTAAAATAATTATTGGTCATGTTTATGCTTGACTTTGTTAATTAACTCCGTAATGTACATAAAGTTACCTACAAGATGTGTACACTTGGTAAATAATAAAGTACTCTCAGCAACATTCACTTGTAATACTGTACCCAGTTGAATAATAATAATGATTATAACAAGACCTGTGACTGACCCACTCGAGGAATTCATTGACATCAAGTTAGTGGAAAGTAAAAATATTCACCACAAATCAATAATTTCTGGGTCAAAGTCATTGAAAGAAAACATTTAAAATATATTAACAAAACTATGAACCAAAGATACAGGAAATATTGTAGTTAAGCATCAATAACTATTATTGTTAAACTAAACTCGCTTGTGGGTAAGTTTTGTGATGAAAGGTTTTTGGTTTTATAGTTTAGTTAATATGAACCATAACTTGTACATTTCGGTTAAGTTGCTGTACAGTTACTGATAATATTCCCTAGACACTTGTTCTCAAGAATCATTTGGTGAAAAATTCAAATTAATAAAAATTCTTATTTTTCTATTGTGGAGTTTATAAATTTGGTCCTGTCAAGTGTTAAGGAATTTTGTCTAAAACACTACAGTACATTTTGTCATTACTATATTTAAAAAAAATTTATGGTTAAAAAATTTGAATATTAATTTTACATTTTATTTTGTACAGAAATGTTGTTCTGAACACTGGAGTGCCATGCTGCCCGAGACTGTGCTTACTGGCCACTGCCCTGTACTTGCTTGCTGCTGCCCTGGACGGCTCTGCTCTGTGCGTGCTGCTGTCCTGGACGGCTCTGCTCTGTGCGTGCTGCTGTCCTGGACGGCTCTGCTCTGTGCGTGCTGCTGTCCTGGACGGCTCTGCTCTGTGCGTGCTGCTGTCCTGGACGGCTCTGCTCTGTGTGCTGCTCTGCTCTGCTGTGTGTGCCACTCCCCTGTGCTTGTTGCCCTGGCCTGCAAATTTATAGAGCCATTAATAAATGTCTAAATGTCATTATGTCTTTATTAACCTTTTCCAGCATTTACAATATTTTCAACTTTTACAGAAAATTGACCAAGTTCAGCTTCAGATTTTAAAGCCAAATAATTATTTGAAAAAATTTCTAATTCATTATATACAAATGAAAAATATATATAAACTTGAAAAATAAACAATATATAGATAAATTATATATATATATATAAATAAATAAAACAATATATACAATAAATAAAATAAAAAATACAAAATAACCTAAAAACAGCTGAAAATACAGAAAAATGTGAAAAAAATAGTGTTTTTTGTGAAAAAAATGGCAAAATTTGAGGGAAAAATGGCCCTTTTTTTACCCTTAAGTGTTTTTTGAGTTTGCCATTGCCAGGACTAACGTTGAAAAAATTTGGTAAAGGATAATCGGAAGAGTCTCCGGAAAAACGCTTCTTCAAATTATCATTCACCAATAATATAAAAAAATACAAGCATAACGGACTACCTGGACGTGGGGAGAGTAACTCTGTAGGCGCCCAGTGAGTTACTCTTCCCCCGTCCAAGTAGTCCGTTATGCCTTATAATACACAGATGCCAAGCTGGAGCTCTTAAGAATGGCACAAATGTTTTACCTCTAAAACCACACAAAAATGTATTATTACTCAGTTTGCCCAGGAATAATTTTGGCCATTTTTGGACTTAGAATATTTTAAATGATGAATTTTTGGACTTGGAATAATTTTTTTACTTAAAATATATTAAACGATCAATTTTTGGACTTACAATATTTTAAATGATGAATTTTTGGATTTTAAATGATGAATTTTTGGACTTTGAATATTTTTAAACGATGAATTTTTGGACTTGGAATAATTTTTTTACTTAGAATATTTTAAACGATCAATTTTTGGACTTAGAATATTTTTAAACAATGTATTTTTGGACTTAAAAAAATTACTGTTTAGTACATCTAGACCTTCATAGATAAATATATTTGGCATTATCAGATTAAATACATCTAAATAATTCTGACATTTCGTTGCTACTATAATATGCGGTCTACTGGGGTATTTACACTGTACCCTCGTTACATAGGATCGCTGTAATTCGGATTTCGGCTTAATTCGTACATTTCTCAAAAAATTAATTAAACGATTTGAATTTGGAATGCATATGAAATAACTGAGTGGTTCAAAAAGTTGCCTTGGCTGTCATATACAATATTATATTTATAATTATTGTGCAAATATAAATAGTTTTAAAATGTACATACAATAATAAAGTAAATAATACAGTAACAAATAATGTGAGGTGAGATCGTGGATGATATTCCATAAGTGCAACGGCCACACTGGTAAATGAAGTAAAAACCCTCATTGGAGAAATAAAAGATGAAATTTTGGAGCTGGTTTGACTATAGTGCGTTTTTTATCAGCAGAGAAGAGATGCCCCGCCCCCTTCTCAAGAGTTACAGCTGATTGGCTGTTTCAAATCTGTCCGATTTCGTCCTGAAGTAATGATGTATTTCTAAATGAGTTTATTCATAATGACCGTTTCTGACGAGAAAGATATTTAGCTAAATTATATGAAGATACATACATTAATTATTTCAAATTTAAACACGTAGAAAGTTTATCAGAAATATTATAAAAGAATTAACTGTTAAACTCTGGTGGCAAACTGACGCTTTTGGAGGACGCATTTAATATATACTGTACAGTACAGTACTTATTTTTACCCACAATAAGACACAAATTACGCATCTCTTCTCAGCTGGGAAAAAACACACAATAGGTCTCTCTTCTGCCAACTAACACAACAAAACACATAGACCAAAGGAACAGCCTCCTGAGTTAGGTAGGTTGGGGATTAATCTTCTTGATGACAGCAGTGGACCCCAGACCTGATCCTCAATACTATTACACTTTCTAAATATCATCAACATATTATCAGTTCACCTCACAGCAAGTCTTACATTTATTTATTACTTTATTATTACCTTTATTATTACTGTTTATACACTTAAAAAATATTTGTTTGTACAGTAATTATACATAAAGTATTTTATGTGGCAGTCAAGGCTTGGTAACTGAGTATGTTTGTTGGTTGGTATAATGGGGCACAATCTGAACAAATTGAACAGAAAACAAATGAATAATTGAACACAAAATGAGAAATTGTCAAATAATGTCAAAATATTTGGAACTCGGTTAGTTTGTATTTTCAGTAGTTCGGTGGACCACAAACTAGACTATACCCTCATTCAGTTGACAAAAAGAGACTCTGGGTCACCTGAATTACTGAGAATACAAATATTTTGACATTATTTGACAATTTCTCAATATTTTGTGTTCAATTATTCATTTGTTTTCTGTTCAGTTTGTTCATATTATTCCAAGCAACAAATATCCTCAGTTACTATAGCAGCACCAACATTTCTTTACAACCTGTCCTCATGTCATTCATTGCCTACCTCTAATTCCTGTATCTCTTGACACAGTTAGTTTCCTCCTTTCTCTCCTGAACCATCTCAGTTTAGCCTCCAGGTACTGTACTTCTCTCTGTTGCCAACCATCATCCACGTCTCACACAATCTTCTTTTCTCTTTTTATCTCTCTCTCTCCACTTCATCATTCCCGTCATCAACCACACTCAACGGAACATCTTTCATTATGGCCCAGCGTCTTGGTACACTGCCCCTCACTGGCTGTTTCCTAGCCTCTCAACTCACAAGAAAATGCTTCATTTACATTCAGTTCCTTCACAATTCCCACACTCTCTTTCTTGGAACATCCACCTTCTTAATCTCCCTCCATCTTTAAGTAACACACACACACACAAGCAACCTGTTCTAATTTCCTGACCAAAATGTAGCCAATCTGGGTTACTGTGCCACCTACCTTAGGCCTACATGGTCAGCCTGCTTGCCCTATTCTTAAACACATGTTACATACCATCCCCAAACTCAAGTGTTCTTTCACCTTCAGTATTCCTTATTCCAAAGCCTTTCCCACCATGCACACCTTCATAACCCAACGCGACAAATTTGGACAATAAAAATAGTTTGTTTTAACAGAGATCACTACATTATAAACTGTATCTCCTAAAACAACATTAACTGGCATGACTATAACAGAATAATTGCTGCTTAAGTCACTCAACAGATTTTACGGCAATATTAAATGACACCGAACTAATGAGATTGAATTCCTTAACAAACAATGAAATGTATTTACGGTTTAGTCTAACCTAAATGGTAAATATATGTAAAGTATTGGAACGGTTCAACAGTCTCACTAAATCATATTAATTCTAAAGTCCTTAAAAACACAAAACAAAACTGATTATATTTTTTGTTCATTAATTTCAAATCATATTGTGATGGCATTCTAAGTCCAGGTAAATTTAAAAGATAAATTTAGCCAAATTATACCTGGATAAACGGTGAGAAATAAAGGTGTTCTGGTTTATAATTAAAATAAGACAAATTGTCAATCTTCCAGAGCCACAGCTAAACACCTCAGTTTAAAATTGACTTCCACCTCACATTGGCTCACACTACAACAGAGTAACACCTGTGATGAAACAACATTACCAGGGAAAAGCTCAAAATATTTCCATACACTAGACCACTTTAGATAGATAGATATATATTTATTATGTAAACTTATCATATAAGTTTACAATTGGTTCAACCTGCATATAGACAATGCAGGTATACAGTTCAGCATGTATATAGCCAATACAGGTATACAGTTCACCACGTATATAGACAATACAGGTATACAGTTCACCACGTATATAGACAATATAGGTATACAGTTCAGTATATTGTATTAGCCTCAGTCACATTAATATTATATAAATATGAGCTAACGACATATATTTATTATATACATTCTATCACCCAGACTATTGGGCATACAGCTACATAAGCATTTGTTCTGTCACACCTCCTAGGTTGTACAGCCCATAAACATTTGTTCTGTCACACCTTCTAGGGTGTACAGCCCATAAACATTTGTTCTTTAACACCTTCTAGGGTGTACAGCCCATAAACATTTGTTCTGTCACACCTCCTAGGGTGTACAGCCCATAAACATTTGTTCTGTCACACCTCCTAGGTTGTACAGCCCATAAACATTTGTTCTGTCACACCTTCTAGGGTGTACAGCCCATAAACATTTGTTCTTTAACACCTTCTAGGGTGTACAGCCCATAAACATTTGTTCTGTCACACCTTCTAGGGTGTACAGCCCATAAACATGTGTTCTGTCACACCTTCTAGGGTGTACAGCCCATAAACATTTGTTCTGTCACACCTTCTAGGGTGTACAGCCCATAAACATGTGTTCTGTCACACCTTCTAGGGTGTACAGCCCATAAACATTTGTTCTGTCACACCTCCTAGGGTGTACAGCCCATAAACATGCATTCTGTCACACCTTCTAGGGTGTACAGCCCATTAAACTACAGACTCAACCCACAGTGTGTGTGTGGTAGTTAATGACCTGTTGAAGTGTGGTTACTGTCCAACCACCAGTCACCAGACTCAAGAGAGTTCAGCCCAGTTCACAGCCCGACACGATGCCCTTAAGTCGTGTCGTGAGACCAGCTCTCCGGGCTGTACCTCTCTCTAAATATATCAGCTAATTACAAGCCAATACCTAATGCTCATTAGTCTGTCAATACCAAATAATTGTACAGACATTACTACCCAATATAACTATCAAATCAGCACGTGTGTTTACATTAAACCAAGGAACAACGAGTGAAGAGAACAGTACCTGTGTGTCTTGTTTAACTTACAAGCTAAGATAATTACAAGTACAACCCAGGAAAGCTGTGACGATTTAAACTATCAACGACTGTATCAAAGGTGACATGACGTGAGATGACCCGATATCCCACTCAGTTGCATCAAAGGTGACATGACGTGAGATGACACGATATCTCACTCAGCCGCATCAAAGGTGACATGACGTGAGATGACCCGATATCTCACTCAGCTGCATCAAAGGTACCAGCGACTAGCCTACACTCGTTCAGGCAAGTGTTAACAAGTGAGATAATTTGGTATCTTACCACAGCTAAGACAATATAGACAACACAGGTATACAGTTCACCATGTATATAGACAACACAGGTATACAGTATATAGACAATGTACAGTATATAGACAATGCAGCTACAGGTACTGTACCTTCTTTATCACTTAATCACTGGTTAAGGATCATCCCTCCCTACCATCCCTACAGCTAGCTTCTGCAGGTGATGACTACCATCCCTGCAGCTAACTTCTGCAGGTGATGACTACCATCCCTGCAGCTAACTTCTGCAGGTGATGACTACCATCCCTGCAGCTTACTTCTGCAGGTGATGACTACCATCCCTACAGCTAACTTCTGCAGGTGATGACTACCATCCCTACAGTTAACTTCTGCAGGTGATGATTACCATCCCAACAGCTAACTTCTGCAGGTGATGACTACCATCCCTACAGCTAACTTTTGCAGGTGATGACTACCATCCTTACAGCTAACTTCTGCAGGTAATGGCTGCCATTTGAGAGTTAAGAATGTAATCCATCCTCATTTACTCAGTGAGCATTATAGAGAAACAGTCCTTAGTGTTCCTGACCTGCATCTGATAATGGCTGAACCACATCATCAAGGACAAAAGTAAGTAATAAAAAATGGCTTTGTTATAAACCATCAAGTGCCGTTGAGGATGTCTGTGTTGTGACCTGAATACTGCCAAGTTAAATCTTTTTAGGAAGGTCTTCACTCCCTGGAGTAGTTTGTAACAGGTGGGTCAGACCTGCACAGCACCAGACTCACAGCACCAACTTAACACCAAAATATTTATCATTGTCACCTCAGAGATCCACTACATCCTCACACAATAATAATTCTTGGCTTTTCCACAATAAAGGCCAGAGGGAAGATGGAGTGGCAAGAGAAGGCCGCCTCATAGTTGTGTGTGATCAAGACTCAATCATCACTGGCATAAATGTTGAAGCTCACTATAGCTGAGTCAACATTAAATTAGGATTCACCTTTGTATAATTTAACGTAGCGACATCGTAATTACCAGTAATGAGCCGATTGGGCAGTTGGTCTGTTAAAACTGTACAGTATGGGAGGAAACTGTAGTATTGTACCTGCAGAAAACCTGCCATGTTTGGTAGTGAGGGTAACATCTGTCCAGGCTGGGGAATGAATCCAGGACACAGTAGTGCACCACAAAAGATATACAACTCCTGATATATCTGAGAGACAATCACCAGTGTTTTGGTATAAAAACAATAAACAATATTTTCTTGGTTCTATATCACTAAAGTGGTCTAGTTGCTGAATATATTGGACATTTTCCTGCAAATATTTGTATTCCAGGTATTAATCACATGCATTGTCAACTGTCTATCATGGTTAGTACAGTAGTTCTGTCTACAATACATATAAGACAGATATACTGTAGACAGATGGAGAGAAAGATGTAGAGAGATAGACTGAGAGATATACCATATTTCCCACCATATAAGACATATTCTTAACCTGACAAATGTCTCCATAATTTACCCTACATCATATATAACTGTATACATATACACCAGGCCAAGCTGTGTTATTGTTATTTTTCAACTCGTAGTTTTGGGAAGATATACATAGTTTTATTCACTTTTTTAGCAGTTACATGCACACACAATCTTTCTTAGACTTAGTCAAAAAATTATTATCAAAAGGTAAAAAAAACACACAATAAACTTTTATTAAGTCGGCAGGAGTCAGCCCACGAGGGGGAGCACACCCCTGTCCCCCACATCTTTAGTGAAACAGTTGTCAAATGGCATTCTGTATTTTTTCCTTCCTCTTATTTATTATTATTATTTTTATTCGTTCCTCACATTTACAGGGGAATACATTAGCCCGCAGAGGGATAAAGATGCCACACTTGTCCAGATTCAATGCCGTGGTTGTGTGAAATGGTTTGTAGAGTAAAAAGCACGAATATCCGGAATCCCTGGATGAGAAATCCTCGGTTGGCGAGGGTCAACTGTACTGTACAGGTTATGGAACACATTGCAATTTTTCTCATTTAAATATTTGTTCCTTTTATGAAAGTTTAGTTTAGGTGAACTTTCTTGGGACTATAAACCTTCCATGCTATATCTGTGGCTGCCTTTAATATGGTGAGAAATACAATACAGTACAGGAGTAGAGATAGATAGATAGATAGATAGATAGATAGATAGATAGATAGATAGATTGATAGATAGCCTGAAAGTTAGACAGAAAGATAGAACAAAATCATCATCACCATCCAAATCATACAGCCAGTTTTCACACCATCTCTTACAGTCAGTCTTGTCAGGTTCTAAGATCATTTCTTACAATCTCTCCCCATGTCATTCTTGGCCACCTACCACTGGCTCTCCTCCTCACCACATTAAGAGTCATGCACCACTTAACCGAGCTGGTCTCATCCATTCTCCCCACACTTCCGATCTCGGTCTACTTATACGTAAATCTTGGCCGATACTCTCAATACCCAGCCGTCCTCTTAGCTCTGAACGGCGATTCTTATCTTTCAGCGTCACAGTACACATCCACCTCACCATTCTCATTTCAGCTCACTCAAGACTGCATATGTCATCCTTTTTACCTGCCCATGTTTCACGGATATATAACACCACATTTCTCACACCAGTTGTATACATTCTTCCTTTCATGTGATGGGAAAGTCCTCGTGCTGACAATAAAGACAAAAGTTCCCTAAACTTCCTCCAGCCATTTCTGACTCTTGAAAATGAACAGCACCCCCTCCAGCACTGATCATGTCACCCAGGCAGCAGAACTCATCCATCATCCATGACTCACAACACAGCAGCCTTCAGCACCCCATCAAGCACTGATCATGTCACCCAGGCAGAGAACTCATCCATGACTCACAACACAACAGCCTTCAACACCCCCTCCAGCACTGATCATGTCACCCAGGCAGCAGAACTCATCCATGACTCACAACACAACAGCCTTCAGCACCCCCTCCAGCACTGATCATGTCACCCAGGCAGCAGAACTCATCCATGACTCATAACACAACAGCCTTCAGCACCCCCCTCCAGCACTGATCATGTCACCCAGGCAGCAGAACTCATCCATGACTCACAACACAACAGCCTTCAGCACCCCCTCCAGCACTGATCATGTCACCCAGGCAGCAGAACTCATCCACACAATCCAGGGATAATCTTCAGTGTTGAGTTTCTTCAGTCTTGCTGTGGACACATACTTACCTGCACATACACAACACTTACAGTCAGCAACATCCTGCAGTCAGCCATCCACTCTACTGTGCCTCTTGTTTACCCACCTTCCTCACTCACTGTACCTCTTGTGTACCCACCTTCCTCACTCACTGTACCTCTTGTGTACCCACCTTCCTCACTCACTGTACCTCTTGTGTACCCACCTTCCTCACTCACTGTACCTCTTGTGTACCCACTTTCCTCACTCACTGTCAATATCTTTCTTACTGACAGCATAGATATAGATAAAGCAGATACTTGTATAGATAAAGACAGTCTGACAGTTGATATAGATACCAAACAGACAGACTGACTAATATAAAGGTATTGAAAGAATGGTAGAAAGATAAAGAGATAAAGATACTTAAAGATAGACAGTTAGTTAGACAGACAGACAGACATACCTGTAACAGCAGTGTTTCCATGATCCAGTTGTTAATTTCTCAAGGGTTTAGTTGTTACTCATCTGTAACAAAAAAAAAAAAACATTTAATATACTCAACAGTTTATGATAAAAATAGGTCCATAAATTAATACAGGGGTAGTCACTCAGTACAGAAGTTGTTTGGTTTATGTCAACTTTCTTGGGACTGTAAACCTTGCATGCTTGACAAACTCTATCATTTTTGTCTTTATATTCCCAGCTAAATTAATGGTACATTAATACTGTAGTTTAGACAGACAGACAGATCGAATCCTAGCTATCTGGCACCTAAAGGGGATTGAGAGGTGCCGGATTAACAAGTTTTCCCGTTAGTTCAAACTCACTCTTTGGATCCCCAATAAATCCTACAATAAACAGTGCTACAGTGTCTCAGAAAAAAGCACTTTTTAACACTTATTAAACTCTATAGAGTAATATCTCTGTTAGCCGAAATCCATCAAACCTGGAACTCTCCGATAGCCGGAATTGAAATTTGCTTGGAAAATCATTCCCAAAGCCGAAATTTAAAAAAAATTACGGCTTTGGGAACAAATTTTCCGAGTTAAAAAATTTCTTGAATATAGACGGAAGCTAAAGTATTTTTGGGAGGGACCTGACCTGACTCAGTGTCAGGTGGAGGTAGGGTGGGGGATTGGTGGTCTCATATTACTGACCTTCTGATGAAATGTCAGGTCACCCTTTTTTGGGTGGGGGATTAGTGGGTCTCATGACCTGAAGATGTCTTGAATAAACACGAAATCTCAAGTATTTTTATGGAGGATTCTTACCGCATCTCAAGGGACATGTGAAGTGGTAATGAAAGAGAGAGATGGAGAGAGAGAAGCGAGAGAATGAGGAGTTGTTATTGAAGTAGGTGGCTTCGTCAGCACCACATCCATTAGCACTCAGATAAGGAATAGTGGCCAGTTATGTAGTAAACATTTGAGGGTCAGTGTGTGTGTGTAGTGCAGTGAGCAGACTAGGTTGTCTATTACTTTGTCCAAAGACAACTTCCAACTACAGTATTATCAAGCAACTGTGCATCAGTGACCTAACTCAAACATACTGTGATAGTCTGTGGAAACCGCAGTTTAGTGTATGGTGATAACTCACCCCTAATCGTCTGCCATTGTACTCACGCATGTTATATCAACAGACCAGACACAAGTGAGTGTTGAACAATTGCAGTATTGTATTCAGAATTAAGCCAACTGGGAAGGTTAATCATGTGATTGTTATTATCACAAGATGTAAATTAAATATGACGGATACTGTTAGTGTTGTAGTGATGGGTTGTCAGACCACAGCTTACATCTCAGAAACAGTCCAGACTTGACCCGACATTAGGGGGGTCAAATGTAAGGGTACCCCTCGCAACCACTCAAGGAGTTACAAATCAACTGGCTCCCCTCCCATGTCACACGGCCCTAACAAACATGTAAGAAGGCACCGGCCGACTCTCTCCCAATATACACAATAACCTACACCGCAGAAGAAGTCCAGACCTGACCTCACATTATCCAGGTCAAATGTAACCCTCGAACCCAAGTCAAGGGGCCACAAATCAACCAGGGCCTCTCATGTCACACAGCCCCATCTGAAGATTTCTCCAGAATATACAACTTATAGTCTCTGAAAAAGTTCAGACCTGACCCTACATTAGCGAGGGCAAATGTAAGGAGACCCTTCGCCGCCCCCCCGATCAGCTCAACCTGACGGCTGGTCTTCCAATATATAGGACGTCCTAGCCCTCCCTCACGAGAGTGTGTCTTGTAACCAAGAAGGGCCAGCTACCACGTCCCCAGTCCCGCTCGAGAGAAGCCCGCCAATAAGTGTAACGAAGTCTCAGCCGGGTCCATCGACAGAGTGCTGTCAACTCAACGTGTAACAGTAAGTGCTGGCTGTGTAGACGGTAGAAGTGCGGTGATCCCGAACCTCCCCAACAATCGACTTAGTGAAGTGCCCATCCTAATTGTGAGGTTAGGTTATACGAGAATACTATAGTCTATCATAAATTGTGTACGAACCCCCCAATTAATCCCCCCTATTGAACTAGTAAACTAAAGCTGTAACACGCATTGGTGTTTTATATACTACACTTGTACTGTGCCTGTGTTAATATACAGTGTTGACATCACACCCTCGAGACCCGCTACCATTTCCTCTCGCTATAATATTCTACTACTATAACCTCCTAACTTACCTCTTCATGTGAGATTTTGTCTCATTACAGTGTGTTTGATACTTACAACTGATAGTGGGACATGTATTTCCAGGAATGACCGAATAAACATTGTCGTGTGCTACTGGATGGATCTCATTACCCCACACTCTCACCCCAGTCTGGCCGTGAGTAGCTATAGAGACTGTGATAAGCATAAGTATAAATGAGCAAAGTTGTATCCCTTCAACATTACAATACATACCATTTTAAAAGTTGTGAGAAAGCAGAAATGTGTACCGTAGGTGATTAGAGAGATGGAGCTGAAAGGAGTGTAACATGCACCAGTGTTGCCAAGCAATAAGCTCCTCAACAGCTGATCTTTTAATTCGCCTCCATGCAGTCACGTAACAAGACCTTCAATGAATGCTTGTTGTCTTAATTCCCATGTGTGTGTGTGTGTGTGTGTGTGTGTGTGTGTGTGTGTGTGTGTGTGTGTGTGTGTGTGTGTCAAACATTCAAAGAAATATTGTTGAGCTTGCCAAGTACATTGTAGGATTTGAAGTTGATGAAGAGAATGTTCAGGAGCTATTAAGGTCACGGAGAAGACCTAACTAATGAAGAACTTACTCAACTTGAACAAGAGTACGACCGGGACACAATCACACCAACAGATTACCCCACCTCACCTTCTCACATATTTACACGACTGAGAGTTTGGCAGAAGCATTTGCTTACATGGAGCAAGCAATGAACATATTTTCTGAAGTAGATCCATTAACTACTTATTAGTGGTTAGCTACTTCTGTTGTTCCATTTATTTAACATTAAATAACACTAATTAAAACGTTCATATTCTCCTTTTTCCATTAATTTTACTCCAGCTATAACCAGGGTCTTATTTTCTTCAGTTTCATTTGTAGAACCATCGTCAAAGGTGTAAACATGAAGACAATGTCGCCTTGTCCCCTCGTGTGTTTTAATATTTTACGTATTACGGTATTTATGAATCGTACAGTACTGTACATTTCGCATACATAAACATTAATTCAATCAAATACATATTCAGTACATAAGATAAATGACGCTTTCTATGAATACATACGTTCATACGTTGGCCTCCCGCTCAGTCTCATTTTTTTCTCTACCAATTCATTGGTCACTTCTACTGTACATACATTAAGTAATATTAATTACAAGATACATAATTTTTTACATCAATTTTACTACAGCTACAACCACAGTTCGTCGAGGCTTACTAATCAGTTACAGTACATGCACACAAAATCCTGCATACTGTACATTGTTAAGTTTTAAATGCAAGAAAGTGATTTTCTTACCGTAGAACTCAGATACCTTCACACTGGTTACTCACCCACGAGATTATGGTGTATCACTACGTTTAATTTCACTCTGCTTCCGGCATTCAATGCGTTGTGTACTTGATAAATGATGATTTAATGAATTCCATTAACTTCCAACATCCATCAAAGTTATTGGTTATACTTGTCATAACCAATCAGCCACTACCGTTGATAATAATAATAATAGAGGGGTCACAGATACAGGCAGATAAGTGCACTTACGTTTAATTGGCACAATTCCATACACTGGACTTATAATTTGCATGGATAGGTCAGTCACTCACATTCACGCCACAGTACCGTAAGTTATAAGGGAGAGTTTCTCAACCCGGAGAATTAATCGTTTAGATCTATTAGGCCGGCCTGGAGTGCTCTTGTAGCAAGCAGGCCCTCACCATTGATCACTTCCTTTACAGGATGTGTTAACTTGTCGCTGGACTTAACAACAATCTCGGGGATTTGCACACACAGACTCGTAACACTGGTAGGACTGTATGGCCCCTGTTCTAAATCCGTGGAGCAGGAGGTCTTCTATAACCCAAGGTCTAAAGCCTACTGGCTAAAATGTGGTTTTGAGGCATGAGATGACCCCTATCGGCTGGCTGGGTACCTTATCTCTACCTAAACAAACATTTGGGATGGGTTGTGCGGGAGGCCCAGCGCAACCCATGACATACATAA
>CAUDMG010000854.1:3030000-3042500 GCA_958450375.1 Homarus gammarus
TTTTATTTTGGTGTATTTCTATTAAATTTTTTATTTACTATGAATAATTATTATTATTATAATTATTATTACTATTACATTTTCGCCCCCCAGGCCCTGATGTGGGTCAGTGATCTATGCCCGGGTGGGCTAATCCCTGTGTGTAAAAAAAAAAAAAAAAAAAAAAAAAAAAAAAAAAAAAAAAAAAAAAAAAACTTTCGGTTTTCAGAGCTTTTCGGTTTTCGGATAAAGGGTTGTCAACCTGTATAGGAATAGCTGTGTGTCTGTCTGTGTGTTTGTTCTGGGCAGCCGAAACAGCACAATCGTTTTTCATTAAACTTGGTGGAAAAATCGCAAAAAATTGGTATAGTGGAACAAACCTGGTCCCATGTCGATGGTTTCTTTAGGGAGGCATTAATTAACCATTTTATTTACGCTGGAAAACGATGCAAGTCTACGGACTTGGCGCACCATCACTCGCTGTACGCTGTCAGCCGGACGGCGATTGCGCGCTAGCCAAGCGCGAGTGTTCAAACTTTCACCGGGCTTGAAGGGCCCGGGATCACTTGTTTTTTACTATGTTACATGTGTACACATCCTTCCATACAGAATGTGCACCAAAAAAATATCCATAAGGTCAAAAACATAAAGGGGAATAAACTTTCTTTGTGTTTTAAAGAGTTCACATTGAGTGGGGAAGGGGGGTAAGGGATCTCAAATGTTCTGAGCTACCGGTATCTCCCGTGGGTGGTGAAATGATTGACAAATTTTGTCGTTCAGCATCCAAATGGCAGTGCAGCATTTTTTGTTTTATTTTATTTATTAATATTATTTTTATCTTCCTCACATGAAAAAATTTACTGGTGTAGCAATAATTATCTTATTTTATTCCTCATAGGAGCTGGTAACTTTATTTGCCTAAAATTGACCCCAAAATATGCTTACATAAAATATACACAATGCAATTCCTTTTTTTTTAACCAAACCTTCGGAGGCTTGGAATTTTCAATAGTCCGGCACCGGTTTGGTCCCAAGCCCGCAAGACCAGTGATATAGATAAGGCAGTGGATAATTTGCCGTGACCGGCTAAGTTCCTACTAACGCTATTTTACCATGAGTGTGCTCTGATTGGCTAATAGTCCATTACCGGCAAACAACACAAATACTGTCACCGGCGGCATTTGGCATTTATTTTGCTGTGTCGATCGTTGTGTAGCTGTAAACATACTTAACCATATGGAAATTACTAACGAAAATAGAGGTAAAGATTCAGTTTCGGTCAAACTTGTAATATCATATTTCTATTTACAAAGGGCAAAAGCCCCCAAAATTATTCTATTATGTTTTCAAAGCAAATTTATATTTTTCAAGTATTTTAACCAATAAGACCTCCCCAATTACCAGCAATATTGGTTGTTGAAAGTAGACAGGGCTTTGAATTAAAGGGAAAATGTCGGGTAAAATACTAAAAAGAACACCAAACAAACCTTTGAAAATCTTACTTAACTTATAACAAGGTTAAAAATACAGAAATGTCTGAGAACACCACTACCACCTGCAGAAGGAGTTGTTAAATTTTGTTAATTTTTTTCCACAGATGTTCATATCATTATAAAAGAGGCAGCATTTACTAGAATCTAATAAAACCCGACCTAACCAACCAAAGAAACATACCTAACCTTACCTAACTTCCTAGCTGGAGCACTTGGCCCCTGTCATATTAAACAGAAAGTAATTAGCCAAACAGATAGTAGATAGATTGGCTGGTAGATAATGAATAGATAAATTGATAAATACAGTATAGAGATATTCTGAAAGACAGACACAAAAATAAATATGGAGTTAGATAAATATAAAGATATAAAAAGAAGACAGACAAAAACACGAATGACTTTTAGGTGCACAGTTACAACAACTTGCCCACAGTGTGACAGGCACAAAGATATCCTCTATAGGGGATGAGACCTGTCCCTTTAGTTTACCTTGCCATAGGTGGTAATGTTGGTGCTGCCACTGGTGATAGAGTCAAGGTGGAGGTATCAGTGGTGATGACATGGTGGTGGTGCAGTGTTGGTGTTGTGATGGTGGTGGCAGCTCTTATTCCATGCTCCAGTTGGTCATTTTCAGCTATGGTGGTGCAGTTCAATTTCCCAAAGTTTTGTTGTACATCTCCTGTAACAAACAAAATATTATGTTTACTATAAAGAACTTGGGTAAAATTGCAGTTTTGGCCAATATGCCCGATTAGTTTAGAAACTAGTTTATTCTGTGTATTTTGGTGTGATTTAATCGAATTTGACCTTTAATTCCAGGGGAAAGCACCTGTTATAGAGTTATCCCCCAAAATAAGTATGGAAACTTTAAAATTAATTTCTGAAGTTATTATTCTTTGGCCCCTGGTTGAAATGGGGTTAGAAATACTCCAGATATGGAGATCTAAAGGCAGGGGACAGTTAAAACAGTCAGCCGTGTATTCCCCCCCCCCCCCCCCCCCAAATGTTACAAAACCTAACATAACTTAATTTAAACTCACCAAACCAAACCAAACCTAGGTAAAATTGCAGTTTCGGCCAATATGCGACCATAGACTATTGTAACAGTATGGAAAAAAATTTAAAATTAATTTCCGAGGTTATTATTCTTTGCCCTTTGTTTTTAGGGAGTTAGAAATACTCCAAATAAGGAGATCTAAGGGCTGGGGATAGTCAAAACAGTCGGCCGTGTATTGGCCGAGACTGCAATAATACCCAAATGTCTTACACAGACTGACAGTACATGATACACTTGTAACTTTACAGAAGGATCTAAATAAACTGCAGGGGTGGTCTGAAAAATGGCAAATGAAATTCAACACCAGCAAGTGCAGCGTACTTAATATTGGAAGAACAAATACTGACAATGTATACAGCCTTAACATCAACCTAGAGAAGTCGACTTGTGAAAGAGACTTAGGGGTACTTGTAAGCCCAGACCTACGGCTTGGAAAACAGTGTGTTAATGTTTGAAATAAGGCAAACAGAGTATTGGGTTTTATATCTAGAAGTGTAAGTAATAAGAGTGCAGAGGTCTTATTGCAACTATATCTTGCGCTAGTCAGGCCGCACCTCGATTATGCGGTTCAGTTCTGGTGCCCTTATTATAGAATGGATATCAATTCATTAGAGTCGGTGCAGCGAAGAATGACGAAAATGATTCTGGGATTTAGAAACCTTCCATATCAGGATAGGTTAAAGAAACTAAACTTGCATTCCCTAGAAAAGCGAAGAGTGCGGGGAGATATGATAGAAGTATTTAAGTGGGTGAAAGGAATCAATAAAGGGGATATAGATAAAGTTCTTATAATATCCGAGCAGTATAGGACTCGGAGCAACGGATTTAAGTTGGATAAGTTTAGGTTTAGGAGGGAGATAGGAAGAAACTGGTTCACAAATAGGGTGGTGGACGAGTGGAACAAGCTTAGCAACTTTGTAGTAAGTGCTGGAACTCTGGAAAGTTTCAAAAGGAGGCTAGATAGATTCATGGATGATAGAGAGTGGTAGTAACTCTCGACAGGAGCTGCCATGCACAGGCCAACCAGCCTATTGCAGACTCCTTATTTTCTTATGTTCTTAACAGTTTCCTACAACCAACATGACAACATACAGTTATAGTAGTCAGTAATTTTTTTATTAATTTATTTTCTTTTATTTTTTTTTATTATTAATTTTATTTACCATGAGGTATTATTATTACATTTTCGCCCCCCAGGCCCCAATGTGGGTCAGTGGCCTGTGCCTGGGTGGGCTAATCCCCGTAAAAAAAGAAAAAAAGCTAACCTAACAAATTTAACCTTACGTACTGAACTTAACCTAGAGATTCGTTGGTTGTCTACTTGTAGAAAAAAGTACCTAGTAGTCATGTCTCCGTTTACTTCCAAAGACAAATGAAAAAAAAAAATATTATGGGCAAGACGCCAGCAACATCCTGATGAGCCAACAAACAAGAGACCAAAATCCCTATAAAAGAACTCACTGCTTCATAAAATTATATAAAATGAGTTTTTGGCATTATAATAAATAAGCATACCTGAATTAGCTGTTTTCCAATAACTAATAATGTGATACATCTCCATAATTATGAGTTCAAGAGTTTCTGTTTCGAGTTTGTTTACAAATATTCGGGTCTGACACAACATATGCAACGATGGATTTGTCAATATTAATAAACTGCGTTAATGGATTTTACATTACGATAAATTGCTTCTGATAACATAAAATATACTTAACCGAGTCATATACTGTATATCCGTGTTAGAAATGTTAATGGGTGTTGGGAGTCAGTTAAGAAATATATATATATGTTTTATGGACACACCCGGGAAATTGTGTACATATCAGGGAACGCAAACAAACAAAACCCATTCTAACGTAATAAAAATTACCAATGGAATTCTATAGTAGTTTTGAATAGGTTGCTTGACAAAATAAGGGTTACAATATGATAGTACCTTTAATTATTTGTCTAGCCATCTTGTTACTCTCAGCCAAAGATTATCGTACTCGCTGGCGTTGCTCGCACCATGAGCTTGTCAAATGTACGATGTTTATTGTTGTCCTTAAAAGGCGAATTGAACAACTTCGATTTCCTAATTTTTTTTTACAATATAGTTTACACAATAATAATGTAGGCTTAAAAAATCAAACAAATATCTTCTTAATGGCACTCTTTACGGTGTTGTCAGACATGACATAACACATTAATGTACGATAGTAAGTTTTGCGTTGTATGAAGTCTTCAGGGAAGTTGTTTACAAATTTTAGTAGTGGAAGCTGCTCACTGCTCAGGTGTTTTATTTAATTTAATGCTTCTCCATTATAACTGCGAATATGGCAAAAGAACCAAAAGTTGCAGTTCCCAAAGAAGCTCAAGTGATGAGCGCCATATTAAAGGATATGGGTATAACCGATTACGAACCCGGAGTTATAAATCAAATGCTGGAATTCACTTACCGTAAGTGACCACTTTTGCAAGAATTGCAAACTATCTGGGATTTTCTCATTAGAATTTCAATTTTAAAGAGGTTTTTCATGAACAATGGTTGTGTTTTGTGGCCTACAGTATCGTTAAAATTAAGGCCAGGTCCATGAGTCAGGAAATGTGATATACAGTAACATACCTAAGTTGTGAAGAGGTGTGCCCGTTATGGACTCCTTGGAGTTGTGGCCGTATTAGTTGATCGTTGTATTATATTTTAGAAATAAAATTGACACACCTACCATGCATTATGCTTATTTGATTTGGGAATGGAAGATTTCCTTAAAATTATTATATCTTAGTAAAATTTCAGAAGACCTCTGTCAGCTTATTAGTTACCCTGTAGGTCACTTGGTTTACATAAGAATATAAGAAAATAAGGAGTCTGCAATAGGCCGGTTGGCCTTTGCATGGCAGCTCCTGTCGAGAGTTACTACCACTCTATCATCCATGAATCTATCTAGCCTCCTTTTAAAACTTTCCAGCATTCCAGCACTTATTACAAAGTTGCTAAGCTTGTTCCAATCGTCCACCACCCTATTTGTGAACCAGTTCCTTCCTATCTCCCTCCTAAACCTAAACTTATCCAACTTAAATCCGTTGCTACGAGTCCTATCCTGCTCGGATATTATAAGAACTTTATCTACATCGCCTTTATTGATTCCTTTCACCCACTTAAATACTTCTATCATATCTCCCCGCACTCTTTGTCTTTCTAGGGAATGCAAGTTTAGTTTCTTTAACCTATCCTGATATGGAAGGTTTCTAAGTCCCGGAATCATTTTCGTCATTCTTCGCTGCACTGACTCCAGTGAATTGATATCCTTTCTATAATAAGGGCACCAGAACTGAACCGCATAATCGAGGTGCGGCCTGATTAGCGCAAGATATAGCTGCAATAAGACCTTTGCACTCTTATTACTTACACTTCTAGATATAAAACCCAATACTCTGTTTGCCTTATTTCGAACATTAACGCACTGTTTTCTAGGCCGTAGGTCCGGGCTTACAAGTACCCCTAAGTCTCTTTCACAAGTCGACTTTTCTAGGTTGATGTTGTTAAGGCTGTATACATTGACACTATTTGTTCTTCCAGTATTAAGTACGCTGCACTTGCTGGTGTTGAATTTCATTTACCATTTTTCTGACCACTCCTGCATTTATTTAAATCCTCCTGTAGTGCATTTGCATCCTGCCCTGAATTAATCTGCCGCCCTATTTTGGTATCATCCGCAAACTTGCTATGTCACTGCTGATCCCAGTATCTAGATCGTTTATGTAGATTATGAACAAGAGTGGGCCCAGTACTGACCCCTGGGGAACCCCACTGGTTACACAACCCCACTCAGATTTAACACCATAAACGCTGACCCTCTGTGTTCTATCGGTGAGCCATGATTTTATCCAATTTAGAACTTTCCCCTCGATACCATGAGCCTTAACTTTTCTCAGAAGCATCTGATGCGGTACTCTGTCAAACGCTCTGCTAAAGTCTAAGTAAATAACATCGTAATTTTCGTCATTATCTACTACCTCGAACACTTTCCTGAAAAACGTCAGCAGATTTGTTAGACAAGATTTTTGCTTTGTAAACCCATGTTGAGAGTCGTAGATTAATTTGCTTTTCTCTAAATGCGATCGGATGCTATTTGCTATAATTGATTCGAGAAATTTCCCCACTACTGACGTCAAACTAATTGGCCGGTAATTTGACGCTGATGCTGTCTCCCTTTTTGAATATGGGTACTACATTTGCTTGTTTCCACAAGTCTGACACAACTCCCGTGTCTAATGATTTTGTAAATAAATTTACGAGGGGTCCGCTAATCTGTTCCTTACACTCTTTCAAAACTCGAGGGAAAATTTCATCCGGCCCTGGGGATTTTGTCTTCTTTAATTTATTTATCTTCTTAAGAGCATCCTCTTTTCTGATAGTGATATTCTTTAATTTTTCTTCTTCATTTCCCCTAAATATTTGTTCCATCTCTGGAATTTCCTCGTGAATTTCTTCTGTGAAAACTGATAAAAGGTAGCTGTTTAATGCTTTGCTTATTTCCTCACTGTCATCGATCACTTCTCCCCTCCCTGACTTTAAAGGCCCCACTTTGTCCTTGACCTTTGTCCTATATACCTGGAAAAATCCCTTGGGATTTGCCTTAGATTTCGTAGTCCCTCTTTACCCAACTTTCATTTTTCTTAACATTCATAGACAGTTCATCATACCTATTTCTGAGCTGCTCCTCCCCTCCCTTTAATTTCTTATAAATTCCTTTCTTTATTTCTATGTCATAAACGACTTATGCCATAGTGTTCCCGACTTTAGCTTTACTGATGCAAACAGGACACTTTATACTGAGAATTTAACATTATTTTCCAAACTTCATGCTTATTATTTACTCTGCTTTGCTGTTAATTTTATACTGTGTAAAAAAAAAAACATATTGCTAAAGAATCAACCAAAAGTTAAGAGTAGTCATCAAGCTTACCTGAACATTTATATCAAGTATCATGCTGTCACTAGTATAATTACATAACATAGATATTGATATGGTAGTCATAGAATGTGCCTCTTGGTATTATATATTCTTGTGTAAATTCCTACATTTTCTAATTCCTTCCAGGCTATGTGTCACAAATCTTGGATGACGCCCGGGTTTATGCCAACTATGCTAAGAAGATTAAGACTATCGAAATGGATGATGTGAAGTTGGCTGTCCACATGCAGATGGAGAAATCCTTCACCACACCACCACCAAGGGATGTAAGTTTACTTTAATCTGAGTCAAGTACAGTAAATGTCTTCTGCTATTTACCACCATCACGTCTGATATTTTTTAATGTTTGCATTCTGTTTGGGTTTTGATTTTGAAAATACTGTACCTATTGATGTATCCAAATATTATGTAATATTCTATTTCCTGCACCTATATAGAATTTAAGGATACACTACTCACCATTGTTGAATATGGATTTTCAGAATTATCCTTATATTGAAAGACCTTATTGTTGTTTTAGCAACAGATTGAAATCACTGTAATTGTAATAAGCCATTGAAAAGTCATAACATGTCAGTGGTTTCTCCATGATGTAACTAAATTGCAATGTGGTGAAGATTTTGTATTTATTTTCTTTGTATATACTGTACTGTTTATATATTTAGATGAATCTTCCTCTATGGATGAAAAGAAATCTTAAAAAAGAATAAGCCATCATTGCTACAATAAGTTAAATGAAATTGTTAAGCCTTGGTTTGGTTGAGATTTAATGTTTTACAGCTGCTACTGGATTTGGCAAGAACTCGAAATGCTTACCCTCTGCCAGCCATCAAGGCCAACCAGCAAGGCATCAGACTTCCTCCTGACCGTTATTGCCTCTCAGCTTGTAATTACAGACTTAAACCATCTCGGAAGGTAAGTAGAGACAGGTCTCATATTCTCTCCTTACTGTTGTTTACTTTTGACTTGTAATTGAAGATTTGAGCTATACTCATGGAAACAAATCATTTACAATCTGACTATGTCTTGTACAGTACTGTCTTCAACTGAAAGTATTATTAGAATTTTTCCTGCATAGCACAATACTTAACAAAAATCAGTTGAAACTTGTACCGTATAGAACTAAAAATATTTGTACCTATACTTGAAATGGATAAGTGTGATTTTTTTCTTAATTTATATCAGACTTTGTTATAGCGTAAAGTTTACTCATTGCACTATTCTTACCATACCATGTACGTACTGTATCTTCCGTTTATCAAACAGAAAATCTCCAGTCTTTCAAGTAGTCTTGGTGGCGGAAATCGTATTAGTCTGGGTGGAGCTGGTGCAGGGATGAAGATTGCTGCAACCCCCATCAAACCTACGATATCCATGGTTACAACCAAGACGGGAAACAACCAGACCGTCACCTTAGTACAGAAACCTGCTACAGGCATCCCCTCTGGCCCCACACAGAAGATTGTCAGTGTCAACAGACCTGTTTTCAAAGTTACTCCTGGGCCACCTGGTAAGAGGAATGACTTACCGTACCTGTACTATCATTTTAGTGTAATATTTTTCTTCATTATTTTTTGCTTGTCTTTTATCAGTTGTCATCTCTGTCTTGAATAGTTTCCTTAGTTTCTCCAATTTTTTAGCCTAATATATGTAATGGTCTGAGGATATGTTTTTTGTCTTTTTGATTCGTACTATTAAAATTGCAATTGATTTTTCTGCAGGAGGAAGTACTCCAAAGATTCAGTTGTCTGCTGGCAACAGTGGCCTCCCTGGTAATGTGATGGTAAATGTGACTTCTGCTTCTAGTGTAAAGATGGAGACAGACTCTTCGTCATTTAAGAGAAAACGAGAAGATGAAGACTATGACTCTTTTCAATAATCTTGTCTGTTGTGCATGATATTATCTTTGTAAAAAGTGGCATGTAGAATATGTTTGCACAGTATTTTGATTGTGGCATTGTGCTTTGAATGTAGGTAAAGATATACATGTTATTGGATCACAAGGGTTGTCATATTGCTTGTGACCTACATGAATGGATACTGTGCTAGGTTCTGATGAAAACTTATGGTAGACTCATGATGCACATGCCACTGACAAATGTGCTCAACACATATTTGTACAAAGTAAAGCCAATTTTCACTAATTTTATTTTTTGTTTGTGGCATTAAACATCTCTTTAAGAACCCCCCTTTTCCTTTTTTTTTTGCTCATAATTTGACAACTTGAAATTTTTCTTTTATAGGTACAGTAACTGGCTTTTCCAAAATATGTACAAATGATCAGACTGGGCTCTAGCAGTATTTAATAGCATAATTATGATTCTAGTGTAAATGCAGAATTTTTGAAGATGGTTGTAATCTCAATTGCTTTTGGAATACTGAAGGTCTGAAAATTTAAATATGGATGTTAAAATGTGGAAGAGGAATTACCATATTGTGCTACAATTTCCACTGCAGTTAGGCCTTCCCATGGTGTAGATGTACAGTAATGACTCCTATACACATCTTACCTGTGAATTTTAGTATATTCCATTCATATTGTAATTGGTGTACAATTCTATAAAAGTGTCATCAAGTACTCATGATTTTAATACAGTACAGTGGAATTATGTTAGGAAGAGCTGCCTTGCAAAAACCCAGAAGAGCATTACAGATTTGACTAAGTAAAGTTGTAATTTGTATTATTTTAAATAAAGGATATGTGGAAAGTGGAGATTTTTCATGCCCAATATATTGTAGCTCCTGTAGAACTGTACATCACTACTAATCACCATTTTATCTACAAATAAAGACATCTACATCTGGTACAGCAGTTTGCAACAGTACATATAATTGTAGTTGCACATGAGCATTTCTTGATTTCGAATGTGTCCTTTGTATGCTGGTTGGATTGCCCAAGGCACCCTGTCTGAGGTGAATAATTTTGACTTTATGTGAGTTGCTGCCTGCTATCAAAACAACTTTTCAGATGTGTGAAAGTGTCACTGACACTGTAGCTTCTACTAAAGCAAGGCTGCTTCTTCGGTCCATATGGAATTCAGAATTTATAGCATTACTTTGTCTTAAAAGACATTCTGTAGGTTACACAACAATTGGCAGTAGAGCTTCAGTCTGTAGGACTTGATATGTTTCATGTCCTCCAGGACATGGAATTAGTGATAAATGTTCTTGGACAAAGATGTGAAAATGTTGCAGAGCACTTTCAGGGAATTTGGTCTGAAGCAGAAGGCAAAGCCAATTCACTTGACAGTGAACTACAAAAACCCAAAGTGATATCCATACAACAGTACAGGAGCAATGTTCTGTCTGATGTCCCTCAAGAATACTCCTTGAGAAGTGTATACTGTACAGTACATACTTTTCACGGACATCATAAATAATTTGAATGAAAGATTCAAAGATCAAAATTATGTTGCTCTAATTTCTCCCAACTGCTTGAAGTACTCGTCTCAAGATGTGAGGCCAATTCTCAAAACTTATGGACAATTTAGTGATCGGGACAAGTTTAAAAAAAAAATTGAAATTTAACAGCAATATTGATGACACTCCAAATTGTGACAACAAGAAACTGCAATTGAATCTTTGTCACACTTTAAAGATAATCTGTACCTGAATGTTCAAATTCTAATAGAAATAGCTGCTCCATTTTTGCAACTACCCTGGACTGCAAGTGCTGAGTGTTCACTTTCTACAATAAAAAGACTCAAAACTTATCTATGTACTTGCAATTCACAAAGCCTTGGAGATAGCAGCTGATGAAGTCTTGGGTAGGTTTGCCCATATGGGCTCTCACAGTTTAGGAATATCATTGTAAGTTAGTAATTACTCAGTTATTTGTTATTACCTAGTTGTACATAGCAACATAACATGTTCAATTTTATTTCTTTATATAGCTGTTCATATGATAATACTGTAGTACAACTATGTATAACATGTTGTTATAGTCTCCCAAAGTTTCAACTCTTTTTTTTTTTTTGTACTACAATATGTACCGTATAATAAAATTTAAGTTGTTAGTACAGGGTACAGTATAAGAATTGAGATTTAACTGTTAAAGTGATAAATGAAATGCAATGAATACAGATTAAATAACTTGATCATTAAGTATCATTTATCCTATTATCACTACAGTATGTATTTCAAGTATGCGTGCCTATACTCTTTGTAATACGTACACGACTATGTTTATAAATATTCATTGCAAATGGTACACCCCATTGAAAAATCCTGGATCCGCCATTGAGAATAACCATTGTAGTGGATACTGTCCCCTACAACTGCCACTGCCGTTAGTTGCTGATCAGCCGATCCCGCAACAAAGTTTCTCTGACAAGTCTAGAATAAGAGGGGGAGGGTCGATACCGCTTACTTCCGGTGGACATGTATATAAGCTCCCAGCCTCGCTGTTGAAGTTCATTCTACCTAGAACCCTGCAACACGCAACACCTCCTCTAAAGAAGCTCCTGCACAGCAACAACTCTACCATGCAGCAACTTTCCAGCACCAGACTGTTTTGTATATAATATATATTTATATAAGAAAACCACCATTAAGAGTTTCCCTTGTCCAACCCATCCTGAATGTGAGACGTCATAACGTTAGCACTACAAATGGTGACCCCCGGAGAAACGCACTCACACAGGATGGAGGAGAAACGGATCACTCTCCCAGTCTTCAATCACAACATTGAAGACTGGCTAATCCACATGGAGGCAGCTCTCATCGGCTCAACTGCTACAGACAAACAGAAGTACGTCGCACGGGTTTGTTCCCTGCCCACAGAAGTCGCCACACAAGTTGCAGAAGTCATCACCAACCCTCCAGCTGACAACAAATTCGCAGCTCTACGAGATGCTCTCAAGAGGCGATACCAGCGGCCTGACACCAGTCTCCTGCAAGACCTATCTGGTCTCTCCCTCGGCAACTCAACGCCTGCACGTCTCTGGGACGAGATGCGGAGACTGAACTCCCGCCACACAGACAGGCTTCCTGACACTATCCTGCGCCAGCTTC